>CM068967.1:53314465-53329348 GCA_035128595.1 Eptatretus atami
CGAGAGAGATATGGTTCATCTCAACAGACGTGGTGACACAAGGTTTGTGGTTGAGTCAGAGGTCGCGGTTGAACTGACCTGAACCGATCATACCAGAAGATTTAAAAATGGTAACATCATGCGTGCTGCTTCCTTGCTTGAATGCTCAGCTTTTAAAAAGGATAGAGGCACGGACAAACTCCATAGGTTGGCAACCATTGCACAGGTTTGAATGAGCTAATGGCCTCATCTGCATTGGTTCATTTGGTAAGTGAAGTATAATTTTATTATGATTATTATGTTACAACACCAAAACAGTCCTTCGGTACTAACCTGTGCAAATGAAATATCTCTTCTTAGTCTTAATCGCTACTATCCTGTGAATCCTCCTCATTTAGGTACTTCGCATCTCCCTGGATGATGCGTCAACCACAAGAATGATTGGTCAATCCAATACGATGCTTTTTATAAACGCAGCCACCTGGCTACATGGCCATTGGGTGTTGGATAAGAAATAGCTGTGCATAAACATCAGGGACTTCCATATCATGAAATTGGACGTCTCTACACTGCAAGCAACCGGTCAGACTCTCTCAGTAGATTTCCTGTTGTGCTTCACACAATATGGCACTCTTCGATCTTGACCAAAAATCTGATCTTGAAAACTCGCCGATGACTCACCATAAGCGATGAAATGGTCCGGTGTCCTGAGTGTTTCAAGGTTCACAGCCTCAGAAATGGGCATCATTGCAGATGGAAACATTTTGGGGGCATTCTCTCTTCCAGACATATATTGGTACAAGCTAAATACACATAATTTGATGAAAACAGTGAAATCGGCATTAGATTCATTAAATTTTTTTTTTTTTTTTTTTCGCACTAAATTTGGGTTCAGAACAGCTTATTTGTTGTGCAAAAACGCTTGTATTCGGGAAAGACAGAACATTTTTTTTGGATGAATAAGGTCTTCTGTGTATATGTGGTTTGACTTGTGGGCAGCCAAAATACACATGATTGATGATAACATGCGTTTCATGCTTTAGAAGTCATTTGCAACAAAAACGGGTCAGAACATGCCAATGTGTTATTTAAAATGCTTGTATTAGGCAATAAGACGTTTTATGCATGAACAAGTTTATTGTGCAAAAATGGTGTGCTTTTGTTCGTACACGCCTAAAATACACACAATTTGATGAAAACCACGCATTTTGTATTGACTCATTATTTCGAAATAAAATTGGTTCAGAGCAAGCCATTATGCTTAAACAATTCTATTGGCAATCTAGACTATTTTGGCATGAGTAGGTTTCTTGTGTAAAATATTTTGGTTTGATTTGACAAGCTAAAATACACACCATTTGATGAAAAACAACGTTTCTGAGTTGGTAGTGATGGGGTACAATCAAGCTAATGCTGGTTGTGAAAAACGCTTGCAATTAGGGATATAAACGATATTTACACGAATAATGTTCTTGTATTAAATATTTGTGGTTTGATTTGTACAAGCAACATATACTCTGGATTTGATGAAAAACACTGCGTTTCATATGTTAAATAGTGATTTGGAACAAAAATCATGGTCGAACAAGCATAATTGTTTGTTGAAAATGCTTGCATTGAGACATACAATATAAGATGTTTTTTCTCAGGAGTAATGTTTTTGTGTAAAATGTTTGTTTTTACAATAGGTTAAGCTAAAATACACACATTTCAATGTAAAACACCGTTTGCACAAGATTCGTTATTTGGAACTAAACACGGGTCACAGCAAGCCTATGTGTGTTAAAAATGTGGATTAGGCAAATACGAAACCATTTTGCATGAACAAAGTTCATTGTGCATGTCTGTGGTTTGCTTATTCCAGCTAAAATACACACAATTTGATGAAAAGATGCGTTTCTGCTCAGAATGATGATTTGGCACAAAAATCGGGTCAGATCAAGCCAATGTTTGATAAAAAAAAACATTTTATTATGCAATAATACTGTTTACATGAATAAAGTTATATTTTGTGAAATGTGTCCGTTTTCCTTATTACAAGCTTAAATATAATATTTGATTAAAACACAGTTTCTGCATTTGGTGTAGTGATTTAAAACAAATATTAAGGTCGGAGCAAGCTACTGTTGTGTTGACGCTTGTATTAATGCGAATTAGACTGTTTTTTGCATGATGAGGCTTCTTGTGTAAAATGTGTTTGCTTTTGCTTTGTGCAAGCTTAAATACACATATTTTGATGAAAAACAATATCTCCTTAGAAGAGGATATACTGCAATAATACTTCCTCCATCATTTAGTGATCTTGATAGTAGGGCTTATTGGCAGTAATTTATACATTTTACATATGACTGCATGTGGAGCTCAACAGATTATTCTGCTTTGTTCTCATTTGTATTTAAGTCTGGCCTTCTTTTGTAGCTTGTATGACTCTGCCATGTACCTCGTTTAACTTCTCACCAGCAATTTTCTGCGACTTGTACTTGATGATGTCAGTTTCTCTCTTTCCTTTGGCAAGTGCTGTCTGCAGGCTTTTCCTGTTCCATGACTTTCAGTGTGCTGTGGTTTTGCAAGCTTATCTGTGTTACATTGCAAGGGTTTCTGACCAGCTGTTACAGCACTCTCTAAATCTTGTCTGCCACATGACATGCAATCTGTAAACGGGGTATATCAAATGGTCCTGACAGTCATCGTCTATGAGAAATGAATTTCCTCCCAGTAGCGCTGTGTTTGATCTGCTGGAACATTGTTTGCCTGAGCATGAGGCACCTGCCTGGAGAGGTAGCATCCAGTCGCTGTATTGAGCATTGATGCAGTAAGCACCATTTAGCTTTTTGGAAGACTCATAGCCGCCGACTGTATGGTTTGTTTGTTGTTTGGAGTTTTTATAATAACAAGACCCTCTCCAACCGAGTCATCAGAGGTGTAATCTGGGGCTTTAACGTGGGTGCTGAATTAGGTTCAAGAGTCGACAATTACCAGATATAGGGTAATCTATACATAGTGATGTTTTTGAATGTAACCGGGGAAAGATACATGGTGGACACTAGAAACCCCAAGGATGAGTTTATTTGATTAGTCGATGGTGTGGTTAGACCTTGCCCTTGTCTAAGGTTTGGGGAGGCATGCGTTTGAGGTTAGTTTGTGTATCCTGGTATGATGTCTCCACCTCGCCTTCCCATACCACCACTCCTCTGCTCCTTCAATGTCTTTCAATACCCATTGATCGTACTTTAATGCACAGGCAGTTTGGTTGTCCTCAGTCTGTCTGCTTCCCTCTATGTTCACCACTCCATCTGTGAATTATTTATTAAGTGCAATAAGTCTGTCTTGGTAATTAATCCTCGGGCTAATGGATTGCCTTTGCTGGATCGGTCTTTGTTCTTCTTTGAGCATTCAAATGTTCATCGGAATAAACAATGCTGTTTCATTCGCTAATAGAGTTCCATATGCAATAGGTACGGTCTTTGTACTGTACATACTCCAAAACAGTAAGGTACAGTACAATGGAGCATTTGCATGAGCAGTGGACTGGAGCACCTGCCGCATCTTTCGCTAGCGTGAGGGGCGGGTGAGGGTGCATTGAAGGTCCTCAGGGCACGGATTTCCACAGCTGCATCGGTGGACCCACTCACATTGCGATGCGCACCATGACGAAAGAGGCTCGCATGAGCCGAGACAGAGAAAGTGATGGTCCTGTGAGGGAAAGGGACTCAAGAGCTTATCCTTGTCTAAAAAGATTGTATGTGAGGATCATAATGAGTGCAGAAGTGTGGAGGAGAGAAGGAAGGAGTTATAGTGGTGGAGGTGCAAGAAGAAAACTAGAACGGTGGCTTTGGGTGCATGTGGAGCTGCTTGTCAAGGTGCAGAGCAGAAATGGATTGGCATATTTGTTGGCCTATCTGGGAGTCTGGAGAGGACTTGCGTACTGGTGCTGGATGCCCCAAAGATACAGATGCGTATCCATCGCAAACATCACTCCATTGCATCTCCTCTCTCCGCTCCCCCGCACCCCCAGCCCAGTATACAGTATATTTGGCCACAGCTAGCACAGCCCCGTTGGGCTGTGTGAGGTGAGGGAAGGAGTCGACCCCACACTCATGCTTTTTTTTTCTCTCAAGGTTTTTCTGTTCTTCTCACAGGATTTTAATAATTGGCCATTATAGTTTGTGTAGTAAGATTGTCTAAAGAATACATGTTGGGTATATCTGCTCTTCTGTGCTTTTTTGACTGTAATACTACTCACCTTTAGTGATTGCTTGCTTTTGTGAATAAAGACCTGCAACTAATGTGCTTTTACATTCATTGTGTGTGGAATTAAATAGTTGCTGGTTGTCTTTCAAATCTGTCTCCTCGATTGTCCTTTCCCTCCAATGGTTTGAAAGATGTACAGATATAGTTAGGCGGGAAGTGGAGAGGTCACCCATCCTGATATGCTGGCTTCTGCTCTCCCACAATGGAATGGAGATCTCAATGCCAAACCATGAATAGAGCCTCTCCTGGACATATCGCATGCTTTCGTTACGGTCTGGCACCCTGTCCTGCTCACAAACTCTTCTCTATGGTAACCAAGGAAATCTCCATCATGGCTCCAGCTTCCGTCCGTACAGCACGTGTGGCCCTAAAATGGAGTTTTCTCATCCCCTCTTCGTAAGGCTGGAGTTCCTCAAATTCGTAGTGTTCTGGGCCCTGTTTCTTTTTATAGTTTTCATCAATGATCTCTCTGCAAAATCCTTATTTTTTGCTGATGATCCACCCTTTGCCATACATCTTGTCATCCCCTCATATTGGTAAGCAGCAGCTCTTCACTCTCTGTAGATCTGGATAAATCAAGCTGGTCCAACAACGTGGAACATGTCTTTCAATCCTGACAATCTCACACTCTTCACTGTGTCTCTCTGAAAGGGACCGCCAGGAAACGCCGCCCCATGACTTTCTTCATAATCCTTATTGAAGTCCATATCATTCAAGCTTCTGGGTCTCACTAATTGATGATCTTTCCTGGGGACACATTTCCAAGCTGGCCTCCAAAGCCAGTCGACCTCCTGGGCATCCTCGTCGTGCAAAGTCCTTCTTGGCCACTTTGAGCTCTGACTAAACAAAGCTTTCGGCTGCAGCCTGATGGAGTACTGCTCTCCCTCTGGTGGTGGCTCCTGTCCTCTCACCTTTCTCAGCTTCACGCTGTGGGAAACAAGACTTTTAGGATATTGCTCTCTCCGCGATGAAGCTGAGTCTTTGGGTCTCTCACTCTCTCACTATAGGCAGGTCGGTGGTCTCTCCTGTCTTCTATCGTCCCACTCTGGCCTCGCCTACACCCCGCTGTCTGTCTGAGATATGTCGCCCCCCCCCCGCATATTTCAGCAGAGGCGCTCAAGTCGCGCAACCCCTTCTGGTAAAACTACCAAATAAGACGCACTGTTCACTCACTTAATTCCTCTTTTTCTGCTTGGAAAAACGACCACATCTTTCAATCCCACTCTTCCCTCGCAGGTCTTCAAAACAGTTTTACGCACCATCTTTATCTTCCCCATCCAAAACAAATTTTTCTCCCGTATTCACCCCAAACACCTCCTTCAAATTTCCTGCTTTCTTCTGAAAGTCCTTGTTGTGTAATGGACCTGAAAGTCCTCTGTGGGTGTTATCTGGTTTACTCTGTGTGCCCTGCCCCATCCATCTCCTTCACAGATCTCATGTTTTCTGTTACACACTGTTTTTTCTTCCCTCTCACACCTCTTGTCTCCTACTGCCTTGTTGTACATTCTGTGTTAGCTCTATATGAGCTCACAGTGTTATACCAAAAAAGAAATAGAAAAAGAAGTTGCACCACTGATTGTGCTCAGTAGCAAGAGTACAATCACGGTATGCTCGGCAGTAATCGAGTTTGTGCTGAGGGCCCGAAACTCGATTAATTTAGTCGAAGGATAACCTTAACCTTGATAAACAGAGTTCGAAGGCTAACTGTTGACGAGGTTATTCAAGTGTTTAACAAGGTGAATTGACATTTGGGTTAATAGCACCGCCAGACTACGAGTTATCCGCAGCTTGCTCGCGCTGAGGAGCTGGGTGTTCGAAGAACCGAGACTTCCCTCATGTGAACTCGAACACGGCGCTGTAACAATATAATTGCGAAAAGGTCCCAGGTGCTCTAAATGTTCAAGGGTCAAGCCTGTTAATTGTCTGAAGGGTGTAGGTCTAAATCTGGTTAGGTTAGGGGTCTTAAGGGTGTTTGGGTCTTTTTGGCCTCAGGGGTTTTGGGTCTTTTGGGAGTAATCTGGGTCTTTTGGTTGTTTGGGAATTTTGGGTCATCTGGGTCCTTAGGAGCTGTTGGGTCTTTTGGTCTCAGAACTTTTGGGTCATTTGGGTCCTCGGACTTTTGGTTGATCTGGTATTTGGTCTTGGGAACTTTTGGGTCCTCAGGGTCTTTTGAGCCTCTGGCTTAAGGTCTTTTGGTCCTCAGTATCTTAAGGGTCTCTTGGGGTCTGATGGTCCTCAATGTCAAGGGGTCTCAGAAGTCTAAAGGGTTCAAAGGGTTTATTCCAATAATGCATAATTATGAAAAGAGCGACGTAATTAATACACAAAAAGTAAGACAGCCACACACACACACAACACACACACACACACACCACACCCAGCATTCACACACACAACTGGAGCGACCTGTATCCGATATACAATGCACCCTCTGGTATTCGGCTGTGTGAACTCCTTAAGCTTTTCTCACTGAAGGCCACTTCATCATCCTCCAGGATTCAACATGCAGTATCATTTCGATCATGTCTAATAATATAAATAAATAAATAAATAACCCCTGTTTGATTCCTACTGTGGAAGAAATAAAATTAATTATATTCATGTATTCTCCATTATATTCATTGCTGTTTTAATTGTTTTTTACTGTACTACTGCTTTAACAGTAATAAATAAGGGTTTACTTTTGTACTGGAATCAATTGAACTGTCAGTAATCTCTTTTAAGTCTTTTTGATCTCCATCATGATGTGGTTGAACATACAAGTAAGAATAATTGTATCTCACTAAATTTATGTGCTATTACCTCACTGAAATACATATAACAGGACTGGTGGTACAAATGTTTAAATGAAATTGCCAGCTGCTCAAGAGGACGCATTGCTGGGCCTATTGTCGAGCAGACAAGTAATCCCTGTCCTCTGTGTTTCGTCTGAACGCAGTTATCACCCCTCTCCTCAAGATGAACTGGTGTTTCAGACTTTCAATGTTTTAGCCCTGCCTGACTTTTCCTGTCAAAATATATAAAGGGGATGCTATCTGCATTTTGAGCAGAAAGAGGATCGTGTTTGATGTTGCTTGTCTTGTTTATCCTCTTTCCCCATGTGCATGTTTGTTGTTATTTATTGATGTTGTTTGCTGTGAATAATGGTCTCAAGCTCCAAAAGAGAAGAACTGAATTTCTTCCAAAATTTGGCGACCCGTGATCGGATGCATTGCCTCGGTGATCAAGAATGGTGCATATAGTTGCAGGAGGGGAAAGAAAAGTGAAGCTTACCCATAAAGGGTAAGCGGATTCTTCGCTGAGGGGGGAGCCATAGGTTGTGTTCCTCCTCCTGCATTCTCGTCTTTCGACATTTGGTAAACTTCCTTCCGACTTTCCACAAAGGAGTCTGAACGCATTTGTTGTGCTGGAGGTGTTTAAAGAGATGCTGTGTATCGGGTTGGCGTCCGGTTGTTGAAGAGTTTCGTGTGTTTCAAGGCTGGTGACCTGTTCTGATCACAACAGCTCATTTTTCTAAGGTGGCCTCCTGTCCTGATAAACAGAGCCATTGTGTGCACTCTTTTTTAGGTCTCGGTACTACCTCAAATAATTTGTGTCTTTACCTGAATAGAGGCATAAGTGGTATCCCTCCTCGTGAAGTTGGGATATATTTATATATATTTTAATATCTCTCTAAAGGTAGGATATACTGTGATGTGGCTGTTCACATGAGTGGAACATTGAAATGGCTCATTGTAACTGAAGTTAGACTAATTGACTAAAGTAATGGGATACAGTTGTGGGGTTTATTGTTATTCTCACCTGAGATGGAGGGAATAATTGACTTAAATTCTCGTTTTCCAACCAGCAGTATAAGAATGACGAATTAGGGTTTATTTTCATCTGAATGGTAGAAGATAGGGCTAGTTGTGAATTGTTGTATTTGTACAGAATTTGTATGACAGAATTTTTGTGACTTTCATTGAGTGTTGTATGTGCACATTAATTGCATTGATTTGGCATGTCGTACTAGTGTTGTATTATTTGAGTTATAACATTAAATAGCGAGTTGTTGATTTAGTTTGTTGGAGAGTACGGGTAATGCAGATTCCTCACACTCCATTGTGCTTCAGCGTGTAAACAGAAATAATCGGTTTAATGACTGTATTGAAAGACAGAGCCCTGGCATTATGTGCGGTCTTTTGGATGCCAGGCAAATTCATAAAGAAGTGTTTGGGACCGATAGTGTATGGAATTAGAGTTTGATCAACATCTGAATTGAAGTGATTATGGGCTCGATAAGGAATGAAGATTACTGTACGAGGCATACTCTCTACTTTATTAATGAGGATGTCTTGTTCGCAATTAATAATTGCAAACAACGAAGCGTGAAGAGAATGGACATTCATGAAAAATAAATAAATAATTCAGTACCTCAGCAAGACAGTTTGCGGACAGATTACCCCATAAAGCCAAAAATGTGCTTGGAAGAATCAATTGAATGTAAACTCAGGCAGAGTTGAAGCACTGTGTGAACTTTTCTGTTTGTGGTTTGGTGGCTGGCTCATGACGTTTGTTGTGCTGTTGTTGATCCTTTGTTTGCTGTTTTAGCATGAATACTTATTGTGCTCAATGATTAATAATCCTCAGATGTGTGGTACATGTGTGGTGGTTGTTGCTCCAAATGATGGACTAAAGGGAATGTGTGAGAATCTCCACTGCATGCTATGTTATGCTGTGGGAGTCAAATGTAATCAAAGTTCAGGCTTCTCACTGTTTGATATCTTTGTATGCTTTTTGGCTTTTGAACACTGTAGTTACATACACATAATAATGGATGGTCTCCTCGGAGCATCATTTGATGCCTGTTCAATATATGAATAATAATGATAATAAAGCATAATTATAGTCTTGGGGGTGCCATTAGTCAAGAACCATTTTGCTTGTGGCACTTTGGCTTGGTGCTGATAAACACCAAGGTCACAGTTCTTTCCTACAGGCTAACACTCTCATTGAGTCTGTGCTTGACTATAAACTGGAATATCTGTGTCGCAGGTAGTGAATTCATCTAGGTATGCGTGATCTCGGATGGACGTTAAACTAGGCGTGCTGTCTTCATAGTGATGGATGTTAAGACAAATTCCTGCCCAACACTGCTGGAGGCAATGGCAAACACCCAGTGTAACCTTTGATCAACTCAAGCAGGCAAAATCCCTTGCTATTGAATGAACTATGGTAACAAAAGGAGATTACGGGAATTGCTGCAATAATTGATGAATTATAACTGCGAGATTTATCAGTGCAAATGGCTCTTTGGATTGTTTGTGAAGCCAATACATAAGTGGAGAAAATTTGGTTAAAATAGTATTTATGAATGTGAATGGATGGATATGTGTTGAGACTTGTCATCTTTCTTAAATGTCAGCATCAATGACCAGGACAAAGACATCGTGCAAGCTGCACATTAGCAAAATAAAATTATTTTTGAAACCGGTGGGGGGGGGGCCCCCCGGGGGTGGGCTTTCTCGGACCACAGCTCGATTGTTTATCATAACAACACTCTAAAAGCTTTAAGCCCAAGCTTTTGATCTGCAGGCTTGCAGCCAAGTCAAGGTCACTTACTCACGCAGAAAGCAAAACATATTATTTTTTTAATGTATTTTTGATATGTGGGCCTCTAATTTGGTCAAGGAATCAAGTTAATTGGATTACATTTTTTTTCTTACCTGTCACACACTGATTAGACTTATCATTGGCCAGTTCAGCCTTTCCCTTGGCACTGGGAGCAGAGAATGGTTATGTAAATGAGAAAGGTTTTGGAAATTAATTAAACAACATTAGCATTTGGTATTGTTTTCAACTGTTTAGAGAAATTTTGTATCTTTTTACAATGTTGTCAAAGTTCTTGTTCCAAATGACACCCTGCAACCAGAGTGGTAGGGAGCATGTCAGTTTGGAGCACGACAAATCACACTGCTGGATGTCAACCGAGTGGATGGGGGAGTTCCGATGAGCTGGGAAGTCTGAGAAAGACTCCTGGTTGGTCACCTGTGACTACAATGATAGACTCTTGTTTAATCTACTCCTGTTAATTAATATAACATGTGGCAATCTTGCAACGGCACACCAGTGTGGACCTGTGTTTGAGCAATGAACAAGTGATATTCGTGATCATCGTTGCATGTGATATATTCATCCAGAAAAAGTGATTCACACACCTGTTTTCCCAGGTTTGGTTGTCCAATACATAAACATGTGGGGGAAGGTTCGGTAATCGTGGAGGTTGTGTGCCAGTATCTGAGTTAACTTATTTCAGATCAGCTCATCAAAAATTATGGATTCTCCATACAATTCATTATGGTATGTGACTTATGTTTCTTTGGTTATAATTATTAATGGGTTGATTATATAACTAGGTTTTCCTTTGTATTTGAGTTGTATTGAGAAGGTTTTTCTTTGTGATGTCTTGTTTTGGCTATCTAGTCAACAGATTAAGTTTGTTTTGAAATTTGTTTGAATTTTTTGTGTTGGTTCATTATCAGTTGAAGGCTTATGAAGGAATTTTATACAACTCATCTTGTGCTTGATCGATTTGGCTAGGCATTCGTCACCCGGTGCTCAGTTTATACCAAGTTTGGTTTTGGAATTACAATTGAGAAACCTTTATCATATAAGTCTTGTAATCCTATTTAAATGTATTGGGGTCTTCAAGTGAACAGAGTATTATCCCAATTTGTTTTCTTCTAACTTTCTTCTTGAATGGCTGAATTTGCGGAGCATTTAAGTCCGCATCTTTAAAACCCAGTAAGCATTAGAACATGTAATGATCGGTTAAAACAGTAAGGTTGCCGCTGGTTATTGGTGGCTTGTATTGATTGATTAATGTATTCTCAATTACTACATTATGAACAAGATGACATGGATGATCTATTATCCAAGCCCAACTCTATTACAGCTGCTCAATATTATATATTAGGAATCATAAGCTAACTGTCAGGGAAATCATATATGACGGAAAATCAGCATGGTATTATATTAACGATAATGCAGAAATTAAGGAAACGACGAGACGAAAAGCATTAAGAAATAAATTAAAATGGAATTTAGGATTGTACCATGTATTGTAATTGTCTTGCTCACTGGATTGTAGTGGGTACTAGCCTAATTTGTAAATTTAGTAAAATGCTCTATATTTGTAGAAAGACAAATGAAGATAAACAGAATCATGCCGCGCAGAAGGCATTAGAGAAATGAATGTTACTCTGGTAGAGTGTAAGAATTATATTATTGAAATTGTGTAATGACAACGATTAAAATATACCCATTATTTGTTACTGATTAATTGGAACAGGTAGACTGGTTAAAAACAGAAAATGGTGCTTTTTACAATCAAAAGCATTTTTTGGGGAGAGCAGGCAACACTTTTCTGGGGTCGTTTTTTTTCGCGCTTGAACAACGAATTTGTTGTTTGCCGAGCCCACAATGCTAATAGGTCACTAATTAAGGTCAATGTCATGAGTGCAAACTTCAAATTTTCTAAAAATGCTTATTTTGATCATCCTCTATCCATATATGTACTATTTTGTAATATTTTGTAAGGTAAAATATAAACAGGTCATCAAATTGTAGAAATTAAAGGAAATTGTTAAAGAAATTAACAAACACTTTTGCAAATACTCTGTAACGGTGCGACTTTTTAGTTTCGTGTGGAGGTATAACATTTTGCTGCTTTTTACTCCACGTCTACATAAGAGGGTTTTCTGCTTCTGCTGATGGTAAATGATACCTATGGTGAATAAGAAGATGTGTAATGACCTAATTTTGCATATTAAGCATCTAGGTAAAGGTTAATGAGTATGAACAGCGCGATTGTTACATTTTGCCTCACAGCTACTGGTATTTTTGCCCTTGGCTTCTCAATCCACTCCATTGACAGTGTTTGCCATCTATTGAAGCCGGCTACATTCACACTAGCCATGCCTTGACATTCCATTTCATTCAACAGGGTGTTCTTGACTACCCTAAATGAGAATGAATCTAATAGCCGAGCATCTAGTTAGTGCTTAGGCATCAAAACAGGTGGGATCCTCTTCAAGTTTTATCAACAGAATATGAAATGAAATGAAGTGGAACAGTGACAGTAACTGAAATTCCATGCCAGAACAGCTTGACATATATACACCAGATGCATAGGTTGTGGGCAAGGAGCGAGTGAGAGTGCATCTACTGCTAATGCTGTTGATTAGACTGCTGTCTGTACTAATCTTTAAGCCAGAGCGGAGCCAGGGCAAGCACAGCTATCTTTGCAGTAAGGGGGTGGGGGGGGGGGGGGCGGGGGGGGGACTTTTATGTCAAGAATGCATGCCTGGAGTTAGTCCAGGTTTGTTTTCCTCCTCCAGGCAACTTTATGGACCTATTGGCAAGCCTCAAGCAACGCGGGAGGATGTGAAGTTTGAACATGTATCATATGCATGAAAGCAGCCGGGCTAAAGACACGGTTTTTTCAACCAGACAGACCAAGGCATTGCTTCCATCAGAGAGGCCGACTGAGCTCGATGCAAACTGAGGCACTGTGAATTTGGCCAGCTGTGGACAGGCTTTCATCGCTCTTTGCAGACCTCAAGACAGTATCCCAAACTTAAGGCCAAACTATGTTTACTCAGCATACCACTAGGGGAAAATAATGCTAGCTAGAAAAGGAGCAATCAAAGATCCGGCAAAGCGCAAGCTAATGAAGAAAGGGTGTTTCGTTGAAAGGAGCCGGTTTTTACGCAGTAGTGTCTAAGGTGGATGGAACTTTGTGTATGTTCTGCAAAAATTTCGATAGAAGCAGAAGACAAGTCGGTGTCACAACTCGACGTGAGTGACGACATCAAGAAAAGCTCAATTGTAGCAAATGCGATCTTAGTCCAAACTGCAAACTGGAATGATTTTGATCTCTGCTAAAGCATGTTTATCATGCTAACGTGCTTACAAAAGTTCATTGGATGTTAAAAAGGGCAGAAGCCGTGAAGCAAAGCAGCTGCATGCGCATATCAGGTTGTGTCAAGAACTGCATCCTCGCTGAGAAAGACAACGTGTTTGAACCTTCAGAGTATTCGAGAAGGTACAAAGAACTAAACCAGTGAGTGCGACTGCAGATTCTGCATCGTATGTTAGTAGACTGGGCACTTTCAAAGAAACTTTGTCAAAGTAATGGCGGACACATGAATCTTCTTGTGCCAGATGTAAGGCTATTTCAGAAGCAAACTCTGCTTTTCCAGACAGTTCAGTCACATACCCTTTCAGAAATGGGTGTGTGGTGCAGAACAGTGCAGAAAATATTCCGTATTTAGACAACAGGATGATGATTTTATTTTTAGTGAGTTGCCTCTTAACTCCGCATGGATATCATGTCATCCTGATTCGAGGGCTGTGATGTAGTGACGAAGCAGAGTTGGCAAGCATACCGCCAAATGTTTTGTCAAATATGCTGCTTGGGTGGCCAAAGTAGTGTTGATGCTGAGTTTGATGAATGTGAAACGTCTGAAATTAGTTGGGTGAAGAAAACAAGGGTCCTTGGCTTGGGCAAGATATGTCTAGGTGTTTGTGGAGACAAGAAAGCCACGCTAAACATGTTGGAAATGGGTATGACCTGCACCATCAACTCGGTCAAAGAATTGGTTGAGCTATTCATAATGCTGGGCAACATAATAGTACAACCGGGTTCTAAGTAATGACACATAATGGCTGAAATACTCTGAAAGCGCTTGATCAAAACTGGGGCGGTGTACCTAGAACCTGGTCTTGGAAGATTTGTGTTTTTTCCTGTGACAATATTGAATCAATGACAACTAGATGGCAACAATAATTTCACGCTACAGAGTTGCCTGCTGGCAGCTGGGGCCACCTGCTGAAGTGGTCTAGAGACATCAGCCATCCAATAGTCTGGATGGCAGAACTGGAATTTTACCCTAAGGTGTGTTTTGGAGTACCATACACATTTTATTGGCAGATTCTGGTAACATAGAATACTAACTCAAATCCGAGTGATGCCACTTTGTCACGCTTGAGCAATTTTTTTAGGAGCAATTCAAATGACGCGCATCAAAACGTTTTTTGGCCGTACTCGGCAAATTGAGATATGACCCGACAGTGAAGACAGAACCTTACGAGAAGATTGGCCACATGTATTGACTCTACAACCAGAGAATCACCGGATGGGCTTGTGAATGTACCTGAGAATGAGTCCAACATTGTCAACGCACTTCTGTTGGCATAGATCAAGCAGATGAAGGGTTTGAGGCGCAATGGCCAGACAGCTTCAAAAGCCTCTCAGCAAAGGCAAGTTGTTCTGATGGCAGTGTTCCCGAAAGCAGATAAAGGGTCGGACAAACACCTTGTCTATATGACACGGGCTCATATGATTCAAGAGTGTGGCCTTCAGTGAGTGAGGGAGCATCAACCTGAAGATATCTGAAGTTTGAGCTCGCCCAGTACCGCCTTCTATGTTTGAAGATAACGGTGACATGCAAATCACAAAATCGAAAGCAGTCTTGAAGCATAAATTGCAGGTTGAGGTGTCTGACAGAATGTTTCCAGCTGATGGAGCAATCATTGTAGATGGTTGTGCTGTGCTGTGGGTGATTCAATGGCCATCGAAAGGAACAGTAGAGGACTATGTGCAGAATCTTC
>CM068967.1:53342592-53355976 GCA_035128595.1 Eptatretus atami
GAGGGGGGGAGAGTTATATAGATTATCTATCTATAATTATAGATGAGAGAGAGGTGGCGTAGGTGGACCGCACCTACGGGCCCGCACCTACGGGCCCGCACTAGTGTTTATAATACTGTTATGTTTGTGGGGTAGATGAAGAAATTTCATAGGAAAAATTGGATTGCATGGAGTTGCTTGGCCTGCGGATGTGTAGGTGACATCTCGATGTAAACTAAGTAGGGAAACTGTGAGCTTAAGTGTTACTTGTCACCAAATGGGGGGTGGTGCAGTGTTAATTGGATAGGGATTAAGGATAATTTCCCCCAGTATGTAATTGCCTCCGTGTGCCTTTTCCTTGGTTTGTATTGCAAACCAGCAATGATAGAATTACGTTTTGTAACGGAAACGGCAATTACAACCGAGCTACATGACCAAGTAGGAAGATTCCCCACCTCCAAGGGTGACTGCGGGTGAAGTCACACCCCCGAGGCTGATGATTGATGTGCATGACGTGAGTAGGAAGAAGAAGAGCGTGAGAGAGGTCACTTTAGTCAGAGGATGGGGGAAGTAGCTTGTAGTGAGAAGCAAACGCACGGGTGGAGTTCGGTGTGAGGGAGGCGATCAAATAAAACCAGAGTGCTTCTCGGAAAGAGAACGGGGAGGCAGGTCGTTGCAAGAGGAGACAGACACAGTCAGAGACGAAGGCTTAAAGCGGGAGAGAAGCGAGAGAGGCAGGATCGGTTGCCGAAAGAGCAGGGCATTATGGCTGGCTTTCCTTCGACGCATGAAGAAGAGTGAGGCTGCAGTTGTAGTCGTGAGAGCAACGTGACTGGGGGAGAGGATCTCACTTCACTCTCCTCTCGGCACAACGAAATAGCTGTGTGATTCTCGTATTCGTATTGACGCAAATTGGCCGCGTGTTGAGCAAGACGCTGGCCATTGAGTCTTGGTTGGTAATGAGAGACAGACATTGAAGCCTCGTGTATATCACCGAATGGAGTGGCACCATTCTGCAGAGAGCGGGATCGGCAAGCAGCCGGCAAAGAAACTACACCGTGGTTCGGTTGCCCTGATGTCTAATATTGCCTCACGAATTGCTCGTCGCCATTTTTGGGTGCAGTTACCCACATGCTGATGACGCAGTTCGATTGTCAAGTCCATAAAGATTGCCTGGACTCAGCTAAGGGAAGGAACGAAAAGGGATTCTTTATTTTCTTTTTTATATGACCCATTGTGTGTCTGAGTGCAGAGGCGCCTCAAATAGGAATTTAGGCTGTAATTTCCTCATGTCTTTCTTTCATTATGATAATTTGAATTATTGTCATTGTACATATTTGATTACTGTCATTAAATTATCCATTTAATTTAATTTGTTTGTGTCCGTGTATCTGTTGTGAGTTCGAGAATAAAACCCTGTGCTGTGCTACCACCCTGGTGACGTGCCTAGCATTTCTTTCCCATGTGCGCATTAATCTCCGTGAGTCTCAGCTGGACATGATGGTGCAGCATGATCATGCTCTCAGTGGTCCAACTTTTTGAAGACATGCACCTTTGCCGATTGGCGTATTTCGGTTCTTGACAAGGACCGTCGCTCGGAGTTATCCGGGCGGCGATCTATATTCCGGGCGATCGGTCGGGCCGACTCGACTTGCGGCTCCGTCAGAGGCGGTTTGGCGGCCGACACCCGGGCAGTAACAACTGGTTGTCAGGAATGCGATCGCCCCCTCCGCCTCCGTAGCAAAATTCACGGAGTCGGATCAGGGGTATACAGAGCAAACCCCCCGTGTCCCCAAATTACGAGCGTTATAATTTTATTCCCAGCACGTAAAATGTTCAGCCAAGGCGAGCAGGGGCAGGAGTGATTAGGAATGGATTTGGAAATGTTAGAATCTATGGCTCAGGACGAAATGACCTAGCAGGACACTCCCATTATGCAGGTTGACTATTCCCCGCAAATAAATGCAGTCCGCAATGGGCGCAGCGGCGGGGGCACGGTGTATGACACCCCCCCCCCTCCCCTCCTCGCAAAATCCCTCCTCAGTCCCCGGCGGGATCCGCGCCCGATAATGGCGAAGCGACTGCCACGTGGTTATTTGACGTAAGAGACATGTTCGAGGCGTTATGGAAAAATGGAGACAAATATACAAAGCAAAATGAAGGAAGGATGAAAGAAATGCGGGCGTGTGAAAATGCAAGGCATGGGGCTGGATATCCAGGCTGGGCAAAAGGCAGTAAGTCTGGCATAAGAGCATAATGGCGCCTGCATGTGGCGAGATACGGCAGTGGAGTGCAAAATGGCGGCGCCACGTGCAGAGGCACCGAACCAGCGAGCGAGCTGAGGGAGAGTGTGGATTGTGTCGGCTCCGCGGTGGGAGGACAAAATAATTCGGGAGACGCGTTGGGCGAGACCGTGCAGTGACGGAAAAGTGACGGTGACACAGAGGGAAAAATAAATGAGGGGACTGAGACATGCAGGACGAGACACGTGGAGGTGACTGAGAAATGCACGGAGACGCAGGAGACAAAGGAAGGAACACCAGAGCCACGGGGAATAGAACAGGAAACAGAGACGAAAAGCCAGGAAGAAACGGAAATAATAAACGAGTTGACTGAGATAAAGCAAGTAGAGAGAAACTCCAGGTAATTAGACGAGCACACACAGGTAGGGATAGTGAGGGCAATGGGGTTGAGCTGGGGAGTGTTTTGTGACCCGGTGCGAGCAGCAGGATGCCTCCTTCAGGAACGAGGTGAGGGACTGTGCCCCCTTGAGGCGGATCGCGACGAGGAGAGTCGGTCAAGCCTTGCGAGGTAAAGGGGGCGAGTGCTGTGAATGGGTGCACGCGGAGCTTGAGAGGTTATGGAAACCCCGGGACCCTTGAGGTGGTGCTAATTCCCAGCGTGGTTGTTCTTGGTGTGTGTGGGTCGAAATGTCTGTTTGCGAGTGTGCCGAAATGCTTGTGCTTTCCAGCACGCATGGTGTGGATGAGCACCGTGTGTGGATGAAACCACCGTGTGTGATGAAGCACCGTGTGTATGAAGCACCGTGGTGGGATGAAGCACCTGTGTGGATGAAACACCTGTGCGTGGATGAAGCACCGTGTGTGTATGAAACACCGTGTGTGGATGAAGCACCGTGTGTGGATGAAGCACCGTTGTGTGGATGAAGCACCGTGTGTGGATGAAACACCGTGTGTGGATGAAGCACCGTGTGTGGATGAAAGCACCGTGTGTGGATGAAGCCACCGTGTGTGGATGAAACACCGTTGTGTGGATGAAAACACCGGTGTGGATGAAACACCGGTGTGTGGATGAAACACCGCGTGTGACAGGAACCACGTGTGCGAGGGAACGGCACGTGTGAGTGAAACGGCACGAGTGAGTGAAGCACGGTATGTGAGAGAGACAGCGTGTGTGAGGTCGCTGTGTGTAGGGAGATGACAGTCTGTATGCGGGAGAACGCAACCGCATCCCCGTGTCCGAGTGCCATGGTGGAGTGTGTGAGCGTCGTGGCACCAGGAGTGTGTGCGTTGAACGCGACGACGACGGGACCAGATGAAGGACAAGGGCCGAGTAGCGGCCGCAGCTATTTTGAGCACCGTTCCGGGTTTGCACAGCAGCGAGCGCAGGTCCGTGCTGTGCTACGCACAAGGCCGCCACGTGCGCGGCTGCGCAGGTGAAACCCGGTCGGAAATGCAAGCGGTGGATGTTAGCCGATCCCGTGGACCGACAGAACTAGGCTGGATTCGGAATTTGGACCGGATGGGTTCTCCACGCGAGCGTGTTTGTAAGCTCCGACGAGCAGAGCACATATGTTCACGTGGGGAAACCCCTCGAAATGCGGGGCTTGCTTTGAGATGCGCAGAAGTGAGTCATGGCTGCACGTGTGTTTGGAATCCGGCAGAAGGAATTCCTGCCGGACGGTACCGTCCAAGAGGACGAGGTGCGCAGGGCGCAAGCAGCTGCCATGACGTCACGGAGAAAAGAGCGCGGCTGTGAACTGCCGCGCTTGTGGTGCGCATATAAAATAAAATAAAAAAAAAAAGAGTTGAGAAAAGCAAGCCTCGCTCGGGTGAACAGGATTCCCAGGCATAGGGGTGGAAGACCCCCTTTGTGGGGGCACAGGAAGTACTAGTTAGGAGGATGGGTAGAGTTAGTGAGACCGGCTTCATGGGGACATGGGTGTACCCATGGAGCCCGTGGAATGGATTAGTTTAGAGGGATTTTAGTTTAGATTTAGGAAATGGAATTTTTTGGATTTTTTGGAGACACGGACAGACTGGGAAATATGTAGTGGAGACGTAGCCTTACACTAGAGTAAATGAACGTGCATGAGTTTTAAGGGATGACGAAGGGGAGCACGAGTTAGTCAGGGGATTTATTAGAAGGATGCAGTGTGGAGTGTTGGTGTGAGTTGCGAAATGGAAGTGTGTGAGGAAGAGTGAGGGCCAGTGGGCCCAAGTGTGTGAGTGGAGCGAATGTGGTATGCATGGTGCGAATGACTGGTTTGGGAGGAGTGATTCCCACCCAAGAGACCCCGGGTCAGTTTAATGTTTAGTTAGTGGATAGTTAAATTTACTAAAAGGAGGTCGTTTTGTTGTGGTGTCGAGAGAAGGCACGAAACCCGTTGGAGGGGTGCAAGAGTTCATGACCGGCTGGGAGTGTGCTAGGGAAAGTTGAGTTTGTTTAGTGGGCACCCCAGCACCGGACTAGTCGCCAGAGTAGGCCAAAGGCCCAAGAGGGGCCGGGATAGTGTAGTGGGCACGGGCGACCTGTCGGAAACGGGACCCGTAGCGCCAAAATGCCACGGGGGCAGTGTATGGGCACGGGCGACCTCGAAAGGGACCGCGGGCATCAACACGCCACGTGGCATCGGAGGGGGGCAATGCCAGAGAGGGCAACCCCCGCGTTGTAGAGCAGCTAGGCTCGGAGGCAGCCTGCGGGCCTGGGGTGCCATGGTTAGAGTTCGGCAGAGGGGGAGTTCCTGCCAGTTGAGCCAGCTGCCCAGCCAGGAAATTGTGCGAGGGCACGTATGAAAATTTGAGGCAAGGCCCAAATTTATAATGGACACCAACACAGGCGACGGGAATCATGTTTTTAGAACTGATAGTTTTAAAAGTGTGAGGCGTTTTTGGAAAGCCCCGGGGTAGTTTCAGTTAATGAATGTTAGGGTAGATAGGATGTACCCCTTTGCACCATCCTTCCCTTTGCTTGCTGTAGGCCGCTGGACTCACCTTTGGTTAGATCGCTGAACTCTGAGGAGGCCATTCTGAGGCTTTGTTGGGCCCGAGACAGGACGCTAGTCTCTCCCTATTCCCTCCAGAGAGGAACGTAGGGGTTGGGAGAAGCTAGGTTGACAGGATAGTTAGCCGGACAATGACGAATAAAGGGGGTAGGGAGACAATTGTAAAAGGGAAATAAAAATAATAAAAATAAAGAGGGCTAAATTTTGTTGTGTTGTGTGGCAAATTAAGGGATGTGGGATGGACAGAGACAGGCAAAAGCGGACAGAGTGGGGGGGACAGTAGGCTAGGTCCGAGCCCGCCTTTCAGAGCGGCCGGCACCACCGCTCCCTCCAGACCTGATGGAACCACACCAGAGGCCGGCAGCTTCACCTGCCGGCCTGTTTGTGCTGCAGCTGCCTGTTCTGCATGGGCTTACCTTGCCATGCCTAGTTGCCTGCCTCTGCCATGACCCCATGCCTGCTAGCCCTTGTTTGCGTTTGCCCCTCTGTCCATCCATCACCATGCGCGCCAGGACCATCCAGTTTTGTGAGGACTGCCCTGCAGGCAGCCTGTGCATCCAGTCATTTTTTGTGTCTTGCGACCATCTCCATCCATTCCCCTGCACCAAAGACTTTGCAAACGCCTTTTGCCTTTCCCCTTTCCCCTTTCACAGATTACAAGTCCTGGGCCATGGTTTATTGTAAATTTATAAGTTAAGGTAAGTTGAGTGAAATTGTAAATACTGGAACCCCCGCTGCTTGTTTGTTTTAGTGCCGGGCAATTTAGTTAAGTTGGCCGAATGAGTCTGAGAGTTTGTTAGTTTACGCGGCATTAGGTTATTTATTTTTGGGACACGTTTAAAGAAATGTCGCACTCAGGGACCGACAAACGAAGTAAGAACGTACTAGGGGAAACTTACACTTTCTGGTCACACGAAAATTTGACGACTCGGGACGAGTCTGTTAAAAAGGGGGGGGTAGTGTTACGAATTTGGAATTCAATTGCCACAACATACAGGTCCCTTAGTCAGCTATGTCGATAAGTGCATGTTCCCTAGATAGCTCACCTTTCATTTTTAAATGTTTTGAAATCGATTAGATGCGCTGCGGATTGATTTAATAGTTAGGGAGCGAACAATGGAGACGTCCCTCCCCTCTTCTGCGAAGAGGAAGAAGAACCCTGCGCTGACGTCAACAACTCCCTCCCCGTGATGTTAGCGGGGTGTGATCACGAGGGCATGAGTCACGCCGGGTGCGGGGGAGGGGTGCAAGGATAAAGAGGATATATCTTTTTCTTTGTTCGAGAAGAGTCCCGGGAGTACCGTGGTAGGGCTGAGTTCGTGGGCTGAGTTCGTGGGAGTCCCGTGGCAGAGTCTGTGAGAAGTCCCGTTCTGAGTCCCGTGGCAGAGTTCGTGAAGAGGTCCCGTTCTGGAGTCCCGTGTGCAGAGTTCGTGTGCTGAGTCCCGTGGGAGGAGTAAGCTTTTTTGCTTCGGAGAGAGCAGTCGTTCAGCAGGCATCAGGTCCTGTTTGGCTTGCTTGGCTTGAGGCCTTCGGAAGCTTTTTTGCTTCGGCGGGCTCAGTGAGCTTCGGCTGCTGCTTTGTTTTGGAAGGAACTTGAGCCGGTTGTTCGGCTCAGGCTGCGAGTGGAGGCTCTTCCTCTTCTTCCTCTTCTTCTCTTCTTCCTCTTCTTCTTGGTTCGTGGAGCTTTTTGTTCTCCATTTTTGTTTCCCGGCTTGGTGCGACGCATCGCCTCTTCTTGGAGTTGGATCCTCGGGGAAGCGACGATCGACAGAAGGATCGGCGCCTCGTCTCACCGGCACGTGTTTGAGAAGCGCGGGGATCGCGGGAGCTCGGGAAGGATCGCGGCGATTGGATCCAGCTCGCTCTCGCTGGAGCCCGGGACCGGACAAGTTGAAGTACCACACGAGGTGGAAAGGTTCGAGTCAAGCTCTGAGTTTCAGCTCACTGTCCTCCGAGCTGGGGCTCGTGCTTTAAAGGCCTCAGCACCGTTTCTGTGTTGTGTAGTTAAGTGTAAAGGTTTGTTAAGTGAACTGCTGTTAAGTTTAATGACTGTACATAATAAGTAGACGATTGTAGTTCTTTTGTCGTGCTTTTGTTGCTTGTATAATTGCATTAAGTGTTTTGCCTTATTTAATTGCATACGTGTTTCATTATAATACATGTCCTTGTGTGAATGTAAACCTGCTCGTTGCGTCTCCCTCATTGACTGAACATTTCGTGTGTTGGGAGTTAGAAGCGTTTGGTTTGCCGTAATTGGGGACATTTGGCCGACGGTTCTCGCGATTACGCGCCTCGGAATCGCGCACGGACAAGCTCGCCTCGACGGTTTGTTCCGTACGAGTTCCATCGAGGGTGGAATACCCCGGTTAGTTGGATCACGTGGGTATTTAGTTACATTGAAGTTTGGCAATCGACCTACCCCACGTGATCTGCTGATTGGCGTATTTCGGTTCTTGCACAAGGACCTGTCGCTCGGAGTTATCCGGGCGGCGATCTATATTCCGGGCGATCGGTCGGGCCGACTCGACTTGCTGGCTCGTTTTCAAGAGCGGGTCGTGTTGGCGGCGGACACGGCAGTAAACACTATTTATCGTTTTTCTCTCACTTAATACTGGTGTGGTTTCAATTCTCTTGGCTACTCAATATCCACAAACCCACATTTGGTAAGTATGGCCTGTGCCAAACACAGTGGACATGAGTTGAGGGAGGTTTTTTTTCTAGCAGTCTCCTGAAAAAAAACTTGTTGAAAAATATATTCATTGTATTGCCTCACACATGAATGCAACACACCTGCATTAATCAAACAATAAACCTTTTTTGCAGAACGAAAAGACTATTTAATGATGTTTTCACAAATATGAAAAAGGATGGAGCATCAGTTGTGAAAAGAAACTTGTTCCAGGTGGAAAAGCATCCGTGACAACAACCAGAAGTTATACTCTAACTCGTGGAGTGGTTTCTCTCAAAAATCTTCATAACAAAACCTGGAGCACAAATTACAGTGACCACAAATTCATTCAGAGTCTTAACGAATCAAAAAGTGCAAAAGGAAATTCCTGGATTGCAGGTAACCATCAACTTTACCACCTTGAAATTAATTGTAATAAAATATCATTCCTTGGTAAAGATGAATCAATGACAAAGTTATTTAATTATTCTGAACATTGTTGGACAATTCAATGGAAAATACGATTATGTGATTGGAAAAATTCCCAATGTCTGATTATTCCCTGTTTTCTCACTTGCTTTATAAAAATGGGTCAGATTGCTTTTATTGAGGTTTGGTTCCTTTTTTTAACCCCCGCCGCGTGGCGGAAGGGGATATTGTTGTCACCCCGGGTCGTCCGTCCTTCCGTCCGTCCGGCCGTCCGTCCGGCTGGCTGGCTGGCGTCAACATTTATAGCTCTGAGTGCCGATAACTCATAAACTGTTGCCATATCGATTTGAAATTTGGGTCACACATGTACCACCTGAAAAGGAAGAAACCTATTGATTTTGGCGTGGCCGGAAGCAAGATGGCCGACTGGGGCGGCCATCTTGAAAAAATGTTTTTCCGCCATATCGATGTGAAATTTGAAGTCACACCTGAAAGGAAGAACCTATTGATTTTGGGTGTTGGCCGGATCCAAGATGGCCGACTGGGGCGGCCATGTTGAAAAAAATGTTTTTTGTAATATAATGGAAAACCGCTTATCTGATTTCAATTATTTTGTTACTACGTTCCTCACCCTGGGGAATTTTCGAGATGATGACCAAAATGGTGTCTTGTTTCCCATTCACCTCCCTCATTATCTGGAATATGTATGACCTTTTCATTCAATGGTGGGGATTCCCCATCTCTGATGGTTGTACTTAACCTCTTATTTTGTTGGCTTCCTTGAAATAATAATTTTTCGATAACATGTTGATTTAATGGAGATGTATTCTCGCATGTTTTTAGGTGAGAGTATTTAATTTCAAGTTATGGCAAAACTTGACCTCCCCCAGCACTCAAAATCCAATGATGGCCATATTTTTTTTTGACTGCCGTATCCCTTGGAGTCTTCAACATTTATGGATAGACTGTAAATTAAGAAAATGCTGTCCCCATCATCAACATCATGAAAATTTGGGAGCATTATTCAAGTTGTGATCAAAAAAGGTATTTTTTTGTTAAATGGGTCACAATCTGAAAAAAAAGTAGGTAAGGGCACTAATCAAATATCAGGTGCTCAACTTCAGTGCAGGTCCACTATGATGATGCAAGAACATATTAAAAGGTCAAGCGGTCTTTGAGATTCCGCAATGGCAAAATTGAGCGATGACAAAAAATAAACCATGTTCTTTTTTTTCAGACCGCCATTTGACCTTTAACTCTGTGGGGAATTCTGTGGGAGTAAATGTAGTTTGCACTAGGCCATCTAGAGGGCAATTTTGTTTCTGATCGGACGAACCTTAGTCGATTTATGGTGAAACATGTGAAAATGCCTAAAATATATATATATAAAAATCTCAATCCTGCCACACTTTTTATTCTGAAAATCCCATCGGGCTCCAAGATACAGCTCGACATTGGCAGAAATATGGGAAGAAAACAAAACCCTTAACTGTGGGTTAGTTCTTCTAGGGGTCTAGAGACTCTGAAGTTCCATTAAGAATTGGGGGCACTGATTGTAGAAACAAACCCTACAACAGTATAAGCCTCCCCCTATCCAATAGGAGGAGGCTTAATATCAGAAGAATCGGTGTTCTTTTACCAACTGTAAAGTGCCCACACACACACACACACACACACACACACACACACACACACGGCTATTGCTTTACAATGCAGTACCTTACTCACTCAGAATAATATTCATAAAATAATTTTTTACTTGTTTCAGTTGTTAAAAATTATATTATGTTAATTCTTTTCATGAAAATGTCTGTTGCAGGGCTATGATCTTCAAAAAACCCGTTGACATGGATCCAGGGAGTGAATTCAAACAATCCAGTTGTATCAATGTTGTTATATTGATAAATTTCCCGGCATTTTCAGGAATTCAGACCCGAACAAAGGACACTACTACAAAAAGGTTTTTGGGCCAATCTTTCATATATTAGGGAAAACTGCACCTCCCCAATCTGCAAGAATGTTCATAAAGTTTAATATCCTGTCAATCGCACAGTTTCTTCTTCCACCTTGTCCCACTAAGTATGTTGTCCTGGTTGGAATATACATAACGTGGAATCGGGTTGTCACAGACAGGAGGTCTCCATATGACTGTGGGCCTCAAAATGAACGATGACATTTCCACAGTTAGAGATTTGAACTTGCAGTCTTGATGCAAAACAGTCCAAGCTCAACACTTTCCTATTAAACTTGACATTTGATGCCTGGACAATATTTCATCATGTCATGTACCCAGGTATGCTTTAAACATCACTGGCAAGCAACGTGTTAATAATAAATACGTGACTTTCAAATAACGTATGGATGCTAAATGAGGGCCTTTTGTCATGCGCTGTGTGAATGTTTTACAATGAGTCGATTCTACTTCCAGGCCACTTTTAACCTGCCGATGCCAGCATGAATTGTGCAATTCAAAATAGTCTTTTTAAACATAATTTTTCAGCATTTAAATAAGAGTGACAATTTCGAATGGTTAACCATAAGTGTGTTCTTGAATGCAACTCAGACTCGCGAAATATAGGCATACTAGAAATATCCTTGATTGAGAGGTGTTGGGTTCGTACAATTTCCTTGTGGTACTTTCTAGCGTTGACCATGGTATCACACCGCATACACAAACATGGACGGACGGTTCTGCTTTCGCAAATAGATGCAATAATCCAGGTTTAAACTCTCTTGGCAGCCCTGGAACCAAACAAAAAAATTATAATGTCATAACAGCCCTCACATGCCATACAGCTCCAAACTCCCCCCCACCCCTCCAACATGATTATTGAAAATGCATAATTTTAAACTTACCATGACATGCACAAGCCCCAGATATGTTCCTTCCCCATTTGTATTCATATAAATAAATCGAATCCAGATAAAGAGTGCATTCACTGGTAGTGATCCTTTGAGGTTTGGAGGGGTGTTTGTTGAAACACACGTTCCTCCACCTCGAAGGGTTTGTGTGGGTTATCATCAGAGGCTCATGAAATTCCATGTTACATGAAGTTGATCTTTGAAATCTTTCTTTCTCTTCTTGCGTATGGCAGCTTAGCTGCCCGGGTAGCTATCATTTCTTGGAAGCGCGACTGTGTTGCTGATGCAGTATGCCCCACTACCAGTACACACGGTACTCATTCACTGACCTCGGAAGGATGACAGGCTGAGTCAACCCCCTTGCGTATTAATGTCAGTGGCCAACGTGGCTTGAACTCAGGACCCGAGGATCCACGCTGCCACCCAAACACAAGCCAACACCAGGCTCTGATCTTGAAATGATTTCAAAATACAACCTCCCTAAACTCCACACAGAAATATGTTATGTCCATTTATAAAATGCTTACTTTTAAGAGGACACTGGAACAAAGAGCTTAATATCAGCAAGTATTGCTGTCATTAAGTTTTTACCCCCGCTGCGTGGCGGAAGGGGGATATTGGTGCACCCGGGTCGTCCGAACCGTCGTCCGTCCGTCCATCCGGCTGGCTGGCGTCAACATTTATAGCTGTGAGTGCGATAACTCATAAACTGTTCGCCATATCGATTTGAAATTTGGGTCACATGTACACTGAAAAGGAAGAACCTATTTATTTTGGGCGTGGCCGGATCCAAGATGGCCGACTGGGCGCGGTCCGTCCGTCCGGCTGGCTGCTGGGCGTCAACATTTATAGCTGTGAGTGCGATAAACTCATAAACTGTTCGCCATATCGATTTGAAATTTGGGTCACCATGTACCACCTGAAAAGGAAGAACCCTATTGATTTTGGCGTGCCGGATCCAAGATGGCCGACTAGGGCGGCCATCTTGAAAAAAATGTTTTTTGTAATAAATGGAAAACCGCTTATCTGATTTCAATATTTTTGGTGACTACGTTCCTCACCCCTTGGGAACTTTTTCGAGATTATGACCAAATGGTGTCTTGTTTCCAATTCACCTCCTCATTTCTGGAATATGTATGTACCTTTTTTTATCAATGGCGGGGGATTCCCCATCTCCAATTGGTGTATTTATTTCATTCTATATCTGCCATGTCACCCTGTCTCCCCTACCCCTTTTACTCCCAAAATTATCCGACATCTTTCCATTTTCATGTTGCCTCCAACTTTGGATTTGTTTCTCACTCAAACAAGTACAAATGAAATTAATCTTTTAAAAAGCAAATTGAAAACAGAGCTGGACAAGTAAATTAACTATGGTGGAGGTTCTATGTTCGTTTTTCTCTGTAGTATTTTTTGTTGTTCACACCAGATAATAAAAAAGGTAACACTTTTGACAAGATTTCTTTTTTGGTGCAAAATTTCATCTGACATTTGTTTATGCTTGACAGGATCTAATAGGACCACAATTATGTTTGCATCATTTGTGGTAGCTTCTTGCATGTTGAAGAACACAAACAGTAATCAATGGATGAAGAACATGGGAGAGTAATACACAACAATGGAAATCTGAAAAGCTTTCTCTTTTTAAAATTTCAATGATTGTTCTGTGAGGGTTGGAGAAGGGACGAAAAAAAAGATTGGACAGCAGGCTTTTTTTCACGACGAGGAAAGTATGAGTTGAAGTGGATGAAATGTCTTCTGAGATTAGGTCTGCTTCATCCGATTTGTTTCAAAATTGGAGAGGAGAACAAAGCATTCAACTTTGTTTTGAAGAACCTCTTTTTGTGAATAATCCCAAGCCACCTAATCATGTGCAATACATATCAACTGCTACAATCCTACGATGTCTGCAATTCCATATACCCAACAATGACTTTTCAGACATCACTGCCAAACCCAAAGATAAGGTGGGCAGACAGGACAATCTCAGATAGTCTATTATTCTATATCTATACATCCCCTGTCATGACTGCCCCACCCATTATCTTCGGTCAAATGCGGCGAAAACGGTTGGTCACCAGACTGGCTAAACACATGCATACGGAAGCCAGAAATGACCAATCCTCTCCATCAATTCACATACAACTGACATTGTACCTTTGGCAGGCCAGTACAGACAGGATTTTTGATGGGGGGGGGGG
>CM068967.1:53381404-53398279 GCA_035128595.1 Eptatretus atami
ATATCGGCCACTTGTTGTGACCCACCGTACACATCCTTTTTCTGAATCTCGTCTGCGTGCCATTGTGCCTTGTCCACTTCAATTTGTACCTCCTTTATATAATTTCATAACTCCTCACCTCTTCCAAGGCATCCCCCAATTGTGTCTGAAGCTTGCCAATGTTCACGTAGTCATCCATGCCACCCCTGCGCCATTGGCGCATGCCGTGACTACGTGGTTTGACCCTGTGCTGGGAGCCTCCGCCTCGTGTTGTGCCGTTCGTTGCGCTATAATTAGCCCTCTCCCCGCTTCGTGTCGCGCCAAGGTGGAGCCGGCCGCATTTTGCGACTCCATTTTTTTTTATAATTAGCCAAGTTTTCCTCCGATCCGCTCAAGCATAAAATCAAATCAAAATTTGGACCGTTTTTTTTTTTTTGGAACCAATGTCCGGGGTGTGAAATGACCACTGGTCCAAATATCCCACTCCTGACACCAAAACTGTTGCGGATCCGGGGTGGTGGGATTCTCGCCCGACTCTTGGCGCACCCTCACCACCGCCGTCTCCGGGTTTATAACGCCGGCCGCTCAGCACAGGCCTCGGTCACGCGTCTTCAATCGCGATACCAACATAATCCTTGTACCTTACCCAGTTGGGGAAATAGAACCCCGGTTACAGACTGTTGTGCCAGAGCCGAGCGTTTTCTGCCAGTCTGTAACCATTTTGGTTTTATATGCCAATCGAAACGGATCGTTCTCGAGGCGACACAATTAATCCATAGCGGCAATTTCATACGAACCAACCAGATTTATGGGGAACATCGGGAACATGACACAAGCAAAACATTCACGACAATGCTTTTATTAACAATCTTTAACCCCGTCTTTAACTAGGGAACCACGGACTACAGTTTTGAGTGGGTCGCTACCAGAGAATATGCCTTAAAACAACGTGCAGACAAAGACAACAGACAGACAGCATGCAGCAAGACAAGACAGAGTACTTGGTGATGTTTCATGGACGAGAGGACAGTGTCAAAGCACGAATGTCGTTGCAACAAGCGGATGTCCACGGATTCGAGCTCCCCAGCTCGCGTGGAAAAATGGAGGTGTCGTACTCTTGCCCCTTCGCACCGCACGGGGTCTGCGCGCGCTCTGACCCCACGTAAGGTCAACGATGGGCTCCAGCTGATTTCTCTCAAGGTCCAGCATACAAATCCAGGCGCGCTGTTCACCAGACGAGGCCCAAATCGAGGTGCCGGGCTCCGGCAAGCGGATCGGCAAACGTGTCGAGCCGTTGGTGTGAGCAGGGACCGTCAGAGGCTCTGTCGTTCCTCTCTTGCCTTCCCGCCTCCAAGCCCGACTTCTCAACTCCGTCCTCTCAGTTTTCTTTCTCTGTAGAATCACCTTTTCTTTCCTTTTCCACGCTCGCCTCTCAAGCCGGCTGCCGTCTCTCTCACGGCAAAATCACCTCCTCATAAGAGTCGATCGCCAGATTCGACGTCAGGCCGCCTTCTCCCACTGCCCCACAAAGGCAGACTCGACGTGGCAGGCACCTCTCTTACTGCCAAAAATGCAGACTCGACGTGCAGGCATGTTAGCGTCTCTCTCCGGCAGATCCAACACTGTGCCTCCATCGTTCGCTCACTTCGAAAACACGAGCGCGCCTCGAGAGCGACTGTTTTCCACACACAGAACCTTTTTACGAAGCCTTCGTTCGCTCGCTTCGAACCACCCCGAGACACGCCTCGAAAACCCGACCGTTTTCCAAACTGAAAACTCCTTTTTCTCCGTTCTCTTTCGTTCCTCCTTCGACACACAAGCACGCCTCTCTCAGCGAAGCCGACAAACTCCTCCCCTTCAGTTTCACTTCCCTCTTTTTGGCCACAGCCCTCTCAGCCAACTGGGCGGGGCCTATCGTCCGGAGGGGAGGAAGAAGAGGGAGCCCTTGGCACACCACCACTGTACGAACAATAAAACGTGCATCCTACACCTCCGACACACATGTAACGTCCATTTTACACACAACCTATCTAAACATGCATTTATTGGGGATCTGAGCTAATCCTATTATTAGTAGTCCAATAAGGGCCATTTCCGTAACAATGTACACACACACACATATATATATATATATATATATATAATATATATAATATTATACATAATATATAACACAGTAAGTGTATATACAGTATATCTTTTTTAAGGTGAAGAAAACAGGGGTGCGGTTATTACACAGTTTGCGAGTTAATTACAGATACCGGAAAATACGGGTACTTCCTCATGCTGAAAAAAGGTCTGCTGTCCAATCTTTTTTTTGTCCCTCTTCTCCTACCCACCACACAGAACAATCATTGAAATTAAAAAAAGAAAAACTGAAGATTTTCATTGTTGTGTACTCACATCTCCCATGTTCGGCATCCATTGATTACTCTTTGGGTTCTTCATCATGCACGATGCTACCAGAAGTGATTCAAACATAATCGTGGTCTTATTAGATCCTGTTGAGCAGAAGCAAATATCAGATGAAAGTTTGCAAAAAAAAGCAATCTAGTTACCCATAGTGTTACCTTTTTTATTATCTGGTGTGAAGGACAAAACATACTACAGAGGTAAAAACTAATATAGAACATCCATTTACTTAGGCCAGCTCTCAGTTTTCAATTTGCTTAAAACTAATTATTTCTGTCTAGATTTACTTGAGAGAGTATAGACAACAATTCCAAAGTTTCAAGGAACATTAAAATGGATAGATGTTAGACTATTTTGGGGGAAAGGGGGTGAGGGGACAGGATGACATGTTATGTTTTCACCCCTGTCTGTTTGTTTGTCTGTGAGCAGGATGTCTCAAAAACTTGTGGATGGATTCGGACGAAACTTTGTGGACAGGTTTGGTGTGTGATATGGATGAATTTGTGAGATTTTGGTTAAGATCCGGATCCAGATCCGAACTATCAGTGGGATACAAAATGTAAACTGTTCAGACTGGTGGAGGTAGTGTGAGTATATCTGAACATAGGGCAAATACCCCTAGGTGCTCACCTGGTAGTGACTGGATAAGATAACCAGGGAACCACTAGTAGGCATGGATAACCCACAAAACATGTAACAGAGAAGAAAGGAAATAACTTTGGAATCCTTTTTTAATGCCGTGAACAAGCTTTGGTACATCACGGGTGATGAAATTTGTGGTCAAGTTTCATCGAAATTGTGTGTGTAGTTTTGGAGAAGACAGCAAATACATATTTTGGGAGGCAAATCCCCATACTCCCCCTAGACCCCGACTTTTTTAATGCCATGACACTCTTTGGTACATCATGGGTGATGAACGTTGTCGTCAAGTTTCATCGGAATTGTGTGTGTAGTTTCTAAGAAGAAAGCGAATATCTATTGGGGGGGGGGTTTCCTCCTCGTAAACTCCCTCTGTAGACTCCACCCCCCCCATAACTCTCGTAACCCCTTAGGACCCGTAATTTTTTAATGCATGAACAAACTTTGGTGCCATACAAAGTGATGAACGGTGTAAAAGTTTCATCGAAATCGTATGTGTAGTTTCAGAGAAGACGTTGAAAGTATTTGTGGATGGACAGATGGACTGACTGATTGACGGACGACGCGCCATCTCATAAGCTCCCCGGAACAATGTTCCAGGTGAGCTAAAAGCAATAATTTAACTGACGCTTTTTTTGGAGTCGGGTGCACCTGGAACGTATGATGTCAAAAATTACTGTTCAGATAACACATTACCTTGGTATGGCCAGGATGGAGGTACAGACATACAGTAGGTTTTAACTTTTAACCTCAGCAGCATACGAGTGATTGATTTTTCCTTTGTACTGTTTGCGACCTCGGAAGGATGACAGGCAGAGTCAACCCCACCTGGTATTAATTCAACAGCAGAGTGGAGATTTGAACTCAGGTTCAAGGAACCCAAGGCCACCACCCGAACCATTAAGAAACACCGCTAAAATATATATATATATATCTACATACATAATATATATATATATATATATATATATATAATATTATAATATATATATGAAGACCACAAGGGGAAAACCAGAGATGTCAGGATAAGTCAATTTTGAAGAAACTGAAAAACAAAGTTTCAAGACTTTGGTGGACTGTTTAATAACTGTCATATAGATTTCTTTTCCAGTAAAAGAAAGAGTGATCATTGGCCGATCAAATTAAGCATGTAGCATTTGCCAAGCTTCTGTGTTATTTAATTTAAGAGCAAAGACGATTCAATGTTTGCAAACTGACATCACTGGTTATTCCCTTGTTTAATAATTGCCATGCAATTTTAACCCAGGATGTGTAGCAAATTCATAGCTTGTTGGTTATTAGCATACATTAACATGACTTTGGTGATCACGAGATTATTTTTTTCAACATTAAACGGTCATTGTTTTTTTGTTTGATTGGTGTTCAACGCCATACTCAAGGGTATTTCGCTTATATGAGGACGGATTCCCATTTCTTACTCCGTACTACTTAATATGATTGGAAAACCGGGAGGAAACCAAGATAAACCACCCCCGCGATAGCCGAAGTCACCTCATGTGATCCCCTCATATACCTAAGCAGTTGATTGGGCGGTGGGTACATCGAATGAGGTATGGGTACTCAACGCGCTAACCATTAAGCCACGGCGTGGGTCCCATAAAAGTCACAATAAAGGTTTGACCAGGCTTGAACCACGATATGCACCAACTACGGAGCCATGATATAACCAAATAGGCTATTGTGTAGTGCTCAGAGTTTATGCTGTGAAAGTTTTACAACCTTTCATTTTTTAGTTTCTCAACTCTGAATATATGGTGGAACAGTTAACATGAATGAAAGGGAGATAACCAGGAGTAAAGTACTGACAACTCTGGGTTTCTACTTGTTCAGCTTTGACAACACTTGTTTTTTCATTGCACGGCTAAACTTTATACCATATAAAATTATGTGACACCCTGGTTATTTGTTAAAGTAATATTGTGAGAGGAAACCTTATGTTGCAACTATTGGCAGGTGCAATAACCATGAAATTTATAAAAAGTGACATCTCTGGTTTCCCCTGTGGTCTTCATATATATATATATATATATATATAAATATATATATATATATTATATAATATATATATTAAGCGGGTATGGTTACACATAGTGCATAGTGCTTACACACAGTGTAAGCATACGAACCGTGCTTCCCCATTCTTGGGTTACTGACCTGCATTTGATTTATCATTTTCATTTATTTTTTTCGTTTATTTATATTTCATTTACAGATGCTTTCTGACGGTCTGTGATTTTTTCCTGGTGTATCGGCTCAATGTCTATCAGCACTCATAATTACCGTGCTTCCCCATTGTATCGAGTCCGTTCACCTGCATTTATTTTTTCTTTTATTTTCATTTATTATTTTCCATTTATTATCTTGCAAACGAATTTTGCAAGATATGTTAGTCAGTCTGTATGTTTTTTTTTGTTTTTTTTTTTGTCTGTAATCACGAAAAAAAATTCTGCAGAGCACAGTTTCATTGGAAATTTTTGTAACTTCGCATATCAGAGGCCTATGGAGTCCCTTTCAGCGCATAAAATTTTGAAGGTCAAGGTCAAGGTCAAGGTGACTGTCGCAAATCAGGGTAATCGACAAAACCCTTATTTTTTGAGTAATTTTGATCGGATCGTCTTCAACTCTGGGAATATAGTTCATGTCTGGCGCTCAGAGATTAATTTTGTGGCGATGGCCCTTGACCTCATGTGTTTTTTTTTTTGTTTTTTTGTCTGTAATCACGTATAAATCACTCTGCAGAGCAACAGTTTCATTGGAAATTTTTGTAACTTCGCATATCAAGCCTATAAGGTCCCTTTAGCGCATAAATTTGAAGGTCAAAGTCAAAGGTCAAGGTCCACTTTGTCGCAATCAGGGGAAGTCGACAAACCCTTATTTTTGAGTAATTTTGATCGATCGTCTCAAACTTCATGGAATATAGTTCATGGTCTGGCACTCAGCTGATTAATTTTTTGGTGCGATTGGCCTTGACCTTCATGGTTGCGCCTCACAGTAACATATTGACCCCAAGGTCAAATTTTCAAGTTTTAGGACCATATCGTGAGTACCTCAAATTGAACACCCTCGTGAGTGCTTTCTAGATATATCAAGCTTGAGACATTAGACGTCATTTGGTGACGTATGAGGCAAACGCATATTTTTCATGGTTACTCTGTAGAACGATTCTCACGAATCTCTCGTAGGCAGATATCCTCAAGGAGTCGTCCTGGTGGAAGCAGCTCTGTTCACCGAGTGTGACTTAAGGAAGTCACACGTGGTCACCTTTTGGCAAGATACGGTCACCCTAAGGGTGACATGTGTTATTTTATATTCATTCACAGATGTTTTCCATGGTTCTGTGATATTTTTTTTTCCAGTGTATCAGCTTCGGTGTCTGTCGGCACGCAAAATTTCAACTTTCTACATCCCTGGAAGTACCAATCTTTATATCGATCAGTTTGTCAGTGGCTAGAAAGAGCTTTATATTACACTAGCGCCGTATGCTTACACAATGTGTAAGCATACGAACCGTGCTTCCCCACTGTCTCAGGTCGCTCACCTATATTTGATTTTTCACTTATTAATATTTCATTTACAGATGCTTTCCGACAGTTCTGTGATTTATTCTTGTGTATCAGCCCATGTCCATTGCCACACTAAATTACTGCCTTCCCCATTGTCTCGGATCACTCACCTGCATTTTTTCATTTATTATATTTTCATTTATGGATGTTGTCCGACAATTCTGTGATTTTCCCCGGTGTACGGCTTCGATGTCCATCATACGTGAAATTTCAAGAGCATTTGCACATCAGGTCACTGAATTCAACCACATATTTATTTTTGAGGTCAATATTGACCAAAACGTCATTCGGCCAAAATGTCAACATTGGCCAAATTTCTAAAATCCTCAATTTTAATCCGATTAACTTGAAATTGAGGAGGAATTGCATATAGGTCAATTAATTAACCACCAATATTTTTAAGGGCAAAAGGTCAACACAGGACGAATTTGTAAATTGATAGGGCCAAAAACTACATATATATATATATATCATTATATCTCTAAAACTTTGTGGATGAGTTATGACAAAACTAGATGGATGAGTCGGTTAGGTGACAAGAACAAGTGGATTAGATTTTGGTTCAGATCCAGCCCACAAGTGGGATACAAACATAAATTGTTCAGCCTGGCAGAGGTATATGCTCTCCGGAGTGCCATCTACTTTGTTCTGTTTTGCCAAGTGTCGCTCTATGAGTGATTTTTCCATTCGTCTGTTTCTTTGTCCACACAGAATTCGTGTTTTTCTCCACAACCGCTTGTCGGGTTAGACAAAATTTTATCAGAGAGCGATTACATGTAGAATGTTTTATTGATAATTTTGATGTCAATAGGTCACGTGCTGTGGCAGCCATGTTGGAAAAATGGACACTTTGGACCTCTGTCACCGAAACCACTCCATAAAAAAATGGAATCTTTGGTACCTATGAATACTCCCCATGGAAATAAGTGACTTTTTTAATGATATCAGAGGTGGCTCGTTGTGACGTCATATTGCATATGTTGAACACTTTATCTAATGAGATGAAAAATTTTAGGGTCATCTCGGGCTAAGTGTATGGAGAGTGGGAAATGATGACAACATCGACCACGTGATTTGGCAGCCATATTGTTAAACATAAAAACCTTCAAAAATCTTCCCTGAAAAGCTGAACAGATTGAGGTGAAAATTTACATGTATGATCGATTACCTCTCCCATGAGTAACAAAAACTTTCCACTTATGACGTCATAGGTCACATGGTTTGGCAGCCATGTTGAATTTACCTTTAAACGTTGAAAAAATAATCTTCTCCAGAATGGCTTGACAGATCGAAGGCAAACTTCACCCACATGTTCCCCAAGTCTTGGGACACCACTTTTGTTCACAAATAATGAATAGGACACATGGTCTGGCAGCCAATTGGATTGATGAAAATCTTAAAAATTATTTCTCTTGAACCGCTTCATTCAATCGACATAACACACAATTATGATCGAGTAGGCATGGTGAATATATGTTTAAATTTCAACCTGATCGGTCACATGTCTGGCAGCCAGAATGATTTAATATTTTGAATCTGGGTCCAGGGATTCATCAAACTTGGTACAAGTATGTATAATGATTAAATTAATGTGAGTGGAGGTATATCTGGCGATGTTGCGGATGACAAAGAGTGCTTCTTGTGTTTTTTTTTATAATCATCTGTTCAAAGTGATAATCATAAGATGCATTCCAATTCCAGAGGAGCTTATTCTCTACAAGCATCCTTTTATTTCAGTTTCTCCATGTATCTTATCGACAACTCAATATTTCAGTCTGGAAATAGAGGGGGAGCACTCGTAGAGTGCAAACCTCTGCCGCCAATACTGCTAGGTCACTCAAGTGACCTGATATCCTATTCATTCAATTGACGTCAACAGTGCTCACAGAGTTAGAGTTTGCAATTTCCTTTTACTTTTAACTTTACATACTCAATTCATTCGTCATAACTAGATTCTTGAGACAGAAATTGATTTAAGTGGTATATCCCCTGAAGTTCCAAAATCAGCCGCAATTATAATTTGGCAGTTTTTTTGTGAATCACTTTATAACATGTAGAATGCAAAAAAAAATATCGAATTTTTTTTGAAAAAAGGTGCAAAATTTTGTATTTTTTTTCTCTAACAATTTTTTTTTGGGGGGGGGGGGTTGGAAATCACTTAAAACATGTAGAAATGCAAAACAAAATCAAATATTTTTTCAAAATGGCGCCATAGCGGCCATATTGGGACTTTGGACCAAGTCCAAAATCTAATGGCATGATCCTTGACCATACCTAATCCCCCACCAATTTCGTCGAAATCCGTCGAGGATTTTTTCGTAATACTGTTCACAACAAACAAAACAAACAAACAAGCAGTCATAGACTGGTATACGAAATCGTCAACTTCGACCTCTGCTTGTTTAATAAAGACTGTCTCGGAGAAGGAGCACGCAACCAAAGTTCTACGATGATTCTGTACAAACACAAAAATCGAATGTTTTGGATGTTTGCTACTGTGACTTGAACCTTGACGATTTGACCAAAATCTAATCAGCTCTAGCCACAACCTCCCTGAACAGTGGTGTAATTTGACATTGTAGCTTCTTCCGTTCGAGTAATCTGTACCAAACATCAAAATGAATATTGACTCAACTGTGACCTTGACCTTGACGATTTTGACCAAAATCTAATCAGCACTAGCCATCACCTCCTGAATCACATGTGTAATTTTGATTGGTAGCTCTTCCGTTCTCGAGTTATCGTGCCTACAAACAAACAAACAAACAAACCAGGCAGTCTAGACTGGTAGCTTACGAAATGTCAACTTTGCACTCTGACCTTGTAATAAGCTGTCTTTAGAGAAGAAGTCGAACGCAAACAGAAGTTTCTACATATCTGTATCAAACCATCAAAAAATCGTAACGTCGAACCGAAGCAAAATCTCATTCTTCAGCATTATACTTACGTATCAACGACGGTCTGCGCTGAGCGCACACATCATGGGACGACCCGATGACGCCGTGGTGAAATATTTTTATACTGTTAAAACATCTCCAAACATCCGATTTTTACCAGAATTTCGACAACCGAGTTTTAAGGTCCTTAGCGATCGCAAAAACCCGAAGACAAATTAAATAATCGAAGTTAAAACGAACTCGTAACGTAGTGAAGCAAAAATCTCATTTTCTCTCACGCATTTATTTAATATTATTTTTATCAAAGTCACAAAAGTATATTCCGGTCATCCACACAATCTTTAACATACCGACGGCTTAGCGAGTCAAGCATGCCACGATAACTTTATTGGGATAAAAAATGAAATTTTAACACCATCTTATAACGAAAACCGTCAGCGCGCACACGCAAAACCTTAAACATAACTCACGACGCGTCGTCGATGGCACTAGCATCATGGTGACCCATGAGCGTCGAGTGAAATATTTTTTATACAATTTAAAACGCTCCAAACATACGATTTTTACCAGAATTTCGACAACCGATTTTTAAGCAATCCTAAGCGATGAAAAACCGAAGACAAAATTAAAATCGAAGTTAAACGAACTCGTAACGTCGGGAGCAAAAATCTCCATTTTCCCGTGAATTTACGGAATTAATGTTTGACTCACTGTGATCTTGACCTTTGACCGATTTTGATCCAAAAATTCTAATCAGCGCTAGCCATCACCTCCTGAATCACGTGGTGTAATTGACATTGGTAGCTTCTTCGTTTCGAGTTATGTGCCTACAACAAACAAACAACAAAACAGCAGTCATAGACTGTACTTCGAATCGACTTGACACTCGACCTTGTCTAATAAAAGCGTCTTAGAGAAAGGTAGCGACGGCAAACCAGAAGTTCTACATGATCTTGTACCAAACATAAAATCGAATGTTTGGATGTTTGTGACCTCACTGATTTGACTTGACCGATTTTGCAAAAAATATAATCAGCATAAGCACCACTCCTGATCACCGTGGTGTATTTGACATTGGTAAGCTTTTCGTTCGAGTTATTGTACACAAACATCAAAAATCGAATGTTTGACCTCACCGTGACCTTGACCGTGACCGATTTAACAAATCTAATAAGCACTAAGCCACACCTCCTGAATCACGTGGTGTAATTTGAACATTGGTAGTCTTCCGTTCTCGACGTTATCTGTTACCAAACCATCAAAATCGAATATTTGACCTCACTGTGACCTGACTTTGAACACGATTTTGACCAAAATCTAATCAGCACTAGCCATACCCATCCTCCTGAATTCACGTGATGTAATTTGACACTTGGTAGCTTCTTCCGTCTCGAGTTATTGTGGGCTACAACAAACAAACAACATAAAAAACACAACCAGCCGTCATAGATGGTACTTACGAAATCCAGTCAACTTGACCTCTGACTTGTCCAATAAAAGTGTCTTTAGAGAGGTAAGCGCGCCAAACAGAAGTTCTAGCGATGATTCTGTACAACCAATCCCCAAAAATCGAGATGTTTGACCTCACGTAGACTTGACGTTGACGCGATGTTACCAAAATCATAATCAGGCACTAGCCAGACCTCCTGAATCAATGTGTAATTTGACATTGATAGCTTCTTCCTTCTCGAGTTATCTGTACCAAACCATCAAAATCGAATATTGGACTCAATGTGACCTTGACGTTTGACGATTTTGAATACGATTTTGGCGTCGATTTTGGCTAACTGTCGATTTGGCCTGGGGATGGCAGACGGAGGCCGCTGGAGTTACGCAAAAGTGGACAGCGAAGCGCTGTTCTGGCACATGGCTCATATACTGACTGTGACCTGACTTTGACCGATTCGACAAAATCATATCAAGACTAGCCATCACCCTCGAACACGTGTGTATATTTGACATTGGTAGTTCTCGTTCTCAAGAGTTATCGTGGCCTACAAACAACAAACAACAAACATACAACTAAACAACAACAGAAACGGTAGTCATCAATATACTTACGATTTTAGATTTCGTAGTAACAAACATACAACCACAAACAACACACGTCATTAGACTGTCTTACGAAATCGTCAAGCATTGACCTCTGACTTGTCTCATAAAAGCTGTTCTAGAGAAGGTAGCGACGAAACCAGAAGTTCTACGATGATCTGTACGCAATCAACCACAACATCTAAGAATGTTTGGATGTTTTGACCTCAATGTGACCTTGACCTTTGACCGATTTTACCAAATCTAATCAGCACTAGCTCCCACACTCGAATCAAGCGTGAATGTAATTGAATTGGTGCTTCTTCCGTTTCGAGTTTCGTGCCACAAAACTAAACAAACAAACAACATACAAAACAACAACGAAACGGAATCATCAATATACTTGATTGGTAGTAACAAACAGACAGGGTGAAACAGTAACCTCCATCCCATCTTCGAATGGCGGAGTGTTAATAATGAAATTTACAAAAATGAACTGTTATTATGAAGTTTTAATGTTAAATAACTGTTTTGGTTATAATTTCAATTGTTTTGGATGATAATTTGAGGCATTAAATGACACTAACAAAATGAAAACTACCTGGGACATGATATATGTCGTAGTTGTCATGATGCAGTTGTCAAGTTTAATGGAAAGTTTTGAGCTTTGGACTTGTTATGCATCAGACTGCAGTTCAACATCTCTAACTGTCGAAATGTTGTTCATTTTAAGGCTCACAGTCATATGGAGATTCTTCTGTGAAACCTATTCAGGTTATGTATATTTCAACGAACATATACTTAGTGGGAGCAGGTCGAAGAAGACACTGTGTGATTGACAGTGATTAAACACTTTATGAATTCTTGCAGATTGGGAAGGTGCAGTTTCCCTAGATATATGAAAGACCTTGCCAAAAACACTTTTTTGTAGTGTCTTTGTTTGGTCTGAATTCCTGAAAATGCGGGGAAATTGTTATATAACAACATTGATCAAATGGATTGGTTATGAATTCATCCTGGATCCATGTCTAAGCGGGTTTCTTCTGAAAGACAGAACGGTCTGCAATACGATATTTTTAATGAAAATAATTAACGTAATATACATTTTTTACAATGAAACAAAGTGAAAATTTATTATTGAGTATTAATTACGAGTGAGGAAAGTATGTCTGTAGAGCAATTAGTGAATAGTTCCATAGTGAAAAAGTGTGCGTGTGTGCGTGCGTGCTATGAAGTTGTGTTGTTGGTGTTATCTCCAACTGTACAGCGATCTCGCAAGTACTAGTGTGTTTCAAGGAGATGGAAGAGAGACATAAAGGTCTCAAGTATCGCACCTGTGTGTGTGTGTGTGTGTGTGTTGTGTGTGGTGTGGTGTGGTGTGTGTGTTGTGTGTGTGTAGCATATATCTCAATATGGTGTGTATACACACTGTGTGTATCAAAGGAACCATGTATTTTGTGTGCGAGTATTATATAGCAGTTATATATAATATATATATATATATATATATATTATATATATAATATTATATATATATACTATATGCAGTTGTTGGCTTAAATGGGCTTAGAATGGGTGGGTGCTTGGGATCCAGGGTCCCTGAAGTTTCAATACTGCTTTGCTCGTTGAATTATACCAGTGGGGTTGACTCAGCCTGTCATCGCTTCTGAGGTCGGCAAATGAGTTGCAGCTTGCTGGTATCCTCTGTCGGAATGGTGACAGCGTCCAGGATTGTGACCAATAGTCAAGGAGACTGCTGAGGAGCATCCACACTCTGCACACGTATGTCCAATGGATGGATGGATGGATGATATACTGGTTATTGGCGGGTTCGGGGCTATTCCAGAGGGAAGGCACTCGGTTTGTCCGAACACCGCTTAGTCTGAGGCGCGCGACAATAGATAACTCTGTGGTCAAACAGGCTGAAGTTTTAACACAGCTGGAGCTGCTTGAACTTCGATGACGACCTACGCAGGTAGCTCTAATCCAAAGTAAATCACTGGGAACTGATACCATCAATTGGCAATGCCATTTTTTTCTTTCTATTCCTCAGTGCTATATCCGGTTGAAATGCTGTTTGTTATCTCGGGGGGGGGGGGGGGGGGGGGGTGTTCATGCTGCATGGGGATCATCAGGTCGTTGGAGCATTATCCTTGTTTCTATTATAGCTTTCATTCATGTTTCATGAGTTTTCTGGGATGTGGTATTGAAGTTTTTGCAGATTGCAGTGACTTTCTACAAACGTGTTGCGTGCTTGTGTACAGTTGTTCTGAACATGAAAGTTTTTAGCATCGCATAGGAGTGTCGTGCTGTCCGTTTCTACGCTTGTAGAACCTACAGTTTCGGACTGACTAGTCCCCGGCCGATTTTATTTAACCATTCGTGTGGTGTCCTTGGTCATGGGCATTAATATGTTTGTTATCCATCCCATTGCTGACTTTTTCTGAGCATTCCAATGAGTTGGCCTGACCTCTTTTTAGCATTCCAATGAGGCATCTTTGTCTTTGTCCCAATTGTACACTCTTAAAGAATATATTTTCTGTCTCTTTGTTGTCTCCTCCGATTTGTTGTGTATACTGTTGATAGTTCACTTCATATTTTCTTTTGTCTTTTTTGTGTCATTGGGGCTGTATTTGTTGCTTTTTCGTTCTATGTGTGAATCTTACATTTGCATTTTTTGGAATTTTTGTGAGGTGGGTAGGGATACCTTCTCTGGCTTAGCTGCTTCATGTTTGATACAAATTTGATTGCAGTAGCCGTTGGATTTTTCACGTATTCAGCTAGTCAACAGATGTCTGTGCACTTGGTCGAGTTCCATCAGAGCGCTACTCCTCATCTCAGCAGGTACATTCTCAAGGATACACTGATTTATGAAGAACATTTTGTGATGGTGAGTGGTTTCCTTGTTTTGATATCTAATTTGTTGATTTCTGTTTGTGGCCAGTTTATTATTCCATAGCTGTATTGAAATACTGGTATTGCGAGTTGGTTTATGCTTTGATTTTGTTTCTTGTGTTAATGTATATTTTCAGGATCAGACTCATTCTATGCAAGCTTTCTTTGGTTAATGTTTTGCGGCAATTGTTTGTGACATATTTGGTGGCTTCTTCTCTTCAAAGTATTTGAATGATGCTTTGTTGTCTCAATCCTGTATTGTTGTATTCAAGGTCGATTTTTATGTTGTCCGTTTTTGTTGATTTACTCTGTAACGAATGTGCACCTTGGCACACTTTTGATGTCAAATTCCATTTCAAATGTCATCGGAGTATCCCTTTCCTAATTTCAGTTGTTCCAATTTTCATCTTTTGGTGCAAGGAGTTTTCTATCATCCGAGTTTTAGATCATCCATGTACAGTAGATGTATCACCTTTCCTGCCTCTTTGGAAGTTCTCTTATTGACATTAGGGTGTATCCATGTCCTTGATCATTACTGAGGTTTCTCAGTGGGTCGCACACGGCTGGAAAAAACAGGAGGGCGAAAGGCTATCACCTGGAAGATCCCACGACGTAACTTCACTCCTGGTATTTTGATCTTTCTTCGAGTGTTGCCAGGATCAATGTGGTGTTCCATAGCTCTGTTGGCTTCTCTGATCAGTTGATTGTTTGGGTGTTGGGGGGGGGGTGGCATGTGTTGTGCATATGCACAATGTGTGTGTGCATGTTTACTTTACAGCTGGTAGAATAACATTCCATGGAGGAATTAAACTTGTATGTTTGCTGTAGTTTTGTATATATTAATTATCAAACAGGTTTTGGTAGTTGTTAAGTTGTGCTGCCTTTGCTTTTTCACATTTTTGCAATGCTAAGTATGAGGAAGTAATGATCGATGGTAATGACATGAATGACCCTCAATTGTTTTGGACGCATTACCGTGAATAAATATTTTGGGAAAACATCAAATTGCTCCAATCCAATTGAAATGCAAATTGGTGAGAATCGTGGGGCAAGATCTGCTGACATTTCATGGTGGGGGAAACAACACACAACTACGGATTTTGAGGGCAGAGAGCAGCATACTGGTTTCCCGCACCCACTCCCTGCAGATCACATGTTTTTTTTCCATGGCACGGTCCTTAATGTGGCCTGGCAAGAAACTTGTAAAAGCTGGAAAAAAGGGTTAAAAGAACTACAAGCTTGATTGCCAGGTTGGTCGCTGTATTTGGCTTGTTTTGGTGAAGCTTACTTCAGAGGGTGAATCTGCAATATCAAGCCAGTGTCAAAGCATGGTCAGAGAGTTTTGAGCAGGTCAATATTGAGCAATGGAATGGAGGCATGAAGCAGCCTCAGCTGCAGGAGACTTTCTGCAGTCACCCAAATTCAGGGGTGTGAGTTAGTGGAGCTGGATAAAATCTGGGTAAGAATGAGCATCAGAAAGTGGCCTTTCCCTATGCTGTATCTAGGTGGCAGAAGTCCTTGCCCTCATGTGCCTGCAACTGCTGTTGACTGCAGCAACCGCAGTATTCAAGAGCATTATAAAGGAGTATTCAAAGCATCCTGACCTGGATCTCAAACATGGTACTCCATCTCTCTCCTCCAATGGTACTCATTTGGTTTTGACCATTTCCCTGAAAATATCTGCTGTTCTTTCTCTGCTCCAATCGGTTCATCTGATCATATACTTGTCAAAGTATGTCAAAGTTTTTTCTCTTCCTATGGTATCGCGAAGACTCTCCCTCGTGGCTCGCAGACCCCTCTCCTGTCGCAGCACATGTGTGGCCCTTAATCGAGTTCTCTCATCCCCTTTCAAATCTCACACTCTCACTATGTCTCTCCGAAAGGACCATCTGAAGACACCCCCCCCCCCCATCTACTTATCTACTCTCTCAACAATCCTCTTGAAGAAGTCCTTTCATTCAAGCTTCTGGGTCTCAATATATGCCTGATCTTCCTGGAAAGCACATTTCCAAGTTGGCCTCCAAAAGCCAGTCATCGAGCTGGGCATCCTCTTGTCATGCAAAGTCCTTCTTGCACACATCGTGAGCTCCTGACCAACATATATACGGCCTTGCCTCCACAGACAAACAGAGTACTGGCCTTTCTCTCTGGGCTGGTGCTCCGCCTCTCACACTTTCGGTGTTCCACGCTTGTGCCACCAAGGCATTTAAGGATCATTGGCATCTCCGCGGGATGAGGACTGAGTCTTGGGTACTCTGCACTCTCATTCACCACAGCTGGTTGGGTACTCTTTCTGTCTTCCACAACACTCTCCTGTCCGGGCCACCTCATCCCCTAACTCTGTCTGTGGATCATGTCTATACCCACCCCCCCGCCTCCCACCCCCAATGTTTCCCGTAGGTGTCTGCTGTCCATCCAGGAACGCCCCTTCTGGTTAA
>CM068967.1:53411011-53430247 GCA_035128595.1 Eptatretus atami
TTTCTAGGAAGAATTTCCAAAATCGGAGATGGTTACTGCCTGCATGTGGGCTTTCTGCATATACTTGGCAAGTTTCACGAAGATCCGATGAAAACTCTGGGTTGTGAAATCAAAATCAAAAAATAGGAATGACATCATAAAATTGATGATGACGTCATAGTGATGTACTGCTAATGCCCTGTTCGATTCCCGCAAACAGAATTCAAAAAGCTTGCCTAGTTTCGGAGATTATTTTTTGGCGATTTCCATTAGCAGAGATATTTTGACGTCATAACTTTTTTTCTAGGAGGAATTTACAAAATCGGAGATGGTTACTGTCTGCGGATGGTATTACATATATGTGCCAATTTCAGGAAGTTTCAATGAAACTGTAGGCTGTGAACAAACTAGTTTCGGAGATAATGTATAGGCGATTTCCATTAGTGGCGATATTATGACGTTAACTTTTTTTCTAGAAGAATTTCCAAATCGGAGATGGTTACTGCTGCGCGTGGGCTTTCTGCATATACATGGCAATTTCACGAAGTCCGATGAAAACTCTGGTTGTGAAACAAAAAATTCAAAAAATAGGAATGACATCATAAAAATTGATATGACGTCATAGTGATGTATCATATGTGTGTAATTAATCTCTGCTAATGCCTGTTTGATTCCCACAGAATTCAAAAGCTTGCCTAGTTGAGATAATTTTTTAGGCGATTTGCATTAGCGGAGATATTTTACGTCATAATTTTTTTTCGGAGGAATTTTCAAAATCGGAGATGTTACTGTTTGCGCAGGGTATTTTTCATATATATGCCAAGTCACAGGAAGTTTCGATGAAACTGTAGGCTGTAAAACATGAAACATAAAACAAAAATGTCAAAAAATAGAATGACGTCATAAAAATTGATATGAGTCATAGTGATGTATCATATGTGCGGTGATTTCTCTTGCTAATGCCCTGTTCGATTCCCGCAAACACATTCAAAAGCTTGCTAGTTTCGGAGATAATTTGTAGGCGATTTCATTAGCGGAGATATTTGACGTCATAACTTTTTTTCAGGAGGAATTTTCAAAATCGGAGTGGTTACTGTCTGCGCAGGATATTTTACATATTTACACCAAGTTTAGGAAGTTTCGATGAAACTCTGGGCTGTGAACAAAAAAGTCCACAAGACAACAAACGTGAGTAAGACTAGAGATCCTCACGAGGATCTAAAAACCAATTTTAAATCCACAAATTGAACTTACCTAATGCGAATGGGACATGGGGCCACTGATGCATAGCGCTAATTCGGTGCTCTCTTATTAATGGCAAGGTGGAACCGATGAGGTGCATGACATGATCTTTTGTCAGACTCTCTACATATCCATAAAGCTAAAATGCCACTTTTCATACTAAAAGTCAAGGAAGAGAGAGAGAGACAGAGAGACAGAGAGACAGAGAGACAGAGAGACAGAGAGACAGAGAACCCAGAGGGGGAACATTTAGGTGCACCCAACATGAAGTGTTCTTTTTGGATTGAGCTGTGGGTACCTTCTGTAAGACCCTAGTAACAAATTAGGCAGGTATAACCTTGCAATTTTTGGCTCAAAGTCCAGAAACGTAAATCCAAGATGGCCACCATCCCATTTGCCTGAAAATCACAATTTTGGTCATAGATTAGTGCAAAAGAAACATAAAACCATCAAATAAATAAAAGGGTGGTTGTGTCTGAATGTGCTTGAATGATCTGGATATTATGCCCATTCATGTAAACTTTTCTAAAATTGTATGCATGCTATTTGAAAATTCTGTTTGCTTGTTTGGCAGATCTAAAATGGACAGTCCTCTACCATGTGGGAGCATATCTCTCAAACATGACAGTGAACGTGGTGTCAAGAGAGAGTTGGACCAAATCAAGCACTTTTTGTGTATCGTATGCCAAGGAAAGGAAAGGAAACAAACAATATGTTGATTATTACTCCAGAGAGCCTGTCCATTTTACACACCACAATGGAAAGAAGATGCGACAAAACAGCTGAACGGTTACAGACATAGCTATAAAAAGCAATTGGTTACAAGATAAGATCCCAAAATGGCACAGAAATTGCAGGAGCAGGTACTTATTGAAAAAGCATGTCAATGTTGCCAAAAAAGGAGGATGGGAAATGTATCACCAAATTGGGAAACCGATGAAGGCACAGACTCCACATCTTGCACTTCTCAAGCAACAAATAACAAGATCTACGTTACCTCAATATGAAGCTAAGACGATGTGTGATATTTGCAACAAAAATTGTCAAAAGGGACACAAGTCATCCAGTAAAATTGCAACTAAAAATAAACAGCAAAAAAAAAGGCGAAGACCGAGCAACTGAACCATCAAGATGTGTTGCTATGACTTTGTGGGAAAGGGCATGATATCGTTTCAAATGGCATTTATTACCATAAACACTATCTTGATACATTCAACAATACGAGGGTACCCAGAGGAAAGTCTGAAATAAGTACTCTTTGACCAAACATTCTTGGCATGAGTGAAGGAAGTGGATGAACTGTTATTTCAGAAGTCACAAGGTATAGTAATGTCTGCCCTGTGAGGCATGTACCAGCAACAGCTTACTGAACTTGGAGTCAAAAGTGGACATCACTGCCACTCAACTAGCTTGAAGGAAAGACTTGCCAAACATTATGGGTCTCGTGTGGCTATAATGGAAATAAGTCATGGATCAGCATTGTGTGTGCAGCGAATGTATCTAAAAGAGATGCTCTCGAGTCTAGAATAGTTGAAATTGTTACAGAACAATGAAGCTAACAAACAGAAAGAAGATAACAGAACAATATTGAAAAAAGTAGTAAAGATACTTTGAACAGATGCAAAACTTTACAACAAACAGGTGTGTAAAGGCGCTGTCACACCTTGACGATTTAGCCAGCATATGCCGACTTATGAAAAATTTGTCTAAAACGCTGGCACACGTCGAATACGTTATGGTAAGTTTTGTATACGTTAAGAGCACGCTGAAAAACACTGCCATACGTCATAGTACACTGGCTTTCATCGTTGTACTTTGCGGTTGTTCTCAAATTTTAGCATGCTTGAAATTTACGACGTATGCCAGCATATGACTCACACGTTCCGCTACGCTGGCCATACGTTGTAGGCACGTTATGCGATCGTTGACACACGTTCCTTGAAGTTACTCATAAGTCGAAACACGTCGAGGTAATGATTAGCGTACCCGAAACTTATTTATAACCTATGAGTAACGTGTTGTAGGCACGTTACACGATCGTTGACACACGTCGAGGCACGTTATGCGATCGTTGACACACGTCGAGGCACGTTACTTGTAAGTTACTCATAAGTCGAAACACGTCGAGGTAATGCTTAGCGTACCCAAAACTTTTTCTAACCTATGAGTAACGTGCTTTGAACCTATGTGTAACGTACCTCCAACACATATTGACGTATGTAGACATATTTGATTGACGTCTTCCGGACGACCACAGAACTTACTGAACGTGTTTCTAATTTACAGCTACCGTATAATGGCTATTGGCAGCGTTAAAAAAAAACAACAACAATAACTTCGATAGTTCGTCACGTGCCGTTACATCACGTCCGATTGCCTCTTCAGTTTGCTCATGTCTATTCTTAGTTCCTCCTCTGTGAATATTTTCTGTTTGAGGATATTGTCACGTCGACGTCGAAACTTAAAAGCAAATGTCGCGAATATATTTTAAATTCGTGATAGACTAAAAAAAAAAAAAACAACACAACAACAACTTCAGATATTTCGTACATGCTTCACGGAGCCAAGGAGAAAAAAAGAAAATGTGCCTTGACGGAGAAAATAAGTTTCGGGTATGCTAAACATTACCTCAACGCGTTTCGACTTATGAGTAACTTACAAGGACTTGTGTCGACGTGTGTCAACGATCGCGTAACGTGCCTACAACATATTCCCAGCATAGCGGAACGTGTGAGCCATACGGCGAGTACGTCGTAAAATTTTCAGCATGCTTGAAATTTCACGACGTACTAGAAGTACCACGAAATATGACAGCGTACTTCATCGTTTTTCAGCGTGCTCTTAACGTATACACAACTTACCCATAACGTATTCGACGTGTGCCAGTTTGGTTTGGCAAATTTTTCATAGGTCGGCATACGCTGGCTAAATCGTCAAGGTGTGACTGCGTGGTTGACACTTTCAATTTTCAGGCGGTTATGATTTAAATCGGCGTGCGGCAGGTTTTTAACAGGCTACGCCACGAGTTCGTCGGCGATACGTGCAGCGCGCTATGCCTAAGTTAAACTATCGTTGGGCATAGGTTATGAACGCCGCCAACAGGCTAAGCATTCGTTGGTATAATTTATCTATAAGACAACGAAACATTCTGTGCCATTACTAATATGTTATGCATACGACCAACACGTTATGAATACGACCAAAACTTAAAAAAAAAACATCAAAATTTCAGCGTATGCAACGTTTTACATACATTTTTATACGTTGCCATTGCTGGCTAAAACGTCAAGGTGTGACAGCGCCTTAAGGAAGATTCAATGGACATGAATATAATCCACATCTGCAATTGTACGAGATTCATTCTACAATTTCACTTTGCACCTACAAAGTGAAAAAATAAAATCATCTGTCAAGCCGTTCTCAATTTATTGTCCAGAAACCAAATTCAAGATGGCTGCCCTAGCCGCCATATTGGATATCGCATCGCACTGATTATCGAAAGGAACCTTCCTCTACCCAGCCCCAACATACACTGCAAAAATGGATTTAATCGGACAAGGCGTTCTCCTCGAAATCGACAGAAACCAATTTCAAGATGGCTGCCATGGAGGCCACATTGAAAATCGCAGCGCGCCCATTTTCGAAAGGAACCTTCCTCTACTCAACCAACACACCCTGCAAAATGGATTTAATCGCACAAGGCGTTCTCCTCGAAATCGACAGAAACCAATTTCAAGATGGCTGCCATGGAGGCCACATTGAAAATCGCAGCGTGCCCATTTTCGAAAGGAACCTTCCTCTACTCAACCCCAACACACCCTGCAAAAATGGATTTAATCGCACAAGGCGTTCTCCTCGAAATCGACGGAAACCAAAAGTTGACAGACGGACGCCCGGACCGCCCGGACAACGCCTATGACGAATACTCCTTTTTCAGCCCAATTCGGGCTGAGGGGTAAAAACAGAACAAGTAGGCAACAATGACTGTGTATTGAGCAACACAAGGAATTAAAGACAAATTCTTTCACAACGAATATTGCTGTGGTCATCACACCACTTAACTACCATTGCTACGACATCCAATCTGTTAAAACAAGTTGTGTCCTGTGATTACATTGACAATGTAAATGTCCATGTGATATTGGACATGAGACGACGCATGTGAAGGGGGCAGAGAAAGGAGTGGAGGAGAGTGAATATGGCGGTGAGTGAGTAAAGCCTGTGCACTGTACGCCAGTGGTCCAGATCTGATTTCTTACAAACACAACAAATTGGCGACAAGGACGGTGGCTTCCGTTCCCTTGCCTGTTCCGTTTCTGCCATGCATTTGGGAACTTTCCATTCCGTTCTCTCCATGGAAGAAAATGTTTGAGAACTACTTGTTATCGATGCACTGGTGAAGCCATTCCTGAGGGATGAAGGCATGCTGTTCTATTACACTGTTTGGGGATGGAAGGACAATGGCTTTTCTACGCTTTACCAGACATAGCTAGTACTTTTGATTGTGCTTTCACTGCTTTAGAAAAGCATTTCATACCGAAAATCAATGTGGTTGCTGAACATTACAAATTCCGTCAGAGACCTCAGAGGCCTGGTGAGACCATCAATCAATACGTTGCAACCATGCGTGAAATTGAGGAGGAGATGCTACATGATTAACTGTTGGAACGTGTTTCCAATACCAGGAATTGTGAAAGACTGCTGTGAGAGCCAAACCGTACTTTAATGAAAGCAGTCAATATGGCTGTCAAGCTGAGTCAGCATTGCTGAATGCAAACCGACTATCTGATTCAGCATCTGGCCAAGCGATCAACACCAAACAAGCAATTAGTTCACCTTCAACTGTGCTGCAGACTTTCATCCACAAAAAAACACCGTACCTTCTACAGGTGTGGGTCTGCAAACCACATTGCAAATGTGCCTTCTTGTCCTGCTTTAACGATAAAATGTAATGCATGTGGGAAAGTGGGACACTTCTCAGACGTCTGCTGCTTTGCCCAGAGAGACGCATGTGATGTTGTCATCCCTGGACTGACTGTGCTATACTTGAACGATGCTGTCCCGATGAAGACAAATTCTCGATACGGTACAAGTCGAGTCACCTGCTGGCATACCTGCAATGTGGAGCCATCATCCTGATACTGGCTCCTCAGTCTCTATTTTGCCAGAACAGCTGTACCAGAGATGTTTTGCCTCTATTTTATCTGCCCTCTATTTTAGTTGCCCAACTGCCTTTGACTGCGCCTCATGTCAAACTACTCACTTACTTGAAAGATGACTTACCTATACTGGGATGCCTCCATGTTACCGTTTTTCATGATGGTTGTTACGGCTCCAGCCACGTTCTACATAGTTGATTCTGGTTCACCACTGCTGGCAATGGACTTAAACAAAGCATTGTGATGTCACATTACAGGTGATTCTTGCATGTCCTGTCAAATGAGCGACAAAACCATGAAAATCTTCTCTGGACTGCGTCAGCCAGTCGAACTGTCCAATGGATCTTGGCACAAAGTGGCAATACACATTGTTGAACCATTCAAACGTAGCACTTGGGAATGTCGCTATGCCATCACTTAGTTGACTATTGCAGTAATTGGTCTGAGGTGGCATTCACTTCAAGTGTAACCACAGGGTTCGTGACTGCTTTTCTCTTGGCAGTTTTCAATCTAGAAGGGAATCCTCCACCAGATTGTTCTTGACAATGGTCCGCATTCACGTCCACCACCTTAGGTCAGTTCTTGGAAGAGAGAGCTACAGCAAACTCTACGACACTCAAAGCAACGCTAGCATCCAGTGTGACCACTCCTTGGCTTTTTCACAAGATCTTGGCTATTCGTTGTTCACCTTGGCGTCTTGGTTTTCTATAGGTTTTCTTGACGTATAGGTTTTCTATTATCATCGCTTTTCCGAAACCTTGTGAATTCTTGCCTTTTTCATTGGCTCACCTTGGCATTTATGAAAATGAGAAGTGGTCACACTGCTAGCATCTACTACACTCAAGTTAACAGAGCTGTGGAAAGGTTTCACAGGGTGTTTAAGGAGAGCATACAGAAAGCCGAATGAGAACGGAAACCTTGGAAGCCTGCGGTAACTGAATTTCTCCAGAATTATCGGGTAATGCCACTACTGGTGTATCGCCGTTGTAGTTGCTTCACAAAGGAATATGCGCACCAAGCTGAACGTTTTTTGGGTTGTCAGTGATTCTGAACGGACCTGAATGTGAGTGACACTGTCATCAAAAGACAGAGAAAAAGCAGAGTATTCCGACCAAAGAAGGGGAGCGAAGATTCCGACATTTAAACAGGGGATCACGTGCGATTAAAGAAACCGTGCATGTATGTGCAGGGACTTCAAAATACACTGACTATGTTGATTCAGGAGAAAATTGGACCGAGCACATTTGTACTTAGTGATGAAAAGAAATGGAATGCATTGCACTTGCCCTCTATCCAGAGTCTGCACTAATGCCGACCAAAGAGGGAAATGAAAGAAATGAAACGGTTACAAGCCAGTGTGATGCAAAAGGTTAACAGACCACCTGCCTGGCTGAAAGACTTTGAGAAATAGAATGAAACTTTGACAAGCTAAGTAAGTATTCAATGTTCATGTGCTCATATTAGTGAAGAATTACAATTCCGTTTCTTATATTTAATATCTTTACGAGTGATTACAGGAAATTTTCTCCAACGTAATGATAATTAATTGATACCATACATTGATACAGTTAATATACTAAGTAACGCGATAATTAATGTTTGCTTTTTGCTCTACCAGTTGCTTTCCTTATCATTTCAAAGTTCCATTCTGCATTACATAAATGTCTTCAAGAAAAGGGGAAATGTTGTGTCCTTGCGATTACATCATGGTGCAAATGCCCACGTGATATTGGACACAGAGGGCGCTCGTTAAGGGGAAGTAAAAAGCAGCTAAGGAGAGTGAATATGGTGGTGATTGAGTAAAGCCTGTGTATTGTACTCCTATGGTACTGATCTGATTTCTTAGACACACAACATTAGAAACTGTCATGCCCTTTCCTGGAATTTGTCAACATATATTTACAGTTCGGTTGCTCGGCCTTTGCCTTTATTTCTGCCCTCTATTTTAGTTGTGATTTTACTGGATGGCTTCTTTCCCTTGGGACAAATTTTGTTGCAAATAACACGCATTGTCTTCGCTTCACATTGAGTCAACTTAGATATTGTTGCTTGAGAAGCGCTAGATGTGGAGCCTGTCCCTTCATCGGTTTTGTGATTTGGTGATACATTTGCCATCCTCCTTTTTCGGCAAGGGTGACACTTTTCCAATAAGAACCTGCTCCTGCCATTTTGTGCCATTTTGGTGTCTTGTCATGCAACCAATTGTCTTGTTTAGCTATTGTCTGTAACTGTTCAGCTGTTTCATTGCATCTTCCTTCAATTGCAGTGTATAGCATGGGCAGGCTCTCCGGAATACAATTGAACATATTATTTGCATGTTTTCCTTGGCATATGATACACGGAGTGCTTAATTTGTTCCAACTTTCTCTCACACAACGATCGCTGTTATGTTTGAGAGATATGCTCTCACGTCATCGAGGACTGCCCATCTTAGATCTGCAAAACAACAAACAGTATTTCAGAATGACATACAGTACACTAATTTTACACATATTTACGTGGATGGGCATATTATCATAATCATACAATCACATATAGACACAACATCCCTTTATATATTTGCAGGTTTTGTGTGCATTTTGTACTGATCTATGACTAAAATTGTCATTTTTCTTTTTCTTCAGGCAATTGGGATGGTCGGTCAGGTATGGGGTATGCACCGGAGCAGCATGTCGCTAAGTCCACTTTCTGCTGGTGCTCCAGGGGCCTCCGTCTGGCCATCCCCAGGCAGATGCTTGACCCATCCCCATCTCCTTGAGATGCTGATCAACCTGCTGCAACCATGAGGCATGTGGTCGTTCCATTGGCCTCCTCCACTCAAGAGGCTCACTCGCTGAGAGAATCTGGTGAGCAGGATCAGTGTCAGGAAAATGAGCCACTGTACACACAGCCGCAGCTGACGCTCACGGACTATGCAGGTAACAAATCTCATTTGAGTCTTTCTCAGCAACCGCTCGTTGGACACAAAGTCCGACCAGCGATAGCCAGGATTCTCCGAAGAGACCTGGTACCAAAGGAATTAAGTCTCCATCTCAGATCCCTGGTCAGAGTCCAAGTCTCACATCCGGAGAGCAACACTGGAAGCACCAGGACATGAAGACTCGGACTTTCATCCTCGCCATCTCTGATTTACATTTCTATACTTTGAACAAAAATTTGCATGGCTATACATGCCTAATTTGTTGCTGGAGTCCAAAAGAAGGTACCCACATGGTAAAACCAAAAATAGCATGTATGTCAGGTGCACCTCATTTTAGGTTGTCTTTCCCCCTCGGTAGTGAGTGTCAGAGAGAGGAAGAAGAAGAAGAAGAAGAGAAGAGAAGAAGAAGAAGAAGAAGAAGAGAAGAAGAAGAAGAAGAAGAAGAAGAAGAAGAAGAAGCAGACGAAAAAAAGAAGAAGCACTGAAGTCAGCAAGTAAGAGATTTGGGTTCGGAGACGTTAATGGGGGTAATAAAGATCGTAATAAAGATCATAGGTTACAATAGGGAATGACATGAGGTGGCAGTGCACTGCTTGCTTTAAGCCATGGAGTTAAGAGTGAGACACATAACAGCCTCTGGAAGGTGGTTCTCTCGATGGGAGAAGCGAGGGATAAAAGTTGAGGAGTGCAGTCAGTCTGGATTTTGTAAGTTTAACATCGAGGGTGTTAGTGAAAGAGAATGTGCATCCTGGAGTTGCTAGGGAGGGTTGGAGGACTGGGAGAGTGGAAGGAGTAATGTTGGAGAATATATTTATAGATGGGAGAAAACAGAGACTACCAACCTGCCTGCAATGTGAGAGCAACACAGCCTGTGATTCGGCCTCTTCATGCGCGATTCCAATAATTTCGAGAATTTAGATTCCACAGAATCGAGGAGAGACAAATGTGAGGCTGGATTACCAGCTCTTAGCAGAGAGCAGTACTCCATTGAGCCAAAGACAAAGGCCTTGAAGATTGTAAGTAGCATTGATTGTCCACGGATAGACTTGTATCAATGGAGAAATCTGCCCATTCTGCAGCTGGCTTTGGAGACCAGCTTTGCAATGTCGTTGGCCCAGAAAAGGCCATGGTTAATTTAAGAGATTGCAGTCTTTCAGTGGATAACCAAGAAACAGATGTGTGGGTTGGTTTGATAACCATTGTGGAGCGATTCGTTGAGACTGTGGGATTTTTCAGGACTCAAGATGTTTCATTTATTTGACCCAAGTCTCGTCATTTCCAGATCAGCAGAGGGGGATGCAGGTGCTAGCTCTGGTGTTTAAGAGCAATTTTAGAAGAAAAAAACCCCAAAACTACTAGAGGAAAAGAACATGTTGAGAAAATCTTTGTATTTTTTAAGACAAGAAAATTAAGACATAAACAAGTTCATTGGCATACACAGAAATAAGGCTAACCAAAACACTACAGTTGTAAAAAAATAAATAAATAATAATAATGATGAATAACCACAACACATTGTCTCAATCTGGCGATCATAACAATTGAGCTATTGTCTGCCACAATTAGTTCTTGCTTTCCCATATATTTCCAACTGCAGGATACCCGGCATTGCCGCGATGGTGGAAGGTAGGTACTGAGAAGTGGGAGAAGCAGGAGAGCCAGCAGGGCTGAGAATGGGGCAGGCGAACCGATGGGGTGGGGGTGAGGGGAGAAACTGTGTAGGGGGCAGGAGAGCCAGAACATCAGTGGATCTTCTTCTTCTTTCATATGGCAGCTTGGCTGCCGGGTAGTTATTACTTTGTTGGGGCGCGACTATGCCCCTATACCAGTACACTGGTACTCATTTCGCTGACCTCAGAAGGATGACAGCTGAGTCAACCTCATCTGGTGTTAATTCAGTGGCTAACGGGGCTTCAACTCAGGACCCTAAGATCCCAAGCTCGCCACCTGAACCACTAAGCCAACACCAGACTTACCATGGGGAAGGGTTTATTGAAGGAACACCAGTGGGTAAAGGGGTCATAGGGGTCTTCAAGGGTCTTGGGGTCTATGTGTCTTTGAAATCTAAAGTTTTTTAAGGTCTTAAGGGTCTTTCAGGTCATTTGGGTGTTAAGGGTCTTTAAGGGTCTTTGGGGTCTTCAAAGTATTCAGGGTTTTTGGGTCTTGAGGATCTTTGAGGTCTTCTGGCTCTAAGGGGTCTTCAAAAGACTTAAGTGTCTTAAAGGGTCTTCAAGAATCTTAGGGATCTTAACTGTCTTTGGGGTCAAAGGGTCTTTGGGTATTTATGGTTTTAAAGTGTCTTAATTGTGTTTGGGGAATTGAAAGGTCTTAAGGGTCTTCAGGGTCTTATTCTCCAAGCATGTCGAAAGTCTTCTCTCAAGCATGTATTCTAATCTCTCAAGCATGGAAAAAAAGGTCTTATGGTTCTTCGGGGTATTTAAAGGCTGAGGTTGTGAAGTAAAAATAACACCAGAACAACCCCAGGTCGGACTTCGTCTGTGTGCCAATTTGGTGGTTGTCGGTCCAGCGGTCCTTGCAAAAACGCGAACAGACAGACAGACATCTGATGAATCTTACTTATAAGATGAAGAACCATCACTCTATCAATAATTGTGTGCTCTCATTTGGCACTCAAAGCAAAGTCTCCTGCTGTTGGCACCGAAAAAAGGCACAAACGTGGAATTCCTCCAAAACATTAATCGCAAATCCAACTGGTGATCGAAAATCAAATCGATTGGTTACTTAGCTTTGACATTCATGTATAACCTTACACACCTTTTGGTTGTTGTTGATAGAATCTGGTTTTAGAGGTACAGGTGCTGTCAAAATTCCCTCCACCAGCTTGCACCCACATCTGTTAAAGCTGAAACAAAACACAAAAGCTATAGATGATGTGATATACCTGTCCAAAAATTCAATTGCTATTGCAGGTAAGAATAATTTGGTACTTCTCATGGTTGTCACATCCAAAACACAGTCATAAGTACTGCAGTATATCTGACATAATATTTTTTGAAATTATGACATCTTGTTCTGTTAACAATTATAATTAGTATGTTCACAGGTATGCACTGTGAGATAGGGTTTGGAGTAAAATAATCAAACCCCCCCCTCTTTTGGTGGCATAAGCTGTTTTCACAGACGGTGCTCTGGCTTTGGGCAGTGACTGGCACCCTAAAAATTATGTGGTCTTCCCGCTGCCTTGAGGACTGGGCTTTTGAACCAAAGGCTAAGGGTGGGGTCCCTGACAGAAACTCCGGAGCAGCACCTGCCCAATAAGACACACGGCATGACCCACCAGTGTGTGGATATATCATGCTGCCTGTAAACTGCATTCCTTTATAAAGGAATAGAAAGGATCAGAGGGGTGGGCGGGACTACGACTGTCAATCAACCTGATGGGGACGGGGCTGCGACACACATTTGTCCAAGGCCATCAGACCTACATGGCTGTGGCTCACGGTGGAATATTATCAGCCCTGTCAGTGCAGGGCAGTCACAGGGCCATTTGACAGCAAAACACTTTTTCTTTTAAATAAAGTACGTCCTATTTAGAATGTTTGATCGTCCATAAAATATGTATACAGTAATGTAATGTATGAAAAAACAACATAATAATAATGCAACAACAACAACAACGATGTAGCCCAATGCATAATGTTACATCTCCCTTTCTTACAGATAAACAAGCAAAGCAAAGTCTCTTTATAGTTATAAACTGCTCATTGATTAACACGCAACAATCAAACTCAGATTGAATGGATCAATTAATTTTCAATGATTGCTTTTTGTTTTTAAGATCCAGACGTTTGGAGGGTTCATGGCCCTGCGCTCCTGGTGGTGAACTTGGCGTTTCTGGGTGATGCAGTGGCTCTAGGCGAAGATACTGTTGGAAATCTCCAGATTCAGATGCTTGCATACTGGACTTGGGGACTTGTAACCATTCTCCACTGGGGTTCCCATTGAGGAACAGGATCAGCAACTTCATTCACATGGGAAACATGGGAACAAGAGAGGGTGGCTGACTTTCCAAAGGTCAACTGCTGATGGGATACACTACGGAGATGGAGCCTGTTACGCCGGTATACATTGTTTGCGTCCTCACCACACGGGGGCTGTTGTGATGTGTCTCGATCACACCTGGGATCCAATGCCTGGCATCTGGTTGTGGTAGCATCCTAACACTGTCTCCTGGCTGAAGCGGTGGTTGACCTGACATAGATGGCTTGTCGTGATGGTGTTTTGTTTCTCTTTCTGTGCATCTAAGCGTGATTTCACCATGTGATGGTCATACTGAGCAGGCTTGAGAAGGGCATGGTGGCAGGCGCAGTGTATTTCTGGGGAATCTCCCCATGAGCACCTGAGATGGGGACAAGATTATTCCTTCAAGTGGAGTGGTACGTTAGTCTGGCAGGGCTAAGCGCTTATCTGTTGATGTCTTCCAGAGTTTTTTTTAACTGTCTGGATTGCTCTTTCTGCCTTTCCATTGGAACTCTAGGATTTGGGGGATACAATATTTGTGTACAATGCCATATACTTTGCAAAACTGAGAAATTCCTCTGACATGCATTGACTTCCAGAATAACTTTGACTTCTTTGGAATACCATGTCGACAAAAACTGCTGCTTGAGAGCTTCGATCACAGAGCAAGCCGTAACGTCCTTGAAGCAATCTACCTCCACAAACTTGGAGTAATAGTCGACTGTGAGCAAGTACTGCTTTGTTTCAAAATCAAAAATGTCACTCGCAACTTCGATAAATGGTAGATCAGGTGTATAAGTTGGCAAGAGGGGTCCCGTTGTTGAGCTCTTTGATACTCAGCACATTTGCAACAATTCTAGACCATTTCTCAATGTCAGAGTTCATTAAGGCCAGTACATGACTTCGTGAGCACGCTGTTGCACTTGGTCATTCCCAAGTGAGATTCAGAATCAACTTCAGCATTTTGTGCCTGAGGCTTGTGGGATGAAAAGCTGCATGCTTTTGTAGACAATACTGTCTGAGACTGCCAACTGCGTTTTGAATCAAAGTAAGGACGGACTGGTCCTGGACTTCCTTTTGGGAGTCAGGCCATCCCTCCGAATTACATTGCAGAGAAGGCTCAATTCACTCAGAGTAGCTTCTTGAATTTGAAGGTATTTCTCATTTGTGATTGCAAGGAACTGGAACATGTTGACAGACTCAAGGTCCTTGCCAACTTCTGAGCTGTGTCTGGTAGAGGTGCACGGGACAAAGTGTCTGGAAGAACTAGCTCGGAACCACGGCAATACTTGGCCTCCAATCATACACTGAAGTTTGAGCAGTATGTGCTGTAAAGGCATGGGAAAAGATAGGAGAGGTTTCTTGAAGATTTCTCCGAGAGGCTTATGATCATTGTATGCTACTGCTGCTGATTTCCAGATATGTAGAAGTGAAATGCCTATGTTGCATCGACGATTGAGAGCATTTCTTTTTCAATCATGGCGTAGCGACACTCGGTATCAGTTAGCTGTGTGATGTGAATGCTGACTTACATCGTAGTACTGGAGGACTGGGGCGAAATACACACATGCTTTAGTTTTTCAAACGATCGCTCCTGAGCTGCCAATGAATTCCACATCAGTTTTGCAGAGATTGCGGAGAGGTTTGCTCATGCGCTTAGATTGGGGATATACCTCCCTAAATACTGGATGAACCCAAGAAAACGCTTGATGCTTTGTTTGTCTGTTGGACGTGGCATTTTCTCAACTGTTTCTGTCTTGAGTGGATCTAGCCACACTCTGCTGTGAGCAGGTGGCCGATGTAAGGACCGAATATTTTTGGATCTGGCACTTCCTAAAGTTTAGCTGCACGTTATAACTTGCAGCCCACTGCATAACTCGCTTCAAGACATAGTCATGGTGTCTGATGTTGCATCCGGCAACTAGGATGTCATCCATCACTGCTGCTTCCCATTCAATCCCTTCCAGCATCGGTCCATAAATCGCTGGAATATAAGACGCAACCAGCGTATCCTCCCACAGGAGTATTGAATGTAGTCAAGAAAGAGGATGGCTTGTCAAGGCAGATTTGCATAAATCCACTGCGGGCATCAAGCACTGTAAAAACCTTAGCACCAGAGATTGAGCTAAGACTTCCTGAACAGTTCTCATCGGTAGTGCTCACGTTTTATGCACTTGTTTAAGTCTTTGGGTCTATACAGATGTGGACTTTGCTGTTGTGAAGAGCTACTATCATGGAACTCACCCACTCTATAGGGCATTCTACCTTTGTGATGTAAACTTTGCTGTTGCGAAGAGCTACTATCATGGAACTCACCCACTCTGTCAGGAATTCTACCTTTGTGATGTGACCTTCGGCAACCTTCTCTTTTAGCTTATCAACTATCTTCTCCTTCAATGCTGCAGGTTGTCTGCGAGGAGGGTGAACTCTCCTGTGACCCTTCTACAAGCTTGATCTGATAAGTTCCAGGAAGAGGTCCAGTTGTCTTTCCAACTTCTAGAAACTCAGACACCACTACTTGCTGAGGCCCATAGACTGTAAGCTGAATCAGAGACAACTTGTCAAGCTTGATAATGAGGCCTAGGGCTTCAGACAGAAAAACCTGATATTCATTCTTCTGATCAAGGTCAATGACCTCAAAACTGGCCTTAGTAGTCTTGCCCTTGTGAGAGAGAGGAAGTGTCACTGCACCTACAGGAGAATAATGTGATTCGAGTAAGATTTCAAAACTTTTTGTGACGTTTGTAGGTCGCCTGCAAGGTCTGAACTGATTGATAGTTGCTGAGTGTTAGCGTGTTGCAGCTAACGGCCGTGGCAATCTGGAACCGAGTCGGCTGACCCAGCACCAAGACAGTCTGTGCCCACTTGTCACAAGTAGCAATATTACTGCTTGGGTGAAGAGTGTAGATCCTTAGAACATCAGATTCCTGGACTCATTCTTGAGGAAGAATCTACATGGTCTGGATCAGTCTCTACATCAAGGAACTTTTGGTTGCGAAGTCTCTTCCGACACATACCGCTAGCCAATGACCAGGCTTCTTACAGTAAGAGAAGTCGGATTAATTGCTGGATACTTGGCCATGACTGTGTGCTGACTGACCATTTGCTGCAGGGGCCTTGTGTTTGTGCATGCTTGATAGCGTTGGCCGAAGAACGTTCAATATGTGCTGACCTTGCTTGTTTCCAATCTGAGAACAGAAATGAGTCTCTCTCTTGAACTATTCTCATTTCCTTCTTGCGAGAGCTCAAGCTGTTGGCCAATTTATATGGATTTAGCCAATGAGAGCTCCTCTCCCTATTGAGGAGTTTTTTCCTGGACCCTCTTATCAATGACTGCATCAATGATGTATTCAACAAGGATGTCGTCTAGGTCTCGGTAATCACAATCCACGAGAATTACCTCAAATCTTTTATGTAATAGTCAAAAGACTCACCAACTCCGCTGGCGCCTTTGCTTTAAAGCGGTGTCTGGAACTCTGTAATTTTCCTAGCTCACATCATTCTGAAATTTGTCGACACTTTCTACCGGATCTTCTGTCCCTTCTCAAAGCTAGAGTTTGTAGATTTTAACGACCTGTTCACGATCCAGCGTTCCGAGTCATCCGCTTGACCGACTTCATATATCTGTGAGCGGCCGCAGACAAGACCAAACTGACGTGATTTCTGAAATTCTAAACTCCGATAGAGATAGAGACTATCCCATTCGATAAACGGATGTTCGAAGTTCGGCAATGACATGTGAGAGAGATGGATGGCGGTTGATGCATGAATATATAAAGCATACACATCTGAACATCATGTATGAGTTAAACACAGACTCCATTGTCGCAAGCGAGAGCGTGCTATGTTCGCGCAATGATGTCTTCACATACAGTACGCAATGACAACTCAAAAAACAACAACAATAATAATAACCAATGTCAAGCCGCGCAGGGTGACCCGTAATCGTTGACAAAAGGTGACCGTGTGACTTCTTTAAGCAGCACTGAGGTGAACAGAGCTGCTATCCACCAGGAGCGACTCCTTGAGATATCTGCCTACGAGAGATTCCGATGAGAATCTGTTCTACAGAGTAAACCGATGAAAAAAAAATAATGCGTTTTGCCTCATAAAGTCACCAAATGACGTCATAATTCTCAAGTTGACTATCTAGAAAGCCTCATCGAGGTGTTCAATTTGAGGTACTACACGATATGTTCTAAACTTGAAAATTTGACCTTGGGGTCAAATATGTTTGACCTCAGGCGCTAACCATGAAGGTCAAGCAAATCGCTCACCAAAAACTAATCAGCTGAGCGCAGACCATATACTACTTCCCATAAAGTTTGGAGTGATTCGAATTAAAATTACTCCAAAAAATAGGTTTCGTCGACCTCCATGATTACCGCAAAGTGACTTACCTTTGACCTTGACCTTGACCTTTGCTGTGCTGAAAGGTAATTGTATAATACTACGTATGTACCCACAAGAGTTTTCCGATGAGAATTTCTCTACAGAGTAATATAAAGGTAAAAATCCAATGATTACAAGACAACAAACAAGCCGGTAGCGACGAGGATTGCTAGGATCGAACGCTGGATACGATGCTTTTCATTCTGACCGATCCACCGACGAAGATTCATTGCCAAGACGTATTGGTTCACATACAATTGTTCCTCTGCCTGGCAAGATTTTCCTTTGGCGTATTTGCCAACTGGCACTCCTCATAAAAAATGAGGTAAATAGACACTATTTTTGAAGACTACCATTTGAAAAATAATCGTTTGCTGGTTTGTGCTGTGGGCCTCGCGTTGCAGACCACCACACACACACACACACACACACACACACACACACACACACACACACACGGAAAACCCGATAAACTTCTCTCAATGCTCTTGTTTGACCACACCTCCTGAGCCAACACAATATTTTTCAATAGCCACGCCCACTTTCCATACACCACTCCCACTTTAAATAATAAATAATTGGAGGCGGAGTGTGTGGTCGTGGAATCGTTTTCTCGGTAAATAAATAAATAATTGGAGGTGGTGTGGGTCGTGGATATCGTTTTCGGTAAATAAATAAAAATAATTCGGGGTGGTGTGTGGGTCGTGGAATCGTTTTCGGTAAAATAAATAAATAATGAGGTGGTGTGTGGGTCTGGAATCGTTTTCGGTAGAATAAATAAATTAATTGAAGGTGGTGTGTGGATCGTGGAATCGTTTACGGAAAATATAATAAAAAGGTGGAACGACGGTTGTATGTTCTTACAAACACTGTATACACACCTTAAATGACGGTGAATAGAACACGCGATTTTTGAAGGAATACATTTGAAAAAAAAAACCTCATCAAAATCGGCTCGAGTAAAATTTTCTAAATATCTCGAAGTGTTTAATTCCGAAGTCTCGTTTCTCTACTTCAAAACTGAGGACAAGTATTGAAAATACTGTACGCGGTTTTTTGGCCGCTGCACAGCAACGGGTGGTTGCTCGGCAAACGAATTTCAAACGCGCACATTCCCAGTATATATTCCAACTGTTGGCAAAGTTTCATCGAAATCGGTTCGCTGGTTCGTGCTGTGGAGCCTCGCGTTGAGACACACATACACACAGACAGACAGACGGAAAACCCGACAATAAGGATATCTCATATATAATGCGAATCCAAAAAAACTTACCAAGTAACAGATCTTGCAAAAACTTCGTTTTGCGAGATAATAATGGAACAAAACAATGATGTAGCCCAATGCATAATGTTACAGTAGTAGAACATCTTTTTTCGATACTTGTTGTGCGTGCTGTGCGTGTGTGTGTGTGTTGTGTGTGTGTGTCCTCCCCAACCCAAAACCATGATCAAAGTGGCCTGAAACTTTGCATGCATACTAAGGAAACTCCAAGGTAGTGCATGAGTGAAATGAATGTTTGGGTTATTTAAGCACCTTTTTGAGATAATTAACAGCAATATTTA
>CM068967.1:53430272-53461766 GCA_035128595.1 Eptatretus atami
AAGGTGTGACAGCGCCTTAAGGAAGATTCAATGGACATGAATATAATCCACATCTGCAATTGTACGAGATTCATTCTACAATTTCACTTTGCACCTACAAAGTGAAAAAATAAAATCAATCTGTCAAGCCGTTCTCAATTTATTGTCCGGAACCAAATTCAAGATGGCTGCCCTAGCCGCCATATGGATATCGCATCGCACTGATTATCGAAAGGAACCTTCCTCTACCCAGCCCAACATACACTGCAAAAATGGATTTAATCGGACAAGGCGTTCTCCTCGAAATCGACAGAAACCAATTTCAAGATGGCTGCCATGGAGGCCCATTGAAAATGCAGCGTGCCCATTTTCGAAAGGAACCTTCCTCTACTCAACCCAACAGACCTGCAAAAATGGATTTAATCGGACAAGGTGTTCTCCTCGAAAGCGACGGAAACCAATTTCAAGATGGCTGCCATGGAGCCACATTGAAATCGCAGCGCGCCCATTTTCGAAAGACCTTCCCTACTCAACCCAACATACCCTGCAAAAATGGATTTAATCGGACAGGCGTTCTCCTCGAAATCGACGGAAACCAATTTCAAGATGGCTGCCATGGAGGCCACATTGAAATCACAGCGTGCCCATTTTTGAAAACCTTCCTCTACTCAACCCCAACATACCCTGCAAAATGGATTTAATCGGACAGGCGTTCTCCTCGAAATCGACGGAAACCAATTTCAAGATGGCTGCATGGAGGCCACATTGAAAATCGCAGCGTGCCCATTTTGGAAAGAAGCCTTCCTCTACTCAACCCCAACACACCCTGCAAAATGGATTTAATCGCACAAGGCGTTCTCCTCGAAATCACGGAAACCAAAAGTTGACAGACGGACGCCCGTACGGACGGACGGACGCCCGGACAACGCCTATGACGACAATACTCCTTTTTCAGCCCAATTCGGGCTGAGGGGTAAAAACAGAACAAGTAGGCAACAATGACTGTGTATTGAGCCAACACAAGGAATTAAAGACAAATTCTTTCACAACGAATATTGCTGTGGTCATCACACCACTTAACTACCATTGCTACGACATCCAATCTGTTCAAACATAGTTGTGTCCTGTGATTACATTGACAATGTAAATGTCCATGTGATATTGGACATGAGACGACGCATGTGAAGGGGGGCAGAGAAAGGAGTGGAGGAGAGTGAATATGGCGGTGAGTGAGTAAAGCCTGTGCACTGTACGCCAGTGGTCCAGATCTGATTTCTTACAAACACAACAAATTGGCGACAAGGACGGTGGCTTCCGTTCCCTTGCCTGTTCCGTTTCTGCCATGCATTTGGGAACTTTCCATTCCGTTCTCTCCATGGAAGAAAATGTTTGAGAACTACTTGTTATCGATGCCACTGGTGAAGCCATTCCTGAGGGATGAAGGCATGCTGTTCTATTACACTGTTTGGGGATGGAAGGACAATGGCTTTTCTACGCTTTACCAGACATAGGTAGTACTTTTGATTGTGCTTTCACTGCTTTAGAAAAGCATTTCATACCGAAAATCAATGTGGTTGCTGAACATTACAAATTCCGTCAGAGACCTCAGAGGCCTGGTGAGACCATCAATCAATACGTTGCAACCATGCGTGAAATTGAGGAGGAGATGCTACATGATTAACTGTTGAAACGTGTTTCCAATACCAGGAATTGTGAAAGACTGCTGTGAGAGCCAAACCGTACTTTAATGAAAGCAGTCAATATGGCCTGTCAAGCTGAGTCAGCATTGCTGAATGCAAACCGACTATCTGATTCAGCATCTGGCCAAGCGATCAACACCAAACAAGCAATTAGTTCACCTTCAACCTGTGCTGCAGACTTTTCATCCACAAAAAAACACCGTACCTTCTACAGGTGTGGGTCTGCAAACCACATTGCAAATGTGCCTTCTTGTCCTGCTTTAACGATAAAATGTAATGCATGTGGGAAAGTGGGACACTTCTCAGACGTCTGCTGCTTTGCCCAGAGAGACGCATGTGATGTTGTCATCCCTGGACTGACTGTGCTATACTTGAACGATGCTGTCCCGATAGAAGACAAAATTCTCGATACGGTACAAGTCGAGTCACCTGCTGGGCATACCTGCAATGTGGAGCTCATCACTGATACTGGCTCCTCAGTCTCTATTTTGCCAGAACAGCTGTACCAGAGATGTTTTGCCTCTATTTTATCTGCCCTCTATTTTAGTTGCCCAACTGCCCTTTGACTGCGCCTCATGTCAAACTACTCACTTACTTGAAAGATGACTTACCTATACTGGGATGCCTCCATGTTACCGTTTTTCATGATGGTGTTACGGCTCCAGCCACGTTCTACATAGTTGATTCTGGTTCACCACTGCTGGCAATGGACTTAAACAAAGCATTGTGATGTCACATTACAGGTGATTCTTGCATGTCCTGTCAAATGAGCGACAAAACCATGAAAATCTTCTCTGGACTGCGTCAGCCAGTCGAACTGTCCAATGGATCTTGGCACAAAGTGGCAATACACATTGTTGAACCATTCAAACGTAGCACTTGGGAATGTCGCTATGCCATCACCTTAGTTGACTATTGCAGTAATTGGTCTGAGGTGGCATTCACTTCAAGTGTAACCACAGGGTTCGTGACTGCTTTTCTCTTGGCAGTTTTCAATCTAGAAGGGAATCCTCCACCAGATTGTTCTTGACAATGGTCCGCAATTCACGTCCACCACCTTAGGTCAGTTCTTGGAAGAGAGAGCTACAGCAAACTCTACGACACTCAAGAGCAACGCTAGCATCCAGTGTGACCACTCCTTGGCTTTTTTCACAAGATCTTGGCTATTCGTTGTTCACCTTGGCGTCTTGGTTTTCTATAGGTTTTCTTGACGTATAGGTTTTCTATTATCATCGCTTTTCCGAAACCTTGTGAATTCTTGCCTTTTTTCATTGGCTCACCTTGGCATTTATGAAAATGAGGAGTGGTCACACTGCTAGCATCTACTACACTCAAGTTAACAGAGCTGTGGAAAGGTTTCACAGGGTGTTTAAGGAGAGCATACAGAAAGCCGAATGAGAACGGAAACCTTGGAAGCCTGCGGTAACTGAATTTCTCCAGAATTATCGGGTAATGCCACTACTGGTGTATCGCCGTTGTAGTTGCTTCACAAAAGGAATATGCGCACCAAGCTGAACGTTTTTTGGGTTGTCAGTGATTCTGAACTGCACCTGAATGTGAGTGACACTGTCATCAAAAGACAGAGAAAAAGCAGAGTATTCCGACCAAAGAAGGGGAGCGAAGATTCCGACATTTAAACCAGGGGATCACGTGCGATTAAAGAAACCCGTGCATGTATGTGCAGGGACTTCAAAATACACTGACTATGTTGATTCAGGAGAAAATTGGACCGAGCACATTTGTACTTAGTGATGAAAAGAAATGGAATGCATTGCACTTGGCCCTCTATCCAGAGTCTGCACTAATGCCGACCAAAGAGGGAAATGAAAGAAATGAAACGGTTACAAGCCCAGTGTGATGCAAAAGGGTTAACAGACCACCTGCCTGGCTGAAAGACTTTGAGAAATAGAATGAAACTTTGACAAGCTAAGTAAGTATTCAATGTTCATGTGCTCATATTAGTGAAGAATTACAATTCCGTTTCTTATATTTAATATCTTTACGAGTGATTACAGGAAATTTTCTCCAACGTAATGATAATTAATTGATACCATACATTGATACAGTTAATATACTAAGTAACGCGATAATTAATGTTTGCTTTTTGCTCTACCAGTTGCTTTCCTTATCATTTCAAAGTTCCATTCTGCATTACATAAATGTCTTCAAGAAAAGGGGAAATGTTGTGTCCTTGCGATTACATCAATGGTGCAAATGCCCACGTGATATTGGACACAAGAGGGCGCTCGTTAAGGGGGAAGTAAAAAGCAGCTAAGGAGAGTGAATATGGTGGTGATTGAGTAAAGCCTGTGTATTGTACTCCTATGGTACTGATCTGATTTCTTAGACACACAACATTAGAAACTGTCATGCCCTTTCCTGGAAATTTGTAGCAACATATATTTACAGTTCGGTTGCTCGGCCTTTGCCTTTATTTTCTGCCCTCTATTTTAGTTGTGATTTTACTGGATGGCTTCTTTCCCTTGGGACAAATTTTGTTGCAAATAACACGCATTGTCTTCGCTTCACATTGAGTCAACTTAGATATTGTTGCTTGAGAAGCGCTAGATGTGGAGCCTGTCCCTTCATCGGTTTTGTGATTTGGTGATACATTTGCCATCCTCCTTTTTCGGCAAGGGTGACACTTTTCCAATAAGAACCTGCTCCTGCCATTTCTGTGCCATTTTGGTGTCTTGTCATGCAACCAATTGTCTTGTTTAGCTATTGTCTGTAACTGTTCAGCTGTTTCATTGCATCTTCCTTCAATTGCAGTGTATAGCATGGGCAGGCTCTCCGGAATACAATTGAACATATTATTTGCATGTTTTCCTTGGCATATGATACACAGGGAGTGCTTAATTTGTTCCAACTTTCTCTTCACACAACGATCGCTGTTATGTTTGAGAGATATGCTCTCACGTCATCGAGGACTGCCCATCTTAGATCTGCAAAACAACAAACAGTATTTCAGAATGACATACAGTACACTAATTTTACACATATTTACGTGGATGGGCATATTATTCATAATCATACAATCACATATAGACACAACCATCCCTTTATATATTTGCAGGTTTTGTGTGCATTTTGTACTGATCTATGACTAAAATTGTCATTTTTCTTTTTCTTCAGGCAATTGGGATGGTCAGGTCAGGTATGGGAGTATGCACCGGAGCAGCATGTCGCTAAGTCCACTTTCTGCTGGTGCTCCAGGGGCCTCCGTCTGGCCATCCCCCAGGCAGATGCTTGACCCATCCCCATCTCCTTGAGATGCTGATCAACCTGCTGCAACCATGAGGCATGTGGTCGTTCCATTGGCCTCCTCCACTCAAGAGGCTCACTCGCTGAGAGAATCTGGTGAGCAGGATCAGTGTCAGGAAAATGAGCCACATGTACACACAGCCGCAGCTGACGCTCACGGACTATGCAGGTAACAAATCTCATTTGAGTCTTTCTCAGCAACCGCTCGTTGGACACAAAGTCCGACCAGCGATAGCCAAGGATTCTCCGAAGAGACCTGGTACCAAAGGAATTAAGTCTCCATCTCAGATCCCTGGTCAGAGTCCAAGTCTCACATCCGGAGAGCAACACTGGAAGCACCAAGGACATGAAGACTCGGACTTTCATCCTCGCCATCTCTGATTTACATTTCTATACTTTGAACAAAAATTTGCAATGGCTATACATGCCTAATTTGTTGCTGGAGTCCAAAAGAAGGTACCCACATGGTAAAACCAAAAATAGCATGTCATGTCAGGTGCACCTCATTTTAGGTTGTCTTTCCCCCTCGGTAGTGAGTGTCAGAGAGAGGAAGAAGAAGAAGAAGAAGAAGAAGAAGAAGAAGAAGAAGAAGAAGAAGAAGAAGAAGAAGAAGAAGAAGAAGAAGAAGCAGATGAAAAAGAAGAAGAAGCACTGAAGTCAGCAAGTAAGAGATTTGGGTTCGGAGACGTTAATGGGGGTAATAAAGATCGTAATAAAGATCATAGGTTACAATAGGGAATGACATGAGGTGGCAGTGCACTGCTTGCTTTAAGCCATGGAGTTAAGAGTGAGACACATAACAGCCTCTGGAAGGTGGTTCTCTCGATGGGAGAAGCGAGGGATAAAAGTTGAGGAGTGCAGTCAGTCTGGATTTTGTAAGTTTAACATCGAGGGTGTTAGTGAAAGAGAATGTGCATCCTGGAGTTGCTAGGGAGGGTTGGAGGACTGGGAGAGTGGAAGGAGTAATGTTGGAGAATATATTTATAGATGGGAGAAAACAGAGACTACCAACCTGCCTGCAATGTGAGAGCAACACAGCCTGTGATTCGGCCTCTTCATGCGCGATTCCAATAATTTCGAGAATTTAGATTCCACAGAATCGAGGAGAGACAAATGTGAGGCTGGATTACCAGCTCTTAGCAGAGAGCAGTACTCCATTGAGCCAAAGACAAAGGCCTTGAAGATTGTAAGTAGCATTGATTGTCCACGGATAGACTTGTATCAATGGAGAAATCTGCCCATTCTGCAGCTGGCTTTGGAGACCAGCTTTGCAATGTCGTTGGCCCAGAAAAGGCCATGGTTAATTTAAGAGATTGCAGTTCTTTCAGTGGATAACCAAAGAAACAGATGTGTGGGTTGGTTTGATAACCATTGTGGAGCGATTCGTTGAGACTGTGGGATTTTTCAGGACTCAAGGATGTTTCATTTATTTGACCCAAGTCTCGTCATTTCCAGATCAGCAGAGGGGGATGCAGGTGCTAGCTCTGGTGTTTAAGAGCAATTTTAGAAGAAAAAAACCCCAAAACTACTAGAGGAAAAGAACATGTTGAGAAAAATCTTTGTATTTTTTAAGACAAGAAAATTAAGACATAAACAAGTTCATTGGCATACACAGAAATAAGGCTAACCAAAACAACTACAGTTGTAAAAAAATAAATAAATAATAATAATGATGAATAACCACAACACATTGTCTCAATCTGGCGATCATAACAATTGAGCTATTGTCTGCCACAATTAGTTCTTGCTTTCCCATATATTTCCAACTTGCAGGATACCCGGCATTGCCCGGATGGTGGAAGGTAGGTACTGAGAAGTGGGAGAAGCAGGAGAGCCAGCAGGGCTGAGAATGGGGCAGGCGAACCGATGGGGTGGGGGTGAGGGGAGAAACTGTGTAGGGGGCAGGAGAGCCAGAACATCAGTGGATCTTCTTCTTCTTTCATATGGCAGCTTGGCTGCCGGGTAGTTATTACTTTGTTGGGGCGCGACTATGCCCCTATACCAGTACACTGGTACTCATTTCGCTGACCTCAGAAGGATGACAGGCTGAGTCAACCTCATCTGGTGTTAATTCAGTGGCTAACGGGGCTTCAACTCAGGACCCTAAGATCCCAAGCTCGCCACCTGAACCACTAAGCCAACACCAGACTTACCAGTGGGGAAAGGGTTTATTGAAGGAACACCAGTGGGTAAAGGGGTCATAGGGGTCTTCAAGGGTCTTGGGGTCTATGTGTCTTTGAAATCTAAAGTTTTTTAAGGTCTTAAGGGTCTTTCAGGTCATTTGGGTGTTAAGGGTCTTTAAGGGTCTTTGGGGTCTTCAAAGTATTCAGGGTTTTTGGGGTCTTGAGGATCTTTGAGGTCTTCTGGCTCTAAGGGGTCTTCAAAAGACTTAAGTGTCTTAAAGGGTCTTCAAGAATCTTAGGGATCTTAACTGTCTTTGGGGTCCAAAGGGTCTTTGGGTATTTATGGTTTTAAAGTGTCTTAATTGTGTTTGGGGAATTGAAAGGTCTTAAGGGTCTTCAGGGTCTTATCTCCCAAGCATGTCGAAAGTCTTCTCTCAAGCATGTATTCTAATCTCTCAAGCATGGAAAAAAAAGGTCTTATGGTTCTTCGGGGTATTTAAAGGCTGAGGTTGTGAATGAAAATACACACAGAACAACCCCCAGGTCGGACTTCGTCTGTGTGCCAAATTTGGTGGTTGTCGGTCCAGCGGTCCTTGCAAAAAACGCGAACAGACAGACAGACATCTGATGAATCTTACTTATAAGATGAAGAACCATCACTCTATCAATAATTGTGTGCTCTCATTTGGCACTCAAAGCAAAGTCTCCTGCTGTTGGCACCAGAAAAAAGGCACAAACGTGGAATTCCTCCAAAACATTAATCGCAAATCCAACTGGTGATCGAAAATCAAATCGATTGGTTACTTAGCTTTGACATTCATGTATAACCTTACCACACCTTTTGGTTGTTGTTGATAGAATCTGGTTTTAGAGGTACAGGTGCTGTCAAAATTCCCTCCACCAGCTTGCCACCCACATCTGTTAAAGCTGAAACAAAACACAAAAGCTATAGATGATGTGATATACCTGTCCAAAAATTCAATTGCTATTGCAGGTAAGAATAATTTGGTACTTCTCATGGTTGTCACATCCAAAACACAGTCATAAGTACTGCAGTATATCTGACATAAATATTTTTGAAATTATGACATCTTGTTCTGTTAACAATTATAATTAGTATGTTCACAGGTATGCACTGTGAGATAGGGGTTTGGAGTAAAATAATCAAACCCCCCCCCTCTTTTGGTGGCATAAGCTGTTTTCACAGACGGTGCTCTGGCTTTGGGCAGTGACTGGCACCCTAAAAAATTATGTGGTCTTCCCGCTGCCTTGAGGACTGGGCTTTTGAACCAAAGGCTAAGGGTGGGGTCCCTGACAGAAACCTCCGGAGCAGCACCTGCCCAATAAGACACACGGCATGACCCACCAGTGTGTGGATATATCATGCTGCCTGTAAACTGCATTCCTTTATAAAGGAATAGAAAGGGATCAGAGGGGTGGGCGGGACTACGACTGTCAATCAACCTGATGGGGACGGGGCTGCGACACACATTTGTCCAAGGGCCAATCAGACCTACATGGCTGTGGCTCACGGTGGAATATTATCAGCCCTGTCAGTGCAGGGCAGTCACAGGGCCATTTGACAGCAACAACACTTTTTTCTTTTAAAATAAAGTACGTACTATTTAGAATGTTTGATCGTCCATAAAATATGTATACAGTAATGTAATGTATGAAAAAACAACAATAATAATAATGCAACAACAACAACAACGATGTAGCCCAATGCATAATGTTACATCTCCCTTTCTTACAGATAAACAAGCAAAGCAAAAGTCTCTTTATAGTTATAAACTGCTCATTGATTAACACGCAACAATCAAACTCAGATTGAATGGATCAATTAATTTTCAATGATTGCTTTTTTGTTTTTTAAGATCCAGACGTTTGGGAGGGTTCATGGCCCTGCCGCTCCTGGTGGTGAACTTGGCGTTTCTGGGTGATGCAGTGGCTCTAGGCGAAGATACTGTTGGAAATCTCCAGGATTCAGATGCTTGCATACTGGGACTTGGGGACTTGTAACCATTCTCCACTGGGGTGTCCCATTGAGGAACAGGATCAGCAACTTCATTCACATGGGAAACATGGGAACAAGAGGGTGGCTGACTTTCCAAAGGGTCAACTGCTGATGGGGATACACTACGGAGATGGAGCCTGTTACGCCGGTATACATTGTTTGCGGTCCTCACCACACGGGGGCTGTTGTGATGTGTCTCGATCACACCTGGGATCCAATGCCTGGCATCTGGTTGTGGTAGCATCCTAACACTGTCTCCTGGCTGAAGCGGTGGTTGACCTGACATAGATGGCTTGTCGTGATGGTGGTTTTGTTTCTCTTTCTGTGCATCTAAGCGTGATTTCACCATGTGATGGTCATACTGAGCAGGCTTGAGAAGGGCATGGTGGCAGGCGCAGTGTATTTCTGGGGAATCTCCCCATGAGCACCTGAGATGGGGACAAGATTATTCCTTCAAGTGGAGTGGTACGTTAGTCTGGCAGGGCTAAGCGCTTATCTGTTGATGTCTTCCAGAGTTTTTTTTAACTGTCTGGATTGCTCTTTCTGCCTTTCCATTGGAACTCTGGGATTTGGGGGATACAATATTGTGTACAATGCCATATACTTTGCAAAACTGAGAAAATTCCTCTGACATGCATTGACTTCCAGAATAACTTTGCAGCTTCTTTGGAATACCATGTCGATAAAACTGCTGCTGGAGAGCTTCGATCACAGAGCAAGCCGTAACGTCCTTGAAGCAATCTACCTCCACAAACTTGGAGTAATAGTCGACTGTGAGCAAGTACTGCTTTGTTTCAAAATCAAAAATGTCACTCGCAACTTCGATAAATGGTAGATCAGGTGTATAAGTTGGCAAGAGGGGCTCCCGTTGTTGAGCTCTTTGATACTCAGCACATTTGCAACAATTCTAGACCATTTCTTCAATGTCAGAGTTCATTGAGGGCCAGTACATGACTTCGTGAGCACGCTGTTTGCACTTGGTCATTCCCAAGTGAGATTCATGAATCAACTTCAGCATTTTGTGCCTGAGGCTTGGTGGGATGAGAAGCCGCATGCTTTTGTAGACAATACTGTCTGAGACTGCCAACTGCGTTTTGGAATCAAAGTAAGGACGGACTGGTCCTGGGACTTCCTTTTGGGAGTCAGGCCATCCCTCCCGAATTACATTGCAGAGAAGGCTCAATTCACTCAGAGTAGCTTCTTGAATTTGAAGGTATTTCTCATTTGTGATTGCAAGGAACTGGAACATGTTGACAGACTCAAGGTCCTTGCCAACTTCTGAGCTGGTGTCTGGTAGAGGTGCACGGGACAAAGTGTCTGGAAGAACTAGCTCGGAACCACGGCAATACTTGGCCTCCAAATCATACCACTGAAGTTTGAGCAGTATGTGCTGTAAAGGCATGGGAAAAGATAGGAGAGGTTTCTTGAAGATTTCCTCGAGAGGCTTATGATCATTGTATACTACTGCTGCTGATTTCCCAGATATGTAGAAGTGAAATGCCTATGTTGCATCGACGATTGAGAGCATTTCCTTTTCAATCATGGCGTAGCGACACTCGGTATCAGTTAGGCTGTGTGATGTGAATGCTGACTTACATCGTAGTACTGGAGGACTGGGGCAGAAATACACACATGCTTTAGTTTTTCAAACGATCGCTCCTGAGCTGCCAACTGAATTCCACATCAGTTTTGCAGAGATTGCGGAGAGGTTTGCTCATGCCGCTTAGATTGGGGATATACCTCCCTAAATACTGGATGAACCCAAGAAAACGCTTGATGCTTTGTTTGTCTGTTGGACGTGGCATTTTCTCAACTGTTTCTGTCTTGAGTGGATCTAGCCACACTCCTGCTGTGAGCAGGTGGCCGATGTAAGGGACCGAATATTTTTGGATCTGGCACTTCCTAAAGTTTAGCTGCACGTTATAACTTGCAGCCCACTGCATAACTCGCTTCAAGACATAGTCATGGTGTCTGATGTTGCATCCGGCAACTAGGATGTCATCCATCACTGCTGTTTCCCATTCAATCCCTTCCAGCATCTGGTCCATAAATCGCTGGAATATAAGACGCAACCAGCGGTATCTCCCCACAGGAGTATTGAATGTAGTCAAGAAAGAGGATGGCTTGTCAAGGCAGATTTGCATAAATCCACTGCGGGCATCAAGCACTGTAAAAACCTTAGCTCCAGAGATTTGAGCTAAGACTTCCTGAACAGTTCTCATCGGGTAGTGCTCACGTTTTATGCACTTGTTTAAGTCTTTGGGGTCTATACAGATGTGGACTTTGCTGTTGTGAAGAGCTACTATCATGGAACTCACCCACTCTATAGGGCATTCTACCTTTGTGATGTAAACTTTGCTGTTGCGAAGAGCTACTATCATGGAACTCACCCACTCTGTCAGGAATTCTACCTTTGTGATGTGACCTTCGGCAACCTTCTCTTTTAGCTTATCAACTATCTTCTCCTTCAATGCTGCAGGTTGTCTGCGAGGAGGGTGAACTACTCACTGTGACCCTTCTACAAGCTTGATCTGATAAGTTCCAGGAAGAGGTCCAGTTGTCTTTCCAACTTCTAGAAACTCAGACACCACTACTTGCTGAGGCCCATAGACTGTAAGCTGAATCAGAGACAACTTGTCAAGCTTGATAATGAGGCCTAGGGCTTCAGACGAAAAACCTGATATTACATTCTTCTGATCAAGGTCAATGACCTCAAAACTGGCCTTAGTAGTCTTGCCCTTGTGAGAGAGAGGAAGTGTCACTGCACCTACAGGATGAATAATGTAATTCGAGTAAGATTTCAAAACTTTTTGTGACGTTTGTAGGTCGCCTGCAAGGTGCTGAACTGATTGATAGTTGCTGAGTGTTAGCGTGTTGCAGCTAACGGCCGTGGCAATCTGGAACCGAGTCGGCTGACCCAGCACCAAGACAGTCTGTGCCCACTTGTCACAAGTAGCAATATTACTGCTTGGGTGAAGAGTGTAGATCCTTAGAACGTCAGATTCCTGGACTCATTCTTGAGGAAGATCTACATGGTCTGGATCAGTCTCTACATCAAGGAACTTTTGGTTGCGAAGTCTCTTCCGACACACCGCTAGCCAATGACCAGGCTTCTTACAGTAGGAGCAGTCGGAATTAATTGCTGGACACTTGGCCTGACTGTGTGCTGACTGACCACATCTGCTGCAGGGACCTTGTGTTTGTGCATGCTTGATAGCGTTGGTCCGAGAACGTTCAATATGGTGCTGACCTTGCTTGTTTCCAGATCTGAGAACAGAAATGAGTCTCCTCATCTTGAACTATTCTCATTTCCTTCTGCGAGAGCTCAAGCTGTTGGCCAATTTATATAGATTTAGCCAATGAGAGCTCCTCTCCCCTATTGAGGAGTTTTTCCTGGACCCTCTTATCATGACTGCCATCAATGATGTATTCAACAAGGATGTCGTCTAGGTCTCGGTAATCACAATCCACGAGAATTACCCTCAAATCTTTTATGTAATAGTCAAAAGACTCACCACTCCGCTGGCGCCTTTGCTTTAAGCGGTGTCTGGAACTCTGTAATTTTTCCTAGGCTGCACATCATTCTGAAATTTGTCGAGCACTTTCTCCGGATATTCTTTGTCTCCTTCCTCCAAAGCTAGAGTTTGGTAGATTTAACGACCTTGTTCACCGATCCACGTTCCGAGTCATCCTGCTTGACGAGGCCTTCATATATCTGTGAGCGGCCCAGACAAGACAAAACTGACGTGATTTCTGAAATTCTGAAACTCCTGATAGAGATAGAGACTATCCCATTCGATCAACGGATGTTCGAAGTTCGGCAATGACATGTTGAGAGAGATGGATGGCGGTTGATGGCATAAATATATAACACACATCTGACATCATGTAATGAGTTAACACAGACTCCATTGTGCCGCAAGCGAGAGCGTGCTTATTTCCGCAATGATGTCTTCACATACAGTACGCAATTGACAACTCAAAAAACAACAACAATAATAATAAACCAATGTCACCCGCAGGGTGACCCGTATCGTGCCAAAAGTGACCACGTGTGACTTCTTTAAGGTCACACTGAGGTGAACAGAGCTGCTATCCACCAGGAGCGACTCCTTGAGGAATATCTGCTACGAGAGATTCCGATGAGAATCGTTCAACAGAGTAACGATGAAATATGCGTTTGCCTCATAACGTCACCAAATGACGTCATAATCTCTCAAGCTTGACATATCTAGAAAGCACTCATCGAGGTGTTCAATTTGAGGTACTACACGATATGGTTCCTAAAACTTGAAAATTGACCTTGGGGTCAAATATGTTTGACCTCAGGCGCTAACCATGAAGGTCAAGGCAAATCGCCACCAAAAACTAAAGCTGAGCGCAAGACCATATACTACATTCCCATAAAGTTTGGAGATGATTCGATTAAAATTACTCAAAAAATAAGGGTTTCGTCGACCTCCATGATTTACCGCAAAGTGACCTTGACCTTTGACCTTGACCTTTATGTGGTCTGAAGGTATTGTAATAATACTACGATATGTGTACCCACAAGAGTTTCCGATGAGAATTGTGCTCTAAAGAGTGATATAAAGGTGAAAAATCCAATGATTACAGAAAACAAACAAACAAGCCGGTAGGCGACGAGGGATTCGCTAGGATCGAAGCGCTGGATCGATGCTTTCATTCTGACCGATCCACCACGAAGATTCATTGCCAAGACGTATTGGTTCACATACTATTGTTCTCTGCCTGGCAAGAGTTTCCTATTGCGTATTTGCCAACTGGCACTCCTCATAAAAAATGACGGTAAATAGACACCCTATTTTTGAAGGACTACCATTTGAAAAATAATCCGTTTGCTGGTTTGTGCTGTGGACCCTCACGTTGCGCGCACGTGCACACACACACACACACACACACACACACACACACACACACACACACACACGGAAAACCGATAAACTTCTCTCAATGCCTCTGTTTGACCAACCTCCTGAGCCACACAATATTTTTCATAAGCCACGCCCACTTTCCTACGCCACTCCCACTTTAAATAATAAATATTGGAGGTGGTGTGTGGGTCGTGGAATCGTTTTCGGTAAATAAATAAATAATTAAAGGTGGCGTGTGGGTCGTGGAATAGTTTTCGGTAAAGAAATAAATAATTGGAGGTGGTGTGTGGGTCGTGGAATAGTTTTCGGTAAAGAAAAAATTGGAGTGGTGTGTGGGTGGGGAATCGTTTTCGGTAAATAAATAAATAATTGGAGGTGGTGTGTGGGTCGTGGAATCGTTTTCAGTAAATAAATAAATAATTGAGGTGGTGTGTGGGTCGTGGAATCGTTTTCGGTAAATAAATAAATAATTGAGGTGGTGTGTGGGTCGTGGAATTGTTTTCTGTAAATAAATAAATAATTAAGGTGGTGTGTGGATCGTGGAATCGTTTTCGGTAAATAAATAAACATATTATATTATTAGAAATCCAAAGACAGAAATGCCGGTGATTCCATTTATTTTGGATCCTTTTCACTTTGGTCAATAACGTTTGGATCGAGGAGAGATCGAGAGGTGAACGACGGTGTATTCCTTACAAACACTTATACACACCTTAAATGACGGTAAATAGACACCCGATTTTTGAAGGACTACCATTTGAAAAATAAAACCTCAATCAAAAATCCGCTCAAGTAAATTTTCTAAATATCTCGAAGTGTTTAATTCCGAAGTCTCGTTTCTCTACATTCAAAACTGAAGGACAAGTATTGAAAATACTGTACATGGTTTTCGGCGCTACACAGCAACGGGTGGTTGCTAGGCAACGAAATTCAAACGCGCACATTCCCAGTATATATTCCACCTCTTGGCAAAGTTTCATCGAAATCGGTTCGCTGGTTCGAGCTGTGGAGCTCGCGTTGCAGACACACACCCAACACACACACACACACACACACACACACACACACACACACACACACAACACACACACAGACAAGCCGGTAGGCGACGAGGGATTCGCTAGGATCGAAGCGCTGGATACGATGCTTTTCATTCTGACCGATCCACCGACGAAGATTCATTGCCAAGACGTATTGGTTCACATACAATTGTTCCTCTGCCTGGCAAGATTTTTCTATTGCGTATTTTGCCAACTGGCACTCCTCATAAAAAATGACGGTAAATAGACACCCTATTTTTGAAGGACTACCATTTGAAAATAATCCGTTTGCTGGTTTGTGCTGTGGAGCCTCGCGTTGCAGACACACACACACCACACACACACACCACACACAACAACACACACACACACACACACACGGAAAACCCGATAAACTTCTCTCAATGCTCTTGTTTGACCACACCTCCTGAGCCACACAATATTTTTCATAAGCCACGCCCACTTTCCTACGCCACTCCCACTTTAAATAATAAATAATTGGAGGTGGTGTGTTGGTCGTGGAATCGTTTTCGGTAAATAAATAAATAATTGAGGTGTGTGTGGGTCGTGGAATCGTTTTCGGTAAATAAATAAATAATTGGAGCGGAGTGTGGGTCGTGGAATCGTTTCGGTAAATAAGTAAATAATGGAGGTGGTGTGGGGTCGGAATCGTTTTCGGTGAATAAATAAATAATTGAAGGTGGTGTGTGGTGTGGAATCGTTTTCGGTAAATAAATAATTATAATTGGAGGTGGTGTGTGGATCGTGGAATCGTTTAGCGAAAATAAATAAAAAGGTGGAACGACGGTGTAGTTCCTTACAAACACTGTATCACACCTTAAATGACGGTGAATAGACACCCGATTTTTGAAGGACTACCATTTGAAAAATAAAACCTCAATCAAAAATCGCTCGAGTAAATTTTTAAATATCTCGAAGTGTTTAATTCCGAAGTCTCGTTTCTCTACATTCAAAACTGAAGGACAAGTATTGAAAATACTGTACGCGGTTTTTCGGCCGCTGCACAGCAACGGGTGGTTGCTCGGCAACGAAATTCAAACGCGCACATTCCCAGTATATATTCCAACTGTTGGCAAAGTTTCATCGAAATCGGTTCGCTGGTTCGTGCTGTGGAGCCTCGCGTTGCAGACACACATACACACAGACAGACAGACGAAAACCGACAATAAGGATATCTCATATATAGCGAATCCAAAAACTTACCAGTAACAGATCTTGCAAAAACTTCGTTTTGGCAAGATAATAGGAACAACAACAATGATGTAGCCCAATGCATAATGTTACGTAGTAGAACATCTTTTTCGATACTTGTGGTGGTGTGTGTGTGTGTGTGCGTGCGCGCATTTGTGGTGTGTGTTATGTGTGTGTGTGTGTGTGTGTTGTTGGTTGTGTGTGTGTGTTGTGTGTGTGTGTGTGGTGTGTGGTGTGTGTGTGTGTGTGTGCGTGTGGTGTGTGTCCTCCCCAACTCCTAAACCATGAAATCAAATGCCTGAAACTTTGCATGCATACTAAGGGAACTCCAAGGTAGTGCATGAGTGAAAATTGAATGTTTGGGTTAATTTAAGCACCCTTTTTGAGATAATTAACAGCCATATTTAATTATCCTTCAAGGCCAGTCTTGGTCACCCTCTGTCAGTTTGCAGTAATCTTAATTCCATTTTGTTCGGCCGATTCAAACATGCCTTGATTTGGAAACGCAATCTACTCTCAGAGACTAATTAATTATACTAGCGATACCCGTGCACATGCACGGTAGCAGTACAACATAGCTGGTAGCAGACACAGAAGACCGTACACGGGGAATGACAAAAATATGCATTGTGCAAAATGCAAGTGGTACTATGGAACGCCAAGACGTCTCAAACATTGTCGGCATGTCCGCTAAGTGCCACAGCAATTTCATAGGATCGTGTGACGGCGAGCCGAGTTTTTAGTGTGCAAGCTTGGTATTATAATAGAGATAATCGAAATATTACATCTGATTTGAGAATTGGATCTGGTGGACAAAATAAGTGTCGAAATCTGGAGGGAAATTTGAGAATTTAAACAAATTAGCGATTTTTATAACCAAAAAGAGAGATGACATGTTTTCTACGCTTTACCAACATAGCTATACTGTTTTGATTGTGCTTTCACTGCTTTAAGGAAAACGCATTTCATACCGAAAATCAATGTGGTTGCTGAAATTACAAATTCGGTCAGGGACCCTCAGAGGCGCGTGGTGAGACCATCAATCCAATACTGCAACATGCGTGAATTGAGGAGGAGATGCTACATGATTAACTGTTGAACGTGTTTCCAATACGAATTGTGAAAGACTGCTGTGAGAGCCAAACCGTACTTTAATGAAAGAGTTCAACTATGGCCTGTCAAGCTGCAGTCGCATTGGCTGAATGCAAACCGACTATCTGATTCAGCCTCTGCCAAGGATCAGACACCAAACAAGCAATTAGTTCAAGCTTCAACCTGTGGCTGCAGACTTTTATCACCAACAACAAACACCGTACCTTCTACAGGTGTGGTCTGCAAACCACATTGCAAATGTCTTCTTGTCCAGGCTTTAACGATAAAATGTAATGCATCGTGGGAAAGTGGGACACTTCTCAACGTCTGCTGTTTGCCCCAGAGAGACGCATGTGATGTTGTCATCCCTGACTGACTGTTATACTTGAACGATGCTGTCCCGATAGAAGACAATTCCTCGATACGGTACAAGTCGGTCAACCTGCTGGCATACCTGCAATGTGGAGCTCAATCACTGATCTGGCTTCCTTTCAGTCTCTATTTTTGCCAGAACAGCTGTACCAAGATGTTTTGCTATTATTGCCCTCTATTTTACGTTGCCCAATGCCCTTTGACTGCGCCTCAGTCAACTACCCAATACTGAAAGATGACTTACCTATACTGGATGCCTCCATGTTACCGTTTTTCATGATGGTGTTACGCTCAGCCCGTTCTACCATAGTTGATTCTGGTTCACCACTGCTGCAATGGGACCTTAAACAAAGCCTTGTGAATGTCACAACAAAAAAAAAAATTACCAAAGGTGATTCTTGCATGTCCTCAAATGAGCGACAAACCATGAAATCTTCTCTGGACTGCGTCAGCCAGTCGAACTGTCCAATGGATCTTGGCACAAAGTGCAATAACACATTGTGAACCATTCAAACGTAGAACTTGGAATGTCGCTATGCATCACTTTTTAAGTTGACTATTGCACGTAATTGGTCTGAGGTGGCATCACTTCAAGTGTACCCCAGGGTTCGTGACTGCTTTTCTCTTGGCAGTTTTCCAATCTAGGGGATCCTCCACCAGATTGTTCTTGACAATGTCCGCAATTCACGTCACCACCTTAGGTCAGTTTCTTGGAAGAGAGAGCTACAGCAAATCTACGAACTCAAGAGCAACGCCAGCATCCCAGTTGTGACCGTCCTTTGCTTTTTTCACAAGATCTTGGCTATTGTTGTTCACGCTTGGCGTCTTGGTTTTCTAATAGGGTTTTCTTGACGTATAGGTTTTCTATTATCACGCTTTTCCGAAACTTGTGAATTCTTGCCTTTTCCATTGCTCAACCTTGGCATTTTATGAAAATGAGGGAGTGGTCAACACTGCTAGCATCTTACTACACTCAAAGTTAACAGAGCTGTGGAACAGGTTTCACAGGGTGTAAGGAGAGCAATAGAAGCCGAATGAGAACGGAAACCTTGAGCCTGCGTACTGAATTTCTCCAGAATTACGGGTAATGCACTACTGGTGTATCGCCGTTGTAAGTTGCTTTCCAAAAGGAATATCGCACCACAGCTGAACGTTTTTGGTTTGTCATGATTCTGACGGCACTGAATGTGAGTGAACACCTGATCAAAAGACAGAGAAAGAAGCAGAGTATTCCGACCAAAGAAGGGGAGCGAAGTCCGACATTTCAACCAGGGGGATCACGTGCGATAAAGAAACCCGGTCAATGTATGTGCAGGGACTTCAAATAACAACCTGACTATGTTGATTTCAGGAGAAACATGGACCGAGCAAGCGATTTGTACTAGTGATGAAGAAGAAATGGAATGCATTTGCACTTGGCCCTCTATCCAGAGTCTGGCACTAATGCCGACCAAAAGAGGGGAAATGAAAGAATGAAACGGTTAAAGCCCAGTTGATGCAAAGGGTTAACAACACCTGCCTGGCGTGAAGACTTTGAGAAATCGAATGAAACTTTGACAAGCCTAATAAGTATTCAATGTTCATTGCTCCCTATTAAGTGAAGCATTACAATTCCTTTCTATATTTAATATCTTTACGAGTGATTACAGGAAATTTTCTCCAACGTAATGATAATTATTGATCCATACATGATACAGTTAATATCTAAGTAACGCGATAATTAATGTTTGCTTTTTGCTCCTAACCATTGCTTTCCTATCATTTCAAAGTTCCATTCTGCATACATAAATGTCTTCAAGCAAGGCGGAAATGTTGTGTCCGCTTGCGATTACAGTCATGGTGCAAATGCCACGTGAATGGACCAAGAGGGCGCTCGTTAAGGGGGAAGTAAACAAGCGCTAAGGAGAGTGAATATGGTGTGATTGACGTAAGCCTGTGTATGTACTCCTAATGGTACGGATCTGAGTTTCTTAACACCCAACATTAAGAAACTGTCATGCCCTTTCCTCGGAAATTTTGTAGGCACATATATTTACATTCGGTTGCTCGGCTTCGCCATTATTTCTGCCCCTATTTTGCTTGTGATTTTACTGGTGGCTTCTTTCCTGGGTACAATTTTTGTTGCAAATAACACGCCCATTAGTCTTCGTTCACATTGAGTAACTTTTAGATATTGTTGCTTGAGAAGCGCTAGATGTGGAGCCTGTCCTTCATCGGTTTTGTGATTTGTGATACAAATGTTGCCATCCTACTTTTCGGCAAGGGTGACACTTTTTCCAAATAAAACTGCTCCTGCCATTCTGTGCCATTTTGGTGTCTTGTCCATGCACCAATTGTCTTGTTTGCTATTGTCGTAACTGTTCAGCTGGTTTCAATTGCATCTTCCTCATTTGCAAGTGGTATAGCATGGGCAGGCTCTCCCGGAATAAATTGACATATTTTTGCAAATGTTTTCCTTGGCATAATGATACACAGGGAGTGTCTTAATTTGTTCACTTTCTCTCACACAACGATCGCTGTTTATGTTTGGAGGATATGCTCTCACGTCATCGAGACTGCCGCATCTTAGATCTGCAAAACAACAAAGCAGTATTTCAGAAGACATACATAAACTAATTTTAACACATTTTACGTGGATGGGGCATATTATTCATTAATCTACAATCACATATAGACACAACCATCCCTTATATATTTTGCGGTTTGTGTGGCATTTTGTTTACTGGATGCTATGACTAAAATTGTATTTTTCTTTTCTTCAGGCAATTGGGATGGTCAGGTCAGGTATGGGAGTATGCACCGGAGCAGCATGTGCTAAGTCCATTTCTGCTGTGCCCAGGGGCTTCCGTCGGCCATCCCCCAGGCAGATGCTTGAACCCAGCCCCATCTCCTTGAGATGCTGATTCAACCTGCTGCCAAACCATGAGGCCATGTGGTCGTTCCATTCGGCCTCCTCCACTCAAGAGGCTCACTGCTGGAGAAATCGGTGAGCAGGATCAGTGTCAAGGAAAATGAGCCACATGTACACACAGCCGCAGCTGAAGCTCAACAGGGACTATGCAGGTAACCATCTCATTTGAGTCCCTTCTCAGGCAACCGTCGTTGACACAAAGTCCGCACCAGCGATCCAAGGATTCTCCGAAAGACCTGGTTACCAAAAGACATTAAGTCTCCATCTCAGATCCCTGGTCAGAGTCCAAGTCTCACATCCGGAGAGCAACACTGAAGCACCAAGGACATGAAGACTCCGGACTTTCATCCTCGCCAATCCTGATTTACATTTCATACTTTGAACAAATTTGCAAGGCTATACATGCCTAATTTGTTGCTGGAGTCAAAAGAAGGTAACCTCACATGGTAAAACCAAAAAATAGCATGTCATGTCAGGTGCAAACCTGCATTTTAGTTGTCTTTCCCCTCGGTAGTGAGTGTCAGAGAGAGGAAGCAGAGAGAAGAAGAAGAAGAAGAAGAAGAACGAAGAGAAGAGAAGAAGAAGAAGAAGAAGAAGAAGAGAAGAAGAAGCAGACGAAAAAGAAGAAGAAGCACTGAAGTCAGCAAGTTACAGAGATTTGGGTTGGAAGACGTTAAGGGGGGTAATAAAGACGTAATAAAGATCATAGGTTACAATGGGAATGACATCGAGGTGGCAGTGCATGCTTTGCTTAAGCCATGGAGTTAAGAGTTGAGACACATAAAGCCTCTGGAGGTGGTTCTCTCGATGGGAGACGAGGGATAAAGTTGAGGAGTGCAGTCAGTTCTGGAATTTTGTAAGTTTCACATCGAGGGTGTCTAGTAAAGAAGAATGGCATCCTGGAGATTGCTAGGACGGGTTGGAGGACTGGGAGTGGAAGGATAATGTTGGGAGGAATATATTTATAGATGGGAAGAAAACAGAGAGCTACCAACCTGCCTGCAATGTGAGAAGCAACACAGCCTGTGATTCGCTCTTCATGCGCGATTCCAATAATTCGAGAATTAGATTCCACAGAATCGAGGAGAGACAAATGTGAGGCTGGATTAGCACTCTTACAGAGAGGCAGTACTCCATTGAGCCAAGCAAAGGCCTTGAAGGATTGTAATAGCATTGACTTTGTCCAGGATAGACTTGTATCAATGGAGAAATCTGCCATTCTGCAGCTGGCTTGGAGACCAGCTTTGCAATGTCGTAGGCCCCGAAAAGCCATGGTTAATTTAAAGAGATTGCAGTTCTTTTCAGTGGATCAAACCAAAGAAACAGATGTGGTGGTTGGTTTGATAACCATTGTGGAGCGATTCGTTGAGACTGTGGAGTTTTCAGGACTCAGGATGTTTTCATTATTTGACCCAAGTCTCGTCATTTCCAGATCAGCAGAGGGGGATGCAGGTGCTAGCTCTGGTTGTTAAGAGCATATTTTAGAAGAAAAAAACCCAAAACTACTAGAAGGAAAAGAACATGTTTGAAGAAACATCTTTGGTATTTTTTAAGACAAGAAAATTCAGACATAAAAAGTTCATTGGCATACACAGAAATAAGGCTAATACCCAAAACAAACTACAGTTGTAAAAATAATAAATAAATAATAATGAGAATAACCACAACACATTGTTCTCATCGGCGATCATAACAATTGAGCTATGTCTGCCACAATAGTTTCATTGCTTCCATATATTTCAACTTGCGAGGATAACCGGCATTGGCCCGGATGGTGGACAGGTAGGTACTGAGAAGTGGGAAAGCAGAGAGCCAGCAGGGCTGAGAAAATGGGGCAAGGCGAAAACGATGGGGTGGGGGTGAGGGGGAGAAACTGGGTGTAGGGGGGCAGGAGAGCCAGAACTCAGTGGATCTTCTTCTTCTTTCATATGGCAACGCTTGGGCTGTCCGGGTAGTTATTACTTGTTGGGGCGCGACTATGCCCCTATAACCAGTACACTGGTACTCATTTCGCTGACCTCAGAAGGATGACAGGCTGAAGTAACCTCATCTGGTGTTAAGTTCAGTGGCTTAACGGGCTTCAACTCAGGACCCTAAGAATTCCAAGCTCGCCACCGTGAACCATAAGCCAACACCAGACTTACCAGTGGGGAAAGGGTTTATTGAAGAAAGCCAATTTTTTTAGTGGGTAAAGGGGTCATAGGTTCAAGGTCTTGGGGTCTATGTGTTTTTGAAATGCCTAAGTTTTTTCAGAGTCTTAAGGGTTTTCAGGTCATTTGGGTGTTAAGGTCTTTAAGGGTCTTTGGGGTCTTCAAAGTATCCAGGGTTTTTGGGGTCTTGAGGATCTTTGAGGTCTTCTGGCCTAAGGGGTCTCAAAAGACTTAAGTGCTTTAAAGGGGTCTTCAAGAATCTTAGGGATCTTCAACTGTCTTCTGGGTCAAAGTCTTTGGGTATTTAATGGTTTTAAAGTGTCTTAATTGTGTTTGGGGAATTGAAAGGTCTCTAAGGGTCTTCAGGGTTTCTTAATCTCCCAAGCAATGTCGAAAAGTCTCTCTGTCAAGGCATGTTTCTAATCTGCTCAAGCATGGGAAACAAAGGTCTTAATGTTCTTCGGGGTATTTACAAGGCTGAGGTTGTGAGATGAAAATACACACAGAACACCCCCAGGCGGACATTCGTCTGTGTGCCAATTTGGTGGTTTGTCGGTCCAGTCGTCTTGTCAAAAAACGCGAAACAGACAGACAGACATCTGATGATCTTACTTAAAGAATGAAGAACCATCACACTCCTATCAATAATGTGTGTCTCATTTGGCACTCAAAGCAAAGTCTCCTGCTGTTGGCACCAAGAAAAAAGGCCACAAACGGTGGAATTCCTCCAAAACATTAATCGCAATCCACTGGTGATCGAATCAAATCGATTGGTTACTTAGCTTTGACATTCCCATGTATACCTTACCACACTTTTTTGGTTGTTGTTGATAGAATCTGGTTTTAGAGTACAGGTGCTGTCAAAATTCCCCTCCACCAGCTTGCCAACCCACATCTGTTAAAGCTGAAACAAAACACAAAAGCTATAGATGATGTGAGTATACGTCAAAATTCAATTGCTATTGCAGTAGATAATTTGGTACTTCTAACATGGTTGTCAAGCATCCAAACACAGTCATAAGTACTGCAGTATATTCTTGACTAAATATTTTTGAAATTATGACATCTTGTTCTGTTAACAATTATAATTAGTTATGTTCCACAGTATGCACTGTGAGATAGGGGTTTGAGTAAAATAATCACCCCCCTCTTTTGTGGCATAAGCTTGTTTTTTCACAAGACGGTGCTCTGGCTTTGGGCAGTGAATCTGGCACCTAAAAATTATGTGGTCTTTCCCGCTGCTCTGAGGACTGGGCTTTGACCAAAGCTAGGGGTGGGTCCCTGACAAGAACCTCCGGAGCAGCACCTGCCCAATAAGACACACGCTGACCACCAGTGTGTGGATATATCATGCTGCTGTAACTGCAGTTCCTTTATAAAGGAATCAGAAGGGATCAGAGGGTGGGCGGACTACGACTGTCAATCAACTGATGGGACGGGGCTGCGACACACTTTGTCCAGGGCCCATCAGACTACATGGCTGTGCTCACGTGACATTTATCAGCCCTGTCAGTGCAGGGCAGTACACGGGCATTTGACAGCACAACCTTTTTTCTCTTTAAAATAAAGTACGTAACTATTTAGAATGTTGATCGTGCCATAAAAACTGTAATACAGTACATGCTAATGTAATGAAAAAACAAACAATAATAATAATGCCAACAACAACACAACGATGTAGCCCATGCATAATGTTATCATCTCCCTTTCTTACGTAACAAGCAAAGCAAAGTCTCTTATAGTTATAAAACTGCTCATTGATTAACACGCACATTCAAACTAACCTCAGATTGAATGGATCAATTAATTTTTCATGATTATGCTTTTTTGTTTTTTAGATCCAGACGTTTGGGAGGGTTCATGGCCTCCGCTCCTGGTGGTGAACTTGGCGTTTCTGGTGATGAAGGGTCTAGGCGAAGATACTGTTTGGATAATTTCCAGGATTCAGAATCTTGCATACGGGACTTTGGGGACTTGTGTAACCATGTCTCCAACTGGGGGGGTCCATTGAGGAACAGGGATTCAGCAACTTCACTCACATGGGAAAACATGGGAAAAGAGGGTGGTGACTTTCCAAAAGGTCACTGCTGATGGGGATTATCACTACGGGATGGAGCCTGTTTACGCGGTATGACATTGTTTGCGGTCCTCACCACACGGGGGCTGTTGTGATGGTGTCCTCGATCACACCTGGGATCCAATGCCTGGCATCTGGTGTGGTAGCATCCTAACACTGTCTCCTGGCTGAAGCGGTGGTTGACCTGACATAGAATGGCCTTGTCGTGATGGTGGTTTTTGGTTTCTCTTTCTGTGCATCTAAGCGTGATTTTTCACCCTGTGATGGTCATACTGACAGGCCTTGAAGAAGGGCATGGTGGCAGGCGCAGTGTATTTCTGGGGATCCTCCCCATGAGCACTGAATGGGGACAAGATATTCCTTCAAGTGAGTGGTAGTTTAATTGGCAGGGCTAAGCCGCTTATTCTGTTGATGTCTTCCAGAGATTTTTTTTTAACTGTCTGGATTGCTCTTTCTTGCCTTTCATTGGAACTCTGCCTTTCGGGGGATACCAATTGTGTACAATGCCATCCCTACTTTGCAATAACTGAGAAAATTCTCTGCATGCATTGACTTCCAGAAACTTTGCACTTCTTTTGGAATACCATGTCGAACAAAACTGCTGCTTGAGAGACTTCGATCACAGAGCAAGCCGTAACGTCTTGAAGCAATCTACCTCCAATCAAACTTGAGTAATAGTCGACTGGAGCCAGTACTGCTTTGTTTCAAAATCAAATGTCACTCGGCAATTCGATAAATGTAGATCAGGTGTATAAGTTGGCAAGAGGGGCTTCTTGTTGAAGCTCTTTGATACTCGCACATTGCAACAATTCTAGACTTTCTTCCATGTCAGAGTTCATTAAGGGCCAGTACATGCTTCGTGAGCACGCTGTTTGCACTTGGTCATTCCCAGTAGTTCATGAATCAACTTCAGCATTTTGTGCTGAGCTTGGTGGGATGCGAAGACTGCCATGCTTTTGGTAGCAATACTGTCTGAGACTGCCAACTGCGTTTTGGAATCAAGTAAGGACAGGACTGGTCCTGGGACTCCTTTTGCGGAGTCAGGCATCGCCTCAGAATTACATTGCAGAGATAGGCTCAATTCACCAGAGTAGCTTCTTGATTTTTGACGGTATTTCTCATTTGTGATTGCAGAGGACTGGAACATGTTGACAGACTCAAGGTCCTTGCCAACTTCCTCGAGCTGGCGTCTGGTAGAGGTGCACGGGCCCAAGTGTCCTGGAAGAACTAGCTCGGAACACGGCAAATACTGGGCCTCCAATCATGCCACTGAAGTTTGAGCAGTATGGTGCGTGTAAGGCTGGGAACAGATTAGGAGAGGTTTCTGAAGATTTCCCGATGAGCTTATGATCATTGATGCTACTGCTGCTGATTTCCCAGATATGTAGACAGTGAAATCGCCTATGTTGCAATCGACGATTGGAGCATTTCCTTTTCAATGCATGGCGTAGCGACACTCGGTATCAGTTAGGCTGTGTGATGTGAATGCTGGACTTACATCGAGTACTGGAGGACTGGGGCAGAAATACACAACATGCTTTTAGTATTTCAAACGATCGCTCCTGATGTGCCAACTTATCCACAATCAGTTTTGCAGAGATTGCGGAGAGGTTTGCTCATGCGCTTTAATTGGGGATATACCTCTAATACGGATGAACCCATAGAAAACGCTTGTGCTTTGTTTGTTCTGTTGGCACGTGGCATTTTCTCAACTGTTTCTGTCTTGAGGTGGATCTAAGCACACCTCCTGCTGTGAGCGGTGGCCGATGTAAGGGACAGAATATTTTTGGATCTGGCACTTCTAAAGTTTTAGCTGCACGTTATACACTTTGCAGCCACTCTACTCGCTTCAGACATAGTCACTGGTGTCTGATGTTGCAAGCGCAACTAGGATGTCATCCATCACTGCTGCTGTCCCATGTCAATCCCTTCCAGCTCAGGTCCATAAATCGCTGGAATATAAGACGCAACCAGCGTAACTCCACAGGAGTCTTGAATGTAGTCAAGAAAGAGGAATGGCTTGTAAGGGCGATTTGCATAAATCCACTGCGGGCATCGAAGCACTGTAAAAACCTTACACCAAGATTTGAGCTAAGACTTCCTGAACAGTTCTCATCGGTAGTGTCACGTTTAATGCACTTTGTTTAAGTCTTTGGGGTCTAACAGATGTGGACTTTGCCTGTTGTGGAAGAGCTACTATCATGGAATCACCCCTCTATAGGGCATTCTACCTTTGTGATGTTAAACTTTGCTGTTGCGAAAGAGCACTATCATGGACTACCCACTCTGTCAGGATTCTACCTTTGTGATGTGACTTCGCAACCTTCTCTTTTGCTTATCAACTATCTTCTCATTCATGCTGCAGGTTTCTCGAGGAGGGTGAACTACTCCTGTGACCTCTACAAGCTTGATCTGATAAGTTCCGGAAGAGTCCAGTTGTCTTTCCAACTTCTAGAAACTCAGACATCCAACTACTTGCTGAGGCCCATAGACTGTAAGCTGAATTCAGAGACAACTTGTCAGCTTGATATGAGGCCTAGGGCTTCAGACGAAAAACCTGAATTGACATATCTTCTGATCAAGGTCAATGCCTCAAAACTGGCCTTAGTAGTCTTGCCCTTGTGAGAGAGAGGAAGTGTCCACTGCACCTAAGGATGAATAATGTGCTTCGCAGTAAGTTTCGAAACTTTTGTGACGTTTGTAGGTCGCCTGCAAGGTGCTGACTGATTGATAGTTGCTGAGGTTAGCGTGTTGCATGCTAACGGCCGTGGGCCAATCTGGAACCGAGTCGGCTGACCAGCACCAAACGTCTGTGCCCACTTGTCACAAGTAGCAATATTACCTGCTTGGGTGACGAGGTAGATCTTAGACATCAGATTCCTGACTCACTGAGGAAGATTACATGGTCTGGATCAGTCTCATACATCAAGGAACTTTTGGTTGCGAAGTCCTCCGACACACGCTAGCCAATGACCAGGCTTCCTTGACAGTACGGAGCAGTCCGAATTAATTGGCCTGTGAATACTTGGCCTGACTGTGTGCTGACTGACCCATCTGCTGCAGGGGCCTTGTGGTTGTGCATGCTTGAAATAGCTTGGTCGAGAACTTCCATATGGTGGCTGACTTTTGCTTGTTTCCAGATCTAGAAGAAATGAGTCTCCTCATCTTGACCTATTCTCATTTCCTTCTGCGAGAGCTCAAGCTGTTGGCCATTTATATGGATTTAGCAATGAGAGCTCCTCTCACCCTATTGAGGATTTTTTTCCTGGCCTATCATGACTGCCATGCATGATGTATTCAACAGGATGTCGTCTAGTCTCGGTAAATCACAATCCACGAGAAATTACCCTCAAATCTTTTATGTAATAGTCAAAGACTCACGCACTCCGCTGCGCTTTGCTTTAGCGGTGTCTGGAACTCTGTATTTTTCTAGGCTGCAATCATTCTGAAATTTGTCGAGCCCTTTCTCCGGATCTTCTTTGGCTCCTTCCTCCAAAGCTAGAGTTTTGGTAGATTTAACGACCTTGTTCACGCGTCCACGTTCCGAGTCAGTCCTGCTTTGACGGCCTTCATATATCTGTGAGCGGCCGCAGACAAGAACAAAACTGACGTGATTTCTGAAATTGAAACTCCTGATAGAGATAAGAGACTAATCGCCATTCGATCAAACGATGTCGAAGTTCGGCATGACATGTGAGAGAGATTGGATGGCGGTGATGGCATGAATTATAAACACATCTGACCATCATGTAATGAGTTTAACACAGACTCATTGTGCCGCAGCGAGAGCGTGCCTTATTTCCGCGAATGATGTCTTACATACAGTACGCAATTGACAAACTCAAAAAACACAACAAAATAATAACCCATGTCACCCGCAGGGTGACCCGTATCTTGACAAAAGGTGACCACGTGGTGACTTCTTTAAGGTTCACACTGAGGTAACAGAGCTGCTATCCACCAGGAGCGACTCCTTGAAGGAATATCTGCCTACGGAGAGATTCTCGAGAGAAAAATGTTCTAACAGAGTACCGATTGAAAAATATGCGTTTGCCTCATACGTCACCAAATGAATCATATATGTCTCAAACTTGAACCATATTAGAAAGCAATCATCGAGGTGTTCAATTTGAGTACTACACGATAATGGTTCCCTAAAACTTGAAAATTTTGACCTTGGGGTCAAATATGTTTGAACCTGCAAAGGCGCTAACCATAGAAGGTCAAGGAAATCGTCCACCACACTAATTCAGTGAGCGCCAGACATATACTACATTCCCATAAAGTTGGAGATGATTCGATAAATACTCAAAAATAAGGGTTTCGTCGACCTCCATGATTTACCGGCAAAGTTGACCGACTTGCCTTGACCTTGACCCTTTATGTGTGCTGAAGGGTATTGTAATAATACACATATGTGTCCCCAAGAGTTTCCATGAGAATTGTGCTCTACAGAGTGATATAAAGGTGAAAAATCCAATGAATTACAGACAAACAACAAACAAGCCGGTAGGCGAGAGGATTTGCTAGGATGAAGCGGCTGGATAGATGCTTTTTCATCTGGACCGATCCCGACGAAGATTCATTGCCAAAGACGTATTGTTACATCAATTGTTCCTCTGCCTGAGATTTTTCCTCTTGCGTATTTTGCCAACTGGCACTCCTCAATAAAAATGATGGTAAATAGACAACTATTTTTTTTGAAGGACTACCATTTGAAAATAATCGGTTGCTGGTTGTGGCTGTGGGCTCGCGTTGCAGACGACACACACACACCACAACACACACACACAACACACACAACCACACACAACGGAAAACTCGATAAACTTCTCTCAATGCTCTGTTTGACCACACCTCCTGAAGCCACACAATATTTTTCCATAAGCCACGCCCCTTTCCTACACAACTCCACTTTAATAATAATAGATTGGAGCGGAGTGGTGGTCGTGGAATCGTTTCGGTAAATAAAGTAAATAATTGAGGTGGTGTGTGGGTCGGGAATCGTTTTCGGTAAATAAAATAAATAAATCTGGGGTGGTGTGTGGGTCGTGGAATCGTTTTCGGTAAATAAATAAATAGATTGGAGGTGGTGTGGTGGGTCGTGGAATCGTTTTCGTGAATAAATAAATATTGAAGCTGTGTGTGGATCGTGGAATGTTTACGGAAATAAATTAAAAGGTTGTAACGACGGTGTAAGTTCCTTACAAACACTGTATACACACCTTAAATGACGTGAATAGACACCGATTTTTGAAGGAATACATTTGCAAAAATAAAACTCAATCAAAAATCGGCTCGGTAAAATTTTCTAATATCTCGAAGTGTTTAATTCCCGAAGTCCTCGTTCTCTAACATTCAAACTGAAGGACAAGTTATGAAAATACTGTACGGGGGCGGTTTTTGGCCGCTGCACAGCAACGGGTGTGTTGCTTGGCAACGAAATTCAAACGCGCACATCCCAGTATATATTCAACTGGTTGGCAAAAGTTTCATGAAATCGGTTCGCTGGGTTCGTGGCTGTGGAGCCTCGCGTTGCAGACACACATCACAATAGACAGACAGACGGAAAACCCGACATAAGGGATATTCATATATGCGAATCCAAAAAACTTACCATAGTAACAGATCTTGCAAAAACTTCGTTTGGCAAGATAATAATGGAACAACAACAATGATGTGCCAATGCAGTAATTTTTAGTAGTAGAACTTTTGTTCGATACTTTGTTGTGTCGTGGTGCGTGTGTGTGTGTGTCGGTGTGTGGTGTGTCCTCCCCAACCCCCAAAAAACCCCCATGACAAAAAAAAAAAATTCAAAAGTGGGGGGGCCCCCCCCCCGAAAAAAAAAACCTTTTTTGCATGCTACTAAGGGAACTCCAGGTATAGTGCATGAGTGAAAATGATGTTTGGGTTTTTAAGCACCCTTTTTGAGATCATTACAGCCATGATAATTATTCCTTATCAAGCCAGTCTTGGTCAGCCCTCTGTCAGCTTGCAGTAATCTTATTTCGCATTTTGTTCGGCGATTCAAACTGCCTTGATTTGGAAACGGCAACACTCTCGAGAGGAATCTATTAAATTATACTAGCGATAACCCGTGCACATGCACGGGATAGCAGTAACAAGCGGTAGCAGACGACAGACCGTACACGGGGAATGGACAAAAATACGCATTGTGCAAAATGCAAGTGGTACTCTGGACGCCAAGACTTCCCAACATTGTCGGCATGTCCGCTAAGTGCACACATTTCATAGGGATCCGTGTGACGGGAGCCGAGTTTTAGTGTGCAACTTGGTATTTAATAGAGATAATCGAAATATTTATCTGATTTGAGAATTGGATCTGGTGACATTGTCCGAAATCTGAGGGAAATTTGAGAAATTTAACAATAGCGATTTCTTATATACTAAGTGTATTTATTTAAGCAAGGATTAAGCCAACTTTTTTTTTTTTGCTGTCGGACAATATTTTTCCGTGAAAAAAAAGATTAAGAGAATTGCCAGAAGAGTACTTCATTTGGCGCAATGCCATGCTCTCTACCTTTTTTGCAAGTCATGATGGTACAGTCGCAGGGGTCTGTTTTTTTTTTTTTTTTTTTTTTCCTTTTCAGACAACGTAACGCAGTTTTCTTTTTAACATTTTGTTGCGACTCTGCTTTCAT
>CM068967.1:53462205-53473552 GCA_035128595.1 Eptatretus atami
TATCAATTCTTGTATTAAAATTGGAACACAATTCTTTGCGATAAAAAACCTAACATTTGAAACGAAGGAAATTGATGCATGGATTGACATCAAATTGAAACAAGAAGTGAATACTTCGATATTGCGTGGCTGGGGGCAGTAAAAGTCTAGGTTAAGAATGATGAAACAATTTTGCAGTTTATGCATCATTGTATACTACCTGCTTGCTGATTTCCCAGATATGTAGAAGTGAAATGCCTATGTTGCGATCGGACGATTGAGAGCATTTCCTTTCAATCATGGCGTAGCGACACCCGGTATCAGTTAGGCTGTGTGATGTGGAATGCTGGACTTACATCGTAAGTACTGGAGACTGGGGCAGAAAATACACCACATGCTTTAGTTAGTTTTCAAAGGATCGCTCCTGAGCTGCCAACTGAAATTCCACAATCAGTTTTTGCAGAGATTGGGCGGAAGAGCGTTTGCTCATGCCGCTTGAGATTGGGGATTATACCTCCCTAAATACTGGATGAACCCAAGAAAACGCTTGACTGGCTCTTGTGTTGTCTGTTGGGGCTTCGGCATTTTCTCAACTGTTTCTCCTGTCTGAGTGGATCTGCACACTCCTGCTGTGAGGCAGGTGGCTCATGTAAGGGACCGATTTTTTGGATCTGGCCTTCTAACCGTTAGGGCTCCCGTCTTACTGTTGCAGTGCCACTGCCATAACCTCGCTTCAATACGACCCTAGTATCCATGGTAGTGCTGAGTTGGCATCACGCAAACACGGGTATGTCTCCTCCCACGGCTGTTTCCCATTCAATCCCTCCAGCTCTGGTCATAATCGCTTGGACCTATACCGACGCAACCACGCGGTATCTCGTCCCACAGGAGTAAAATGAATTATCCAGTCAAGAAGCACAAACACATGGCTTTGATCAGGCCAGATTTGAAATCCACTGACGAGCAACCATGACCTGCTAAAACACCATCTAGAGCTCAGAGACTTATACCCTCCAACGCTGTGCCAGCGTGAACGACGTTACCTTCATCTCGGGTACGTGCTCACGTTATGCATTTTGGTTTCAAGTCTTTGGGTCTATAACAGCATGTGTGGATTTGCTTGTTGTGACAGACGCTACTCACTGGACTCCCCTCTATAGGGCATTCTCCCTTTGCTTGAGTAACTTGCTGTTGCGAAGAAGCTACTATCTGACTCCCCACTCTGGTCAGGCATTCTCCCTTTGTGATGTTGACCTTCGCGCACACCTTTCTTTAGCTACTCCACTTCTCCTTCAATACGTTCTGCGGTGTCTGTGCCGAGAGGACGGGGAATACTCCTGTGACTCTTCTACAACGCTTGATCTTTGACTAAGCTTCCGGAACGTGGTCGCCAGTTGTCTTTCCACTTCTACACCTCCAGACACACTACTTCTGACGGCCCATGACTGTAAGCGATCGAGAAACCTTGTCAAGCTTGTAATCCGAGGCTAGGGCTTAACAATAACCAACCGATCATTACATCTTCGACTCCAGTGTCAGTCCTCACTGGCCTAGTAGTCTTGCCCTTGTGAGAGAGCGGAGACGTGTCACTGTCCGTCACGGATACTGACATGTAATCGATAAGATGTCACTTTTGTGAACGGTTTGTACGGTCGCCTGCAGTGCTGACACTGATTTGCTCAGTTGCTGAGTGTTACGTGTTGCCAGCTACACTGGCCGTGGATCTGAGCACCGGTCGGCTGCCCACCCCAACGCCAGTCTGTGCCACTGTCACATCGTAGCAACATATGCGCTGTGGGTAGGTCTGAGATCCTCTTAGACTTCACGCATTCCTGGACTCTTCTTTGAAAGCATCGTACCATGGTCTGGCATCCAGTCTCTACCACGGAACTTTGGTTCGAGTCTCTTCTCGACACCACCGCTACGCCAATGGACTCAGGCTTTCTACCAGTAGGCGCAGTCGAATTTAACCATGCTGGACCACTTGGCCTGACTGTGGTGCTGCTGCCACCTTCCTGCGGGACCGTTGTGTTTGCTGCATGCTTGATAGCGTTCTGGTGCCGAGACCCGGTTCATCGGTGCTGCCTTGCTTGTTTCCAGATCTGAGAACAGATGAAGTCTCCTTCATCTTGAACTTACTTCTCCTTTCTCTTCTGCGAGCAGCTCAGCTGTTGGCCACACTTTATTCTAATAAAGCCAATGAGAAGCTCCTCTCCCTCTATGGCAGTCTTTCTGGACCTCTTATCCATGACCTGCCACTCATGATGATTCACACAGCTGTCGTCCAGCGTTCGTCAATCACAACCACGAATTCCCGCTCACATTTTATGTTAGTCAAAGACTCAGCCCCTTTCCGCTGGCGCTTTTGCTTGTAGCGGGTGTCTGGCACTCTGTTAATTTTTCTCTAGCTTGCACATCATTCTGAAATTTGGTCGGCACTTCATCCGGATATCTTTTGTCTGCTTTCCTCCAAAGTAACGTTGGTAGATTTAACGACCCTTGTTCACATCCACGTCGAGTCATCCTGGCTTGACGAGGCCTTCATCTATCGTGGCGGCCGACGACAACCACTGACGTGATTTTGACCTTTGAACTCCTCTGACTAGAGATAGAGCTTCCCATTCGATCACACGATGTTCGAAGTTGATCGGCATCGTACAATGTGAGAGAGTCGGTGGCGGAGGCGTTCAGGGATGGCGGATACACATGCTCAGAAGCACACATCTCATGAAGACGCACATGTAGATGTTCGAACGGTCTACATCAGAGGTCATGTGACCGCGAAGCGACGCGTGCTTATATTCCGCACTGATGTTTCACCATACAACCGTACGCCAATTGACACTCAAACACAACACCCCATAATAATAACCAACCTGTCACCGCGCAGGTGACCCGTCTCGTGCCCAAACCGTGACCATGTGATAAGCCTGTTAGGTGCCAGAGGTGCACCCTATCCGGAGCGCGACTCCTTGACGAATATCTGCGACGACGACGCTTCCGATGACGAAATCGCTAACCAGGCACGACGCAAATACTGCGTTTGCCTCAAACGTCACCAAATGCGTCTAATCTCTCAGCTTACATATCTAGAACAGCTCACGACGTGTTCCAATTTGGGTACTCCACGAACGTAGTGTTCCTACCTTGAACAATTTGACCTTGGTCGCAATTATGTTTGACTCTCAAGCGCACAACCACTGACACGGTCACAGGCAAATCGCCACCAAAACTTAACTCCAGCTGAGCGCGCACCTCTACCTACCATTCCCTAAGTCCCTTGGAGATATGTCGATTAAAATACTCACACCTACGGGTTTCGTCGACCTCCATGACTTTACCGCAATGCCAGACCTTTGACTTGACCTTTATGTCGTGACTGGAAGGGTATTGGTCCACTATACTACGAGTATGTGTAACCCACAAGCAGTTTCCGATGCGATGTGCTCTACGAGTGATATACAGGTGAATCAATGCTACGAAAAACACCACAACAACCGGTACGGCGACAGCGGAGTTCGCTACGACGCAAGCCGCGTGGAATACATGCTTTTCTTTCTTGGCCGATCACCGACGAAGACTTCATTGACCAACGCGTACTTGGGTTCACATACTACTGTTCCCTCTGCTGCAAGATGTTCTATTGCGGCGTATTTGCCAACTGGCCCTCTCTCATCAAAACTGGGTCAATAGACCCCCTAATGTTTTAGACGACCTACCATTTTGCAAAACTCCTGTTCGGTTTTGGCTGTGGGATCCCTCACGTGCGCGCACGTGCACACACACCAACCCACCCACACCCACACACCCACACACACAACTCCCGCTCCAACTTCTCTCACAATGCTCTTGTTTGGACACACCCTCCTGCAGCCACACCAATATTTTTCAAAGCACGCCCCACTTTCCCGCCACTCCCCTTTATAATAATAAGTTGAAGGTGGTGTGTGGGTCGGGAACTCGTTTTCCGGATCACATAACTAATTACAAGGTGGTCGTGTGGCGGTCCGTGAATGTTTGGTAAAGAACATAATACTTGGAGGTGGGTGTGGGTGTGGAATAGTTTCGGTCCAAAGAAATTTATACTGGAGGTGGATGTCGTGGGGTTGGGGAATCGTTTTCGGTAATAAACTAAACTATTGGAGGTGGGTGTGTTGGGTCGTGATCGTTTTCGCTTACATAATAAATAATTGAGCGTGGTGTGTGGGCGTGGAACTCGTTTTCGGTAAATATATATAATTGAAGGTGGTGTGTGGTCGTGATTGTTTTCTGTACATAATAATAATTAACAGGTGGTGTGTGGATGTGGTCGTTTTCGGCTACATATAACATATTATCGTTATTAGACAATCCCACCAAAGACAGAATTGCCGGTGTCTGCCTCTCTTTTGGATCCTTTGCACTTTGGTCAATAACGTTTGACGAGAGACGATCGACAGGTGGAACGCGGTGTAGTTCCTCAAACACTGTATACACCACCTTAATGTACGGTAATGCGACCCGATTTGTGTGACAGGCTACACTCATTGAAAAATAAGCACCTCAACACAAACCACATCCGCTCCGTCAAGTTACATTTTCTAATAGCTCGAAGTTTTATTCCGAGCCGTTCTCGTTCACCATTCAACACTGAGGACATGTAATGACAATGTACGACATGTTTTTTTTCAGGTCGCTACACACACACGGTGGTTTGCTGGCACCGAAATTCAACCCGCACAGTTCCCAGTCTATTCCACCATCTTGGCAGTTTTACATCGACTCGGTTCGGCTTGGTTTCGAGCGTGGAGCCTGACTTGCAGAACCAACACACCACACCAACACACACCCACACACCACACCCACACACACACACACACCCAGACAGCCGGTAGCACCGGGCATTCGCTGGATACGAAGCGCTGGGAATAAGATGTTTTCATTTGACCGATCCACCGACGAAACGAATTCAATTGCCAGACGTAATGGTTCACATACAATTGATCATCTGCCTGGCAAATTGTTTCCTTATTGCGTATTTTGCCAGAACTGGCACTCGCTCATCAAAAAATGACGTAATAGACCACCCGATTTTTTGAAGGACTATACCATTTCGGAAAAATAATCGTTTTTGCTGGTTTTGTGACTGTGGAGCCTCGCGTGCAGAAACACATCACACACTACACCACACACACACCACACACACACACACACACACACACCACACACGGAAAACGATAGAACTTCTTCTCAATGCTCTTGTTTGACCACACTCTCTGTAGCCAACAATATTTTTCATAAGCCAACGCCACTTTCCTAGCCTCCCACTTTAAAATAATAAAAATTGGAGGTGGTGGGTTGGTTCGTTGGAATCGTTTCGGTAAATAAATAATTATTGGAGGTTGGTAGTGTGGGTCGTGAATCGTTTCGGTAAATAAATAATAATTGGAGGCGGAGTGTGGTCGTTGGAATGTTGTTTCGTAAATAAGTAAATAATTGGAGTGGTGGTTGTGTGGGTCGTGGAATCGTTTTCGGTGAATAAATATAATGAAGGTGGTGTGTGGGTCGTGGAACGTTTTCGGTAAGATAAATAAATTATAATTGGAGAGGTGGTGTTGTGGATCGTTGTGAATCGTTTAGGACAAATAAATAAAAAGGTGAACGACGGTTGTAGTTCTTACAAAACTAGTGTATACACCACCTTAAATGGACGCGTGGAATGGACACCCGATTTTTGAAGGACTACATTTGAAATAAAAACCTCATCAAAAATCGGCTCGCGTAAAATTTTCTAAATACTCGAAGTGTTTTAATTCCGAAGTCTCGTTCTCTACATTCAAAAACTGAAGGACAGTATTGAAAATCTGTACGCGGGTTTTCGGCCGCTGCACAGAACGGGTGCGTGCTCGCAACGGAAATTTTCAGACGCGCACATTCCCAGTATATATTCTCAACTGTGCAAAGTTTCATCGAATCGTTCGCTGGTTGGTGCTGTGGCCTCGCGTTGCAGACACACAACACACAGGACCGACAGACGGAAAACCCGGACGATAGGTATCCTCATTATATAGGCGAATCCAAAAACTTTACCAAGTTAACAGATCTTGCAAAAACTTCGTTTTGGCAGATAATAAGGGAACAACAACAATGATGTAGCCAATGCATAAATATTACAGTAGAGAACATCTTTTTCGTACTTGTGTGTCGTGCGTGGGTGTTTGTGGCTGGCGCGCGTGTGTGTTGTGCTGTGTTGTGTGTGTGTGTGGTGTGTGGTGTGTGTGGGTGTGTGGTGTGGTGTGTGTGTGTGTGTGGGTGTGTGGTGTGTGGTGTGTGTGCGTGGTGTTGTGTGTGTCCTCCCCAACTCCTAAACCATGAGAATTCAAATGGCCTGAAATCTTTGGCATGCATACTAAGCGGAACTCCCAAGGTAGTGCATGAAGTGAAAATGAAGTTTTGGGTTTAATTTAGCACGCCTTTGTTGAAGATTAATTAACAGCCATCTATTTTAATATCCTTTTATCATAGCGCCAGTCTTGTCACCCCTCTGTCAGTTTGCAGTAATCTTAATTCGCCCATTTGTCGGCCGATCAACATGCCTTGATTTGGAAACGCAATCTACTTCTCAAGAGACTAATCTAAATTAACTAGCGATACCCGTGCACATGCACGGAAGCAGTACAACCCATAGACTGGTAGCAGCACAGACCGTACACGGGGAATGACAAAATATATGCATTGTTGCAAAATGCAAGTGGTACTATGGAACCCAAACGTCTCAAACATTGTCGGCAAGGTCGCTAAGGGCACACAAATTCATAGGGATCGTGTGACGGCGACCGAGTTTAGTGTGGCAAGCTGGTATTATATAATAGGATATATGAAAATATTACATCTATTTGCAAGAATTGGATCTGTGAAGATATATAAGTGTCGAAATCTGGAGGAATATTTGAGAATTTAAACAAATAGCGATTTTATAACTGTGTTTATTTAAGCAGGCATTAAGCCGTAGACTTTTTTTTTTAGTGTCGGACAATATGTTTCGTGAAAAAAAGATTAAGAAATGTGCAGAAGAGCTATATTCCATTTGGCGCAATCCGATGTCTCTTAGACGTTTTTGGCAAAGTCATGATGAACAGTCGACAGGGGTTCTGTTTTTTTTTTCAGGACAACGTACCCATTTTCTTTAACATTTTGTTCGATCTGCTCTCATGAAAAAAATATTAATACAAGTTATCTAATAGTTGCTGCCAGATGTATTAATAGTCCGCAGTGGCTGAAAACGAAGAGGTACGTTAGAGACAGACACTGGAATTGTAGTCAGTTTTATGCTACGTTTAAGAGCCAAACTTTCGTTCAAATCGTGGGGGATTTGTAACTACTTCCATTTTTGGAAAGCTCTTGGTCGCATTAAACACAAAAACCAATGTTTCCATGGGAAAGAAAACGTTTTCAGCCGCCCATCTTGAGTTTCAAAATGGCCGCCATCGTACATGTTTTTTAATACTCAAAAACTAAGCAAGATATGAAATGATTTCAATGGCTATTAACCACATTTTGGGTGGAGGAAAATGATGGTGCAAGTAGAAATCGATTTGAATGGCAGCCATCTTTGGAATCAAGAGGCTGCCATCAAAAACCTCTTTTGTTGTTATTGTGGTGTTTGGGCAGCGGAGCCTGGCGAGGCGGCGGGGCCCCAAAGGTGGTGGTAGTGGTCCACGTGTGGTCGCGGGGCATAAAGGTGGGGCACGCCGCTTGAAGGCAGTGTCCGCCAAGGGTAGGCGCTTCGGGGATACGCAATAAAGACGAGTTACTGGCAGCCTCACGACTCTTGCGAGTCTCACTGCTGCTCCGAGCCACCGAGTACATAAACAGTGTTGGCGACGAGGACTGTTCGGATCGACTGGTGCGGTGTCAGCGTGCAATAGATGCCGTTTCACGCGGCATTGCTTTGAGTGGTGTACGCGATCAACGCGTACTATTCGGTGGCGTGTCGTTACGGATAGCAATGTTAGATTGCGCGGCACACGAACAGCCGGATATCTCACCGGCGCGCGAGTTCACAGGGACGTTTGAGGGATTCACGCGGCTTCGCGCGGGACGACCTGGCGAGGAGCCCAGGGAGCGATCGCGCCGCACAGCGACAGTTTGCACGTCCGTGAGTTGCAAGCACGACGATGCAAAACGCAACGGCTGCCGCTCGGAGTATCGTTTTATTCGCCACCTTCTCGGATGTCGTTTTTATTTCTGCTTTTAAAGCCTCGAGAATGGTTCTGCAATGCCGCGGCTAAAGGGACAAGGACATTGGGGTTCAGCTCAAGACGGCGGCAAAGGCGTGTCGCTACGCACGCTGGGGAATGTCCGGAGCTGCGTGGCAGTGCGCGGCGGGGGCTCCAAGGGTGCAGCGGGGCGCACGCACGATACTATCTGTGGTCGTGACCTAGAAGTTACAACGGATAGCGTTTCAGTCATGGACGGCAGCTGAGCATCAGGGACATCTACGGTGTGTGTGGTCGGGGTCATGGGGTCGATGTTCGGTCATGAGTTGGCGGTGTGGCGGAGCGACCTCCAACGTCCTGGCAATCGAGGCCTGACTGCCCGGTACGGTTGTTTTTGTGCCATGGGGTACACGTTTGGCCCCGGGCGGTCCTGCAGTCTGGGCATAAGTGGATCCGCGGCGGCCGGAGCAGGACATACTGCCGAAGGTTGAGCCTGGGTTCAAATTGGTCCTCAAGGTGACGAACCAATGGCGGGAGTGGAGGTTGAAGGCACCGGTCGTCGTTCCAAATTGATCCAGGGCGCAGGCTGTACATGGGCGAAACGAGCTCGTGACCTCCGGCTGGTCTTGCACCTGGTCGAGGCGAACTTTTCGCTGTACAGGTAACGGGCGAAGCGATTGGACCACTTGCTGTGAAGAGTCTCGGTGGTTTACCAAGCGTCAGAGCGCCCTGCTTCGTTGTGGTTGTGGTGCTGAGGGAGGGGCCCGCCTGTTGCGAGTGGACTGGCTGGTCTAGCCTCAACGTAGTACTGGGGGCGTTCAGCCAGTGCTTGACGGTCTCGGCCGGGCCAGCTGGCAACGGCTTGAGGAGGGGTGCCCGTGTCAGAGTTTCGTTAACTCCCCGCTGCGTCCTGCGGTCTCCTTCGGGGCCTGTACCCCCGTTTCGGCCCGGGCCTCCCTCAAGACCCAAGGGCGAAGGTTCCAGGACGGCAGGAGCGCGGCGGATGCTACATGGGTTTCCGTATTGTTCTGCGACTGACGATAATACGTGTTCGAAGCAACGGGGAGCATTGCCAGCGCGTGCGACGGCTCTCTCTGCTGTGGCATGGCAGGGTCCCTTCGTCTGGATGCAAACAACCGGGTTGGTGAGTCGGCACGGACCGGGTCCAGATGGGCCTGGTGGAGTCGCTCATCGAGGCGTGAAGCCCGTGCGTTCACGTCCACGGTTTCAGAGGGGGATGGAGCAATCCGGGCTTCAAGAAGTTTCGTGGAGCGCGACTGTCGATGGTCCTTCGTTTCAGCATGCAGTGGCAGGTGTGCCGCGGTTCGTCTCGCTTCGTGAACGGTTCAAAAGCTGGGACAGCTGCATGGTTCAAAAATTGCTGTTGTGATGTGTGTTGCTTGCTCGCAGCACGAGTATTCAAACTGGTTTGTTAAGCAAATTACGGCGGGCCGCGTGGGTGCATAAGTGTTGATTGGGTATCAAATCGCATGATGATCAATATATTCGGTTGATGGTCGGAATGATGATGATCGCGATGGTCGTTTTTGATGTTAGTACTCGGGGCACGTGAAAATAAAGAGGTTCTGTCACCTGGTGTTGGCAGCCGCGGTTCGATGATGTTCAGTGTGGGGATTATATTGGAAAGCGGCGCTGTCCGGGATTGAAAACGTGTTTCTGTTGCCTTACGATGTTACGATTGATGTTAGATGGCGAGTTCTCTGGATCTGGTGAGCGGTCTGGTGGGAAAGCAGGGGCTGGTTCGTGTCAGCGTCTGCGCCGTGGGGCGCACCCCTAATCTTGCCAAGGTCAGCCACTTTGGCGACTGGGGTCTTGCAGACTCAGGTTTTTACCTGATTCGGTCTGTCTGAAGGAAGGTGTGCCAACTTGTCGCCAGGGAGGTTTCGTTTTTGGATGTCACCTCGACCTCGCCGGTAGCGTTGAGCATGAGCCGCCTGGGGGCTTCTGCTGCAAGTGATACTGTGCTTCCCTTGCTTCTTTATATTTTAACACGGCAGGAGTGTTTTTGTGGTCTCAGGCATCATTGGTTCGCGTGAGCTTGCGTATCGAGCTCTGTCCACTGCTTTTTTGAAATTCAACTCGAACGGATGTTATTTGATTTTGTGCCAAAGGGTTTAAAAGAACGGCCTTATGTTGACGTGTGTGCGGAGAAGCACGGGGTTTTTTTTGTTTTTTGGGTCTAGTAGTATGCTTGCTATTGGACTTATCGTCATGCTTGATGCATTTTTTGCTTTTCCTTCTTGGCGCGAATTGCCTTTTCTGTATATGTAAGCAATGCGTTGATTATTAATCTATTTTATAAATGTTTTAGTGGAGAAGAGTGTGGTGTTGGCGCACGGAGCTGGCGAGGCGGGGCAAAAGTGGTGGTAGTGGTCACGTGCGTCCCGGGGCTTAAAGTGGGCACGGCCGTTGCAGCGCCGAGTAAGTCCGGCATTGTAGCGCGCTTTCGGGATACGCAATAAACAGGAGTACGCAGGCCTCACGACTGCGAGTCTCACTGCCTCCCGAGCCAACCGCAGAATAAGTTATTATATCAATTTTGTATAGAAATTGGAAAACACAATTCTTTGCGATACAAAAACTAAACATTTAGAACGAGGAATTGATAGTCATGGATTAGACATCAAACTTGAAACAAAAGTGAATACTTCGATATGGTGGCCTGGGGGCAGTAAAAGTCTAGGTTAAGAATGAGGAATAAACAATTTTTGCAGTTATAGTATTTAAGAATGTGACACGGTAGAATTAGCATTGCATGATGGGAAAGAGTTTGACATGGAACAAATTTCTATTATAGCCTCAGATAAGGAGTACGCGGCCATAATTTTGACAGAAGATGACAAAACACAGGACAGAATAGCCATTATATAACAGCGCGATTGTCGCCGCGCTATAATTATATAACAACGAGATGTCGCCACGCTATAAAAAAACGTATGTGAAAAAAACAAAAAAAAACAATGAAGAACGAGAGTTACAACACTGCACGTCAACAACTAACGGAACAGGAGATTATCACTTCCTGCTCAGAAAAATCAACTTCCGGCCGTCACACAGAAAACGATTCAGCACAAAAAACGTCGCTCTTCGCATTAACCCTGCCCACAATCCACCGGCAATCTCCGCCCCACATCACACCAATCATAATG
>CM068967.1:53483838-53500609 GCA_035128595.1 Eptatretus atami
ACTCGGGCCAGTCAACTGCTTGGTTAAAACTGATGATGGGAAAGTGTGGAAACGGCACGCGGACCAAATTAATGATCGCTGTTCAGCATCACCACCCGTGCCGAGTGACATGGAGACGGGACAAGTGGTGCCCCCACCTCTGATTTCTGTTGAATCGCCAAGGTCAGACGTGCCGGCGCCGACTGAACAGAGAGAGAAAGATTTAGCCATGAGAGCTGCCTCTGCCCCTAATTGAGGAGTTTTCCTGGACCCTCTATCATGACTGCCATCAATGATGTATTCAACAAGGATGTCGTCCTAGGTCCTCGTAATCAGCAATGCCACGAGAATTACCCTCGAAATCTATTTATGTAATAGTCAAGACTCACCACTCCGCTGGCTGGCCTTTGCTGTTAATGCGGTGTCTGGAACTCTGTAATTTATTCCTAGGCTGGCACAATGCATTCTGAATTTTGTCGAGCACATTTCTCCGGATATTCTTGTCTCATTCCTCCAAGCTAGAGTTTGGTAGATTTTAAACACCTTGTTTCACGGATCACGTTCGAGTCATCGCTGCTTGACGAGGCCTTCATATATCTGTGAGCGGCCCCAGACAAGACAAAACTGACGTGTTTCTGAAATTCTGAAACTCCGGATAGAGATAGAGCATCCATTCGATCAAACGGATGGAAGTTGCGGCAATTGCATGTTGAAGGAGATGGATGGCGGTTGATGGTCATAAAATATATAAGCACATCTGACATCAATGTTAATGAGTTACGAACAGAAAACCTCCCATGTGCCGCAAGCGAGAGCGGTGCTTATTTCCGCAAGTGAATGTCTTCAATACAGTACGCAATTGACACTCAAAAAACCAACAACAATAATAATAAACCAATGTCACCCGCAGGTACCCGTATCGTGCCAAAGGTGACACAGTGTGACTTCTTTAAGGTCACACTGAGGTGAACAGAGCTGCTATCCACAGGAGCGACTCCTGAGGAATATCTGCTAACGAGTAGATTCGGCGATGAGAAATCGTTCCTATCAGAGTAACGATGAAAAATATGCGTTTGCCATAAGCCGTCACCAAATGACGTCATAATCTCTCAAGCTTGACATATCAGAAAGAGCTCATTCGAGTGTGTTAATTTGAGGTACTACACGATATGGTTCCTAAAACTGAAAATTTAGACCTTGGGGTCAATATGTTTGACCTCAGGCGCTAACGCATGAAATGGTCAATGGCAAATCGCTCATCACAAACTAATTCAGCTGAGGCCAGACCATATACTCATTCCATAAGTTTGAGATGATTCGATATTAAAATTACTCAAAAATAGGTCGTCGACCTCCCATTGATTTACCGCATAAGTGGAACTTGACTTTTGACCGTTGACCTTTAATGTGTGCTGAAAGGGTCATTGTAATAATACTACGATTGTGTACCCACAAGGAGTTTCCCGATGAGAATTGTGCTCTACAGAGTGAATATAAAGGTGAAAAAATCCAATGATTACAGAAAACCAAACAAATACAGCCGGTAGGGCAGACGAGGGATTCGCTAAGGATCGAAGCGCTGGATACGATGGCTTTTCATTCTGACCGATCCACCGACGAAGATTCATTGCCAAGACGTATTGGTTCCATACTATTGTGCCTCTGGCTGGCAGATGTTTCCTATTGCGTATTTTTGCCCAACTGTCACTCCTCATAAAAATGTACGGTAAATAGACACCCTATTTTTGAAGGACTAATCCTTTAAAAATGAATACCGTTTGCTGGTTTGTGCTGTGGGAACCTGCACGTTGCGCGCACGTGCACACAACACACACACACCACACGTACACACACACACACACACACACGGAAAACCGCGATAAAACTCTCTCAATGCTCTTGTTTGACCACACCTCCTGACCACACAATATTTTCCTAAGCCTAACGCCCACTTGCCTACCACTCCATTTTAAATAAGATAATATGGAAGGTGTGTGTGGGTCGTGGAAATCGTTTTTCGTAAATAAATTAAATAATAAAGGTGGCGTGTGGGTCGTGGAATAGTTTTCGGTAAAGAAATAAATAATTGGAGGTGGTGTGTGGGTCGTGGAATAGTTTTCGTAAAGAGAATAAATAATTGAGGTGGTGTGTGGGTGGGAGAATCGTTTTTCGGTAAATAAATTAAATAATTGGGGTGGTGTGTGGGTCGTGGAATCGTTTCTAGTAAATAAATAAAATAATTGAAGGTGGTGTGTGGGTCGTGGATCGTTTTCGGTAAATAAATAAATAATTGAAGGTGTGTGTGTGGTCGTTTTGGAATTGTTTTCTGTAAATAAATAAATAATTAAGGTGGTGTGTGGATCGTGGAATCGTTTTCGGAAATAAATAACATATATATATTAGACAATCCACAAAGACAGAAATGCGGTGATTCCAGCTTTATTTGGATCCTTTTCAACTTTGGTCAATAACGTTTGGATGCGAGGAGAGTATCGAAGGTGGAACGACGGTGTAGTTCCTTACAAACACTGTATACACACCTTAAATGCGGTTAAATAGACACCGATTTTTGAAAGGACTAACATTTGAAAATAAAAACCGTCATCAAAAATCCGCTCAAGTAAAATTTTTCTAAATATCCGAAGTGGTTTAATTCCGAAGTCTCGGTTCTCTACATTCAAAACTGAAAGGACAAGTATTGAAAATACTGTACATGGTTTTTCGGCGCTACACAGCAACGGTGGTGCTAGGCCAACGAAATTCAAAACGCGCACATTCCCAGTATAATATTCCACCTCTTGGCCAAAGTTTCATCGAAATCGGTTCGCTGGTTCGAGCTGTTGGAGCCTCGCGTTGCAGACACACCACAACACACACAGCACACACAACTCATCACACACCCACACACAACACACACACACACACACAACACACGACAAGCCGGTAGGCGACGAAGGGATTCGCTAGATCGAAGCGCTGGATAGATGCTTTTCATCTGATCGCGATCCACCGACGAAGATCTATTGCCAAGACGTATTGGTTCACATACAATTGTTCCTCTGCCTGGCAAGATTTTTCCTATTGCGTATTTTGCCACTGGCACTCCTCATAAAAAATGCGGTAATAGATCACCCTATTTTTGAAAGGACTACCATTTGAAAATAATCCGTTTGCTGGTTTTGTGCTGTGGAGCCTCGCGTTGAAGACACACAACACAACACCACACACCACACACACACACAACACACAACACACACACACAACACGGAAAACCCCGATAAAACTTCTCCTCAATGCTCTTGTTTGACCACACGTCCTGAGCACACAATATTTTTAATAAAGCCACGGCCCACTTTTCCTACGGCACTCCCACTTTAAATAATAAATATTGAGGTGGTGTGTTGGTCGTGAATCGTTTTTTCGGTAAATAAATAAATAATTGGAGGTGGTGTGTGGGTCGTGGAATCGTTTTCGGTAAAGTAATAAATAATTGGAGGCGGTAGTGTGGGTCGTGGATCGTTTTCGGTAAATAAGTAAATAATTGGAGGTGGTGTGTGGGTCGTGGAATCGTTTTCGGTGAATAAATAAATAATTGAAGGTGGGTGTGTGGGTCCGTGGAATCGTTTTTCGGTAATAAATAAATTATAGAATTGGAGGTTGGGTGTGTGATCGTGGAATCGTTTTACAGGGAAGAATAAATAAAAAGGGAACGACGGTGTAGTTCCTACAAACACTTATACACACCTTAAATGACGGGTGAATAGACACCCGATTTTTGAAGGACTACGCATTTGAAAATAAAACCTCAATCAAAAAATCGCTCGAGTAAAATTTTCTAAATATCTCGAGTGTTTAATTCGAAGTCCTCGTTTCTCTACATTCAAAACTGAAGGACAAGTATTGAAAATACTGTACGAGCGGTTTTTCGGCCGCTGCAAGCAACGGGTGGTTGCTCGGCCAACGAAATTCAAAACGCGCACATTCCAGTATATATTCCAACTGTTGGCAAAGTTTCATGCGAAATCGTTTCGCTGGTTCGTGCTGTGGAGCCTCGCGTTGCAGACAACACATACACACAGACAGACAGACGGAAACCCGACAATAAGGATATCTCAATATACGCGAATCAAAACAACTTACCAAGTAAACAGATCTTCAAAAACTTCGTTTTGGCAAGATAATAATGGAAAAACAACATGATGTAGCCCAATGCATAATGTTACAGAGTAGAACATCTTTTTCGGAATACTTGTGTGGTGCGTGCGTGTGGTGTGTGTGTGTGCGTGGCTGCCGCCTCCTTATGTGTGTGTGTGTGTGTGTATGTGTGTGTGTGTTGTGTGTGTGTGTGTGTGTGTGTGTGTGTGTGTGTGTGTGTGTGGTGTGGGGTGGTGTGTGTGTTGTGTGTGTGTGTGCGTGTGTGTGTGGTCCTCCCCAAGCTCCTAACCAATGAAATCAATGGCCTGAAACTTTGCGCATGCATACTAGGGAACTCCAAGGTAGTGCATGAGTGAAAATTGGAATGTTTGGGTTAATTTAAGCACCCTTTTTGAAGATAATAACAGCCATATTTAATTATCCTTTATCAAGGCCCACAGTCTTGGTCACCCTGCTGTCAGTTTGAGTAATCTTAAATTCGACCTATTTTGTTCGGGCCCGATTCAAACATGCTTGATTTGGAGCAATCTACTCTCAGAGACTAATTATAATTATACTAGCGATAACCCGTGGCACTGCAACGGGATAGCAGTACAAACTAGCTGTAGCCAGACGCAGACCGTACACGGGGAATGCACATAATGCATTGTGCAAAATGCCAAGTGGTACTATGGAACGCAAGACGTCTCAAACATTGTCGGCAATGTCCGCTAAGTGCCACGCAATTTCATAGGATCGTGTGACGGCGAGCCGAGTTTTTAGTGGCAAGCTTTGGTATTATAATAAGAGATAATGCGAATATTACATTCTGATTTGAGAATTGGATGCTGGTGGACAAAATAAGTGTCGAATCTGGAGTGGGAAATTTGAGATTTAAACACAAATTAGCCGATTTTTAATAACTGGTGTATTTTATTTAAGCAAGGCATTAAGCCTAATTTTTTTTTTACTTGTCCGGCACAATTATGTTTCGTCGTAAAAAAAAAGATTAAGAAATGTTGGCAGAACGAGTAACTTCATTTGGGCGCAATGCCATGCTCTCTAACCTGTTTTTGCATGTCATTGATGATACTAGTCGACAGGGTTCTGTTTTTTTTTTCAGACATGGACGTACGCAGTTTTCTTTTTAACAATTTTGTTCGATCTGCTCTCATGAAAATAATTCATACAAGTATAACTAATAGTTGCTTGCAATGTATTAATAGTCGCAGTGCTGAAAACGAAGAGCGTACGTAGAGAGCAAACACACGGACATGTAGTCAGGTTTACTACGTTAAGAGCCAACTTCGTTCAAATACTCGATGGGGATTTGTAACTACTCCCATTTTTGGAAAAGCCCTTGTCGGTCATTAAACACAAAAAACCATGTTTCCCCATTGAATCAGAAACGTTTTTCAGCGCATCTTGGATTATCAAAAAATGGCCGCCATTCAGTTACTGTTTTTTAATTAATAACTCAAAACTGAAGCAAGATATGAAAATGATTTTCCATGGCTATAACCACATTTTTGGGGTGGACGGAAAATGAATGGTGCAAGTAGAAATCGATTTTTGAATGGCAGCCATTCTTGGGAATATCAAGATGGCTGGCCATCAAAAACCTCTTTGTTTGTTTATTGTGGTGTTGGGGCAGCGGAGCCTGGCGAGGCGGGGCAAAGTGTGGTAGTGGTCACGTGGTCCGCTGGGGCATACAAGGTGGGCACGCCGCTTGAGGCGCAGTAGTCCGGCGCAGGTAGCGCGCTTTCGGGGGATACGCAATAAACAGAGTTTACGGCAGCCTCAACGACTCTGCGAGTCTCACTGCTCTCGCGAGCCCAACCCGAGTACATTAACATTTGTGCGACGAGGACTGTTTCGGATCGACGCGTGCGGTGTGCAGCTGTGCAGAGTGCCCGTTTTCACGCGGCAAATTGCCTTTGAGTGTGTCCGATCAAACGGCGTACTTATTCGGTGGTGGCGGTGTTCGTTAACGGAGCAATTAAGATTGCGCGGCACACGAACAGCCGCATATCTCACCGTCGCTGCGAGTTCACGGGACGGTTTTGAGGGGTTCAGACGCGGCTCGCGCGGACGACGCTGGCGAGGAGCCCAGGGGAGCGCATCGCGCCGCACGCCAGTTTGCATACGTCCGCGTGTTCAAGCAGCGAGAGTGAACAAACGCAACGGCCTGCGCTCGCGAGTTCGTTTTAATTCCCACTTCTCGGAGTTCGTTTTATTTCTGCTTTACACAAGCCTCGAGAAAATGGTTTCTGTCAATGCCGCGGCTAAAGACAGCATTGGGTTCAGCTCAGACGGCGGCAAAGGCTGTCGCACCAACGCTGGGGATGTCCGGAGCCTCGGTGGGGCCAGTGCGCGGCGGGGGCTCCAAGGGTCGGGCAACGGCCGCACGCAGAACTTCATTGTCGGGTCCTGTGACAGAAAGTTAAACGCGGTCCAGTCCAGACGGAGTCTGAGCACTCGGGCAATCTTACGGTGGTGTTGCGGGGGTCATGGGCCGTTCATGTTCGGTCATGGATGGCGTGTGTGCGACGACCCCAACCGTCCCGGATCGAGGCCTACTGCCGGTACGGTGGGTTTTGTGCATGGCGTACACGTTTGCGCCCCGGGTCGAGTCCTGCAGTCCTGGGCATAGTGATCACCGGCGGCCCGGGAGGGCAGGACATACTGCGAAGTTGGAGCCTGGTTCAAATTGGTCCTCAGGTGACGAGACCAATGGCAGTGGAGGTGAGGTGACGGGACAACACCGGTCGTGTTCCAATATTGATACCGGGGCCCGCGGTGTCCAATCATGGGCGAACGGACCGCTCGTGATCCTCCGGTGGTCTCACCTGGTCGAGGCGACTTTTTCGCTGTACATGGGGTTCACGGGCGAAGCGATGGAACCACTTGCTGTGACGGACGTCTCGGTGGTTTTACCAAGTCAAAGCGCTCCTCTCTCGTTGTTTGTGGTGGCGAGGGGAGGGGCCCGCCCTGTTGGGGCCGAGACTGGCTGGCTAGCCCTCACGTCTAGACTGGAGGGCGTCAGCCAGTGGCCTGTTAGAGCGTCCTCGGCCGGGCCAAGCTTCGTGCAACGGCTTGAGGGAGGGGGCCCTCGTGTCAAGTTCGTACCTTCCCGGCTGCGCCTGGGTCTCCTCGGGGCCTGTACCGCCCGTTTGGGCCCGGCCTCCCTCAAAGACCCCAGGGCGAAGTTCCGGGCGGGCGACCGCGGCGATGCGACATGGGTTTCCTTCATTGTTTCCTGCGACTACGATATACGGTTCCGAAGCAAACGGGGAGCACATGCCAGCTGCGACGGGCCTCTCGTGCTTGGCGTGGCATGGAGGGGTCCACCTTCGTCAGGATCAACCAACCGGGTTTGGTGAGTCGGCACTTGGACCGGGTCCAGGAAATGGGCTGGTGGAGTTCGCTGCATGAGGCGTGAACGCCCGTGTCGTTCACATCCACGGTTTTTCAGAGGGGAATTGGAGCAATCCCGGTTCGCGTCAAGAAAGTTCGTGGGAGCGCGACTGTCGATGTCTCTTCGGTTTCAGCATGCAGAGCGGTCGGCCAGCGGTTTCGTCTCGACGTCGTGACGTCAAGAGCTTGGACATCTGCAATGGTTCATAAAATTGCTGGTTGTGAAATGTGTTTGCTTCTCGCAGGCACGAGTAATTCAACTTGGTTTTGGTTAAAGCAAATACCCGGCGGCCGCGTGGGTGCATAATGGTGTTGTTGGGATCAATCGGCAATGAATCAATATAATTCGGTGTGATGCGTCGGATGATGGAGATCGCGATGGTCGTTTTGATGTTAGGTACTCGTGGGCATATTCCGTGAAAAAAAAGTAGGTCTGTCAACCTCCGGTGTCTGGGGCGCTCGCCGGTTCGTGGATGTTCATGTGTGGGGATTATGAATTGGAAACGCGGCTGTACGTGGGGATGAACGATGTTTCTGTTGCCTTATGATGTTTACATGATGTTACGGATGGGCGATGTCTCTGGATCTGGGTGCGCGTCTTGGTGTGCGAAAATGCAAGGGCTGGTTCGCTGTTCAGCGTCTGGCGGCCGTGGGGGCAACCCGTCCTAATCTGCCAAGGTCAGCCACTCTGGCGCCTGGGGGGTTGCAGACTCGGGTGTTTTACCTGATTCGTCCTGTCTGAAGGAAGTGTGCCTAACTTGTGACGGACAGGGGAGGTTCGTTTTGGGATGTCAACCTCGACCTCGCCGGATAGCGTTGAGCAGAGCCGCCTGGGGGCGCTTCTGCTGCATAGTGATACTGTGCTTTCCCAACTTGCTTCTTTATATCTATTTAACACGGCCAGTGGTTTTTTGGTGGTCTGCAGGCCATCAATTGGGTTCGTCGTGCAGCTCGTACTTCGAGCATCTGTCCACTGCTTTTTGAAATAACTCGAAACGGATGATGATGTTGCCAGGTTAAAAACGGCCTTATTGTGACGTGTGTGCGGATGAAGCACGGGGGTTTTTTTGTTTTTGGTCTAGTAGTATGCTTGCTAATTTGGACTTATCGTCGATGCTTGATGCCTTTTTGCTTTTTCCTTCTGGGGCGAATTGCTTTCTGTATAGTAAATGCCAATGCGCTGTTGATTAATTATCGATTTTATAATCATGTTTTAGTGGGGCAAGAGTGTGGTGTTTTGGGCAGCGAGCCTGCGAGGCGGGGCAAAGTGGTGGTAAGGGTCACGGTGGTCCGCGGGGCATAAAGGCATGGGCACGCCGCATTGAGGCGGGCAGTAGTGCCGGCCAATGGTAGCGCGCTTGCTCGGGATACGCAATAAACAGAGTTCGCAGCCTCACGACTCTGCGAGTCTCACTGCTCTCCCTGAGCCCAACCGAGTACATAACAGTTATTGTATCAATTCTGTATTAAAATTGAACACAAATTCTTTGCGATAATAAAAACTAACATTGTTGAAAAACGAAAGGAAATTGGATGCATGGATTAGACATCAAAATTGAAACAAGAAGTGAATGACTTTCGATATTGCGTGCTGGGGGCAGTAAAAGTCTAGGTAACAATGATGAAAACAATTTTGCAGTTAAAAATTTAAATGTAGACACGTGAAATAGCATGCATGATGGGAAGAGTTGGTGGGACAAAAATTTGGACCCAATTTCTATTATAGCCTTCAGATCAAGGGACGTACGCGGCCATAAGTGTGACAAGAAGACGGACAGAGAAGACACAGGACAGAATAGCCAATTATATAACAGCGCGATGTCGCCGCCTATACATTATATAACAACGAGATGTCGCGCCACGCTATAAAAAAACGTATGTGAAAAAAAAAAACAAAAATGAAGAACGGAGTTACAACACTGCACGTCAACAACTAACGGAACAGGAAGATTATCACTTCTTGCTCAGAAAATCAACTTCCGGCGTCAACACAGAAAACGATTCAGCACAAAAAACGTCGCTCTTCCGCATTAACCCTGCCCAACATCCACCCGGCAATCTCCGCCACATCCCACCCAACATAAGTGTGACAGAAGACACAGGACAGAATAGCCAATTATATAACAGCGCGATGTCGCCGCGCTGTAATTATGTAAGAATTCACACATGCAGGTTATCTTATTATCCAGCGATGGTCATCAATTCAAACTCTATTTTGGTCTACAACTTACTTGCAGCTTAAGAATTGTGAGCCGAGTAGCCTTGGGGGGCATCTTTCACATTTTCAAAGTCGAGGAAAGTGATGGTGGCAGCTATTTGGAAAATGTTTTGGTAATGGCTTGCTGCAACCTTCGATGTTTGCCCACCAGTAGTTATTTCTGTATCACTTACAGCTATTTTGTGGCAACAGCTAATTGCCATGCATGCCTGTTGACAGAACGTGTGGCATGAAGTACATGTTTGTATAGTGCAGGGCATCGACACCTACTAATGTGGCTTTAGGGCTGGTGCATTTGTCAACTTTCTCAAATAAAAACTTCCTTCACCTTATCATTATCTGACTATTATCGATAAGAATATTCTGCAAAATGTACCAGATAAACATACAAAACTGTGACACTGTAATCAATATCCATAGAAATCATATTTGCTGGACCAAACAGTTTTAGTTCAAGTGTCATCTTCTGAACTGTCATCAACACAGGAATACTGAGGGAGTCGTCACATTTTGGCATTCAGTGTTGCATGAACAGAGGTCTGTGCAGGCAAGATTGTGCGACCTGCAACCACACCTGCGTGTTGAGCAATCTCCCTTGCAGTGACAAGAAACCATCTCAATTATGGCGTTTGGTGCAGGAAGGTCATCTGTAGTATGGGGCATAAGATTAACCATTTAGCGTCTTGGAAGAATCCATTCTTCAGTGGATCTACGAAGGTCTGATTTGCAAAACTAGCTTGGTCCTATACACTCTAGCCTGGCATGGACTCTCAAGAATATGCTGCTTCAATGCTCCCATTGTTGGTGGCAGTCAGTCGCTTCCGCCATGTGTTTGCAGGAAGAGATACCATCGTAAGTCTGGAATGCTCTCGATGTGAATTCCCTTAGGGCAATATACCTCACACACAAATGATGCAAGTACAGCCAACTGTTGCTCACTGACACCTATCATCATCCATAAGTGCTGAAAAGCTTCAATGACATCATCACCTGCTTTCATGAAGACTTTGAGCGATGTCGCTTTGCCTATTCAGTTGAATTTCCCCAATAGTGTCAGCTCCTGAGAAGGCATGCAATGTGGGCAGTGCTTTGCTCCTTGTCTTCCAAGTGCTGCAGCAATAGGCTCCATGTCAATGATCCTGGACACCAATGAAATGAATGTTTTTCTGAAGAAAAGATGATAGTTGGCAACTACAAGTACAAGCACATCAGTGTCTGGTTGAGAAGAACATGATTTCTGCATCAGGTGGATTTCTGTGAGATGCCAACACTGCATGATGATCAGAAGGGTGTCAGCTTCTTCGTGTTGTTGTTCTCAAACGTTATATTGCTGTTGCTTCTTTGTGCACGCCAGATGCAGACACACAATACGTTTTGGTGAGTCCTTATTGTACATAATCACTTTAATTGCAAGGTAATCTGTTAGACAGGCTTTGTCTTGTCATGCGAGAGGAATTTCTTCATGGTGACATGTTTTTATGCAATGTATCATCGTGGATCTTGAACTGGATGAGGAGCCTTTCCCTGTCGTTGGGATTCTCTTGCAGCATACTTCAGAGATTAATCCTAATTGTGGTCAAACAGGACAATGATCTCATCATACCATCTTGTTGTTGACATCAAGCATTTCATTGAAGCCGTTTCAAAGGCCAGCAACAGTTTCTAATGTGGCTGTTTTTTTATTTTCTGTCAAGAACCATGCCATCCACCAAGGGCAATCTTTTCGTGTCACGATTGGTCTCTGCTGGTGAAATGCCCATGTGTGTCGTCATTCAGTTGACTCTGTTGCATTTGATCTGTTTCCTTAGGTCTGAGTGTCTCAAGAAGGTGAATCAACTTAGACTTGTCAGTGCATCTCTAAGCATCGTACCATCAGGTAAAAACAGTGCTCTTGGTGTAAGGGTGAATTCATGGTTTCCAATGGCATGTTTTTGATCTATGTCTCTGCTAGATTTTGCAAGAACCATAAGTCTTCCCAGTTGAAGTTCATGGCAGCTGCGGTCCTTGCTCGTGTATATGACATTTGTTTGGTTGCTTCAAGAATAGCAACTGCGATGCCACATAGCCTCCTTTACGTGCAGTGTCTCTGGCGTGCATGATTCAAGTCTCTGATGAATTTGGACATACCATCCCGTAAGATGGCACATTCTCGAACACTGTCTATTAGACGCTGATAATAATCATGCCGGGATGCAGAACAAGAGTTCCTTTTGCTGCATCATGACTCTGGCAAGGATTGTAAATCTTCCAGTCATCGGGTGTGGATCCCTTTCTAAGAATTGGGCCGGTCAGTCATTATGGGCTACAACCTGAAAATACAGCTAACAAATTCTCATTAGATTAATGTATGTTTGCATTCTTTTGATCTATTAAAAATTGTTTTTGTCACACCATCATTTTCTAACCCTGTAAGTAGCTAAGCACTGTTGAAAAATCACCCATATCAACAGCGTAATTGCTGAGCTTTGGTGAAAATTATCGTCATATGATGGTTTTTTCAGTGGTGGCTGTGCTGTATGGGGAATGGATGCTTGTAGTCACGTGATTGGGTTTTATATTATGGACCGTCCGTAGGAGGCTTGCAGTGTACTCTCGCGCAGCGTAATAAAGCAGAGTTGCTTCTGGCTCCTGTGTCCGCCTGCTTCGTGAACACAACAGATTGGCGATGATGGATGGGATAGATGGCAATCGAGTTAGTGTTCACGGCAAGTTCGGGATTCACCGGCGAGACTTTGAACTGTTTGCGGAGCAATTGGAATTTTATTTTCCGACGCGAACGGCGTGGGCGAGGAAGGCACGAAGAAGGCTATCCTTCTTTCGTCGCTTGCGTCGGACGACTACGCAGCTGTTATGTGACCTGGTCGCACCCGACAAGCCGAGGATGACATGCTGACTTTCCGCACGATCGTTCAAAAGATGAAAGAGCACACGAAGCCAGAAAAGTCGCCGCAGCTACGCGGTATGAGTTCGATCATCTGGCGAGGAGCCTGGAGAGCGCGTGGCGGATTTTCATGGCAGATTAAAACATCTGTCCGTTGCCTGCAAATTCACGCCGGATGAGTGTCTAGCCAGGCTCAAAGATCGATTTATTGCCGGTTTACAAGACCCAAAAATGGTTTGGCGATACTGCGTACGAAGTTCGAGGACATCACGTTCGTCACTGCAGTCGAAACCGCGTCGGCTGTCGAACGGACCCTCAGGGATGTACGAGCCATCGCCGGTCAAACCATGGGAGGTGACTTGGGGATAACGAGATGTCTCGTTCGCCACTCGGGCCCGCGCAAGCGCCCTTCGGTACGAACCGCGGTCAGCCTTCGCAACACTCCGATCGGGTGGCGAAGTGAACACGCAGGCATGTTGGGGGTGTGGGGGTCGACACCTCGGTGTGTGGTGCCTATATAAGATACAGCGTGTGTTTGCATTGTAACAAGGTGGGCCACCTGAAACGCGCTGTGTCGAGCGGCATCGGCCACCGTTAGAGTCATGGACGGTGATGTGCGGGACGCCCCGACGACCCAGGGCAAGACCTGCAACCAACGATGAGTCTTTTTTTCGGTTGGCCCTGCGACAACACGACCGATGACGGTGGAAGTGGAGGTCAACAAGACGCCGATCACATTCCAAGTTGATACGGGCGCGGCGGTGTCCATCATAGGCAACAGACCGCGCGTAAGCTGAACGTCTGAAGCTTATCAGGTCAGACCTCACACTATACACCTACACCAGCAGAAGAATAACGCCGGTTGGAATGGCAGACGTATCCGTGCCTATCAAGGCCAGGACGCCACTCTCAAGTTGTATGTGGTTCGGGGGAGGGGGCATCCCTCCTCAGTCGGGACTGGCTGACCCGCATCAGGCAAGACTGGACAGCCATTCACCTTGTACACAACCATACCAGCCGATTAGAGAATCAGTTGGAGGAGGTTATTCAAAAGCATCAAGGCCTGTTTTGCAACGAGCCTTGGGGAAACTCAAGGGCATGCAAGCCAAGCTCTTCATGAAAGACGGCGTGGCGCCACGGTTCTGTAAGCCAAGGCCAGTTCCATATGCCCTGCGGGACAAGGTGAAGGTTGAGTTGGATAGACTGGAGGCCTGTGGAGTTATCGAACGGGTGCCATACTCGGACTGGGCCACTCCGGTCGTCACGGTGCTGAAACGGAATGGTGACGTTCGATTATGCGGGGACTTCAGACCACGGTCAACCTGGGTCTCAGCATCGAGCAGTATCCACTTCCATCGATCGATGACATATATGCACGGTTGGCAGGGAGTAAGTTCTTTACGAAACTCGATCTGCCAGATGCATATTTTCATCTGGAAATGGATCCGGGAGTAGTGACCTTCTGACGATCAACACATGTCAAGGACTCTATCGAACACCCGGCTCTGTTTGGGATTGCTTCGGCCCCCCTCTGTGGCAGAAAGCGAAGGATCAGGTTTGTGTTGGCCTGCCCGCTCAGACCTACCTGGACGAGTGCTCATTGCAGGGAAAACAGCGGGGGAGCACCTCGACAACATTGACAAAGTGCTGACGAAGTTGGAGGCTTGTGGGCTGCGCTTGAACAGGGACAAGTGTGCGTTCTTCAGACAACGTTGGAATACCTTGGGCACGTCATCACGCGAGGGGGTTGTTGAAAGGCCCACGGAAGGTGGAGGCGATCCAGCACATGCCACCCCACGGGACAAGACTCAGCTTCGCTCTTTTATTGGTATGGCGCAGTATTACAAGAGATTCGTAAGCCATTGAGCTCTGAGTTGGCCCCGTTACACGACTACATCAAGAAAGGAGGAACGCTGGGCATGGAGGTCCGACCACCAGGCAGCGTTCGCCGTGTCAAGCTGCTACTCACAGAGGACACGGTTCTCGTCCACTACGAGCATGACCGTCTGCTCTTGTTAGCATGCGACAGCTCCGTGTACGGCATCGGAGCGGTGCTATCACAGAAGATGGATAATGGGTCCAGCGACCGTGTTTGTTTTGCATCCCGCACCCTGTCAGCAGCAGAGCAGAAATATGCCCAGATCGAGCGGAGGCTCTCAGCCTCGTGTGGGGAGTGCGGAAGTTTCATTAACACCTGCTTGGTCATCATTTCACCTTGCAGACTGATCACAAGCCACTCCAATTCATCCTGGAACCAAAGCGAGGTGTCCCGGTAGCGGCTGCGGCGCGGATACAACGATGGTGTCTGTTTCCTTGCTGCCTACAGCTACGATATCCAGTTCCGGAGCACGGAGAAGCATGCCAACTGCGCGGTCTCTCTCGCTTGCCTTGCAAGGGGACCCACCTTCGTCTGAATCATCCGATCATGTTGATGTGTTTACACTGAACCAACTCCAGTGTGGGCCGATCACGGCTAGGCAGGTGGCTGTTGAATCAGCCACGATCCTGTGCTCGCCCGTGTCGTAACAGGCGATCTCCACTGGGAATTGGAATGACCTGCCTTCGACACCTGAATATCAACCGTTTGCGTCTAAAGCGTCAGAGCTGTCGTTGGCTCAAAGGTGTATTATGTGGGGTATGAGAACGGTGATCCTCCGAATTTCAGGCGACGTTGTCTGGAGGAGCTGCATGCCAGTCACCTCGCATCGATAAAACAAAAGTCTAGCCCATAGCCTCTTTGTTGGCCGGGTCTGGACAAGGACATTGAGCAGATGATTAAGCATTGCACTACATGTCAGTCAGATGCCGACAACCCGCGGCGGGCGTCGTGCTTATGGCCTATCCCGGACAGGCCATGACAGAGAATCCTATGTAGATTTTGCTGGTCCTTTTAAGGGCAAGATGTTTTTGGTTGTTATTGATGCGTTCTCCAAGTGGCCGGAGTTGTGGTCAAGCAATGCACGACGGCGGAAAACACGGTTGAAAAGCTGCGATCAATATTTGCAAACAAAAATACCCGAAGTGTTGGTGTCTGATAATGGTCCACAGTTTGTTGCTGGTGTTTTTGGTAATTTCATGGTGCGGAACGGTGTAAAACATCTAAAGTCAGCACCATACCATCCGCAAACGAATGGCCAGGCTGAATCATTTGTTAAAATGTTGAAGCGTGCGTTGGTAGAGGGGAGGGGGCATCTATGCAAGCAATGGTTGATGTGTTCTTGCTGTATTATGGAATGCTGTTCATCCAACCACCGGTGATACACTGCGATGCGTCTGTATGGGCGTGCATTGAGATCTAGACTGGATTTGCTGAGGCCTGGGAGGTCGGTGCCTGGGGCGGTATCGCGTCCACGCGGGTGCGCACTTTTGAAGTAGGGCAGCGGGTAATGGTGCGTGATTATTGCCACGATTGGAAATGGGTGCCGGCAGTGGTCTCCGTGATACTCGGGCCAGTCAACTGCTTGGTTAAAACTGATGATGGGAAAGTGTGGAAACGGCACGCGGACCAAATTAATGATCGCGTGTTCAGCATCACCACCCGTGCCGAGTGACATGGAGACGGGACAAGTGGTGCCCCACCTCTGATTTCTGTTGAATCGCCAAGGTCAGACGTGCGGCGCCGACTGTCTAGCGGACTCGGGGTGTTTACCTGAATCAGTCCTGCCCGAGGAAAATGAACAAGCTTGTCGGCCTGGGGCTCTTGATGTTAAAAACGGGGCGAGTCCTACTGGTGTGTCACCTCTACCGGAGTCGGGAGGAGTCTGAGCCTGTGTCGCCTAGCTGCCCCATCCGTCCGGGACGGATCAGGAAGCGCCCGGCGGTACTTGGAGGATTTGTCTGTTAATCTCTGCCATTTAGAGGGGGAGGAAGTGTCTGATGGGATTGGATGCTTGTAGTCACGTGATTGGGTTTTATATTATGGCCCGTCCGCTAGGAGGCTTCAGTGTACTCTCGCGCAGCGTAATAAAGCAGAGTTGCTTCTGGCTCCTGTGTCCGCCTGCTTCTTGCTCCCGTGTCCGCCTGCTTCGTGAACACAACAGTGGCCATCTTGGAATCCAATATGGCGGCTTATCAAAGATGGCTGCCATCACAGCCAATTTTTGTTTGCACCAAATTTTCCTCGACCCCAAAAATGTGGGTGT
>CM068967.1:53519261-53524261 GCA_035128595.1 Eptatretus atami
ATTCTATCAGATATCAAATTTTGCATTACATTCTGATTTTAAAGAAAATTATGGTAAATTATGGTTGAAATCCTATTTATATTCTCTGGTAACATGATAAGAACATGTATACTTGTAAGACATGAAATATTTAAAACATATAGAATGCCTTAAAATTTGACCCTGATAGAATAGAAGAACAAAGAAACTATCAATTTAACTTTTCTATCAACTACGTATATTTCGATGATAAAAATCAAGTGTGACATGTAGATCTGGCATCGATACATAAAAGGAGCATCAGTGATCAGTAAAAGTAATTGGACCAGGCATTTTTCCAACACATTCAGTGCATATGGAACAAGCATCATGAATCATGAAAAATTAAACAGTTTTTCTAGTCTCATGTTTCACACTTTGGCAAGGATGCATCCACTAAGTAGCTATTGTGGTAAAACATTTGTATTTAATTATATGTTGCAACAGGACACCAACATGCCTATGTTGAAGTGGTTATGCTCTTTGGAAACCAAACTTTTGTCATGTGTCAACTATGACGACCTTTTGATATCCATATCCATATCATGCTAAATTTTAAAATGATATCAATCTATCGCTAAAAAAACTTACAAGACAAAACGTGAAAACTGCTGATGAGTCACACACATACTTTTGGCAAAAGTTATATTCCTATACTGTGAATATGTCTATAATCATGAGTTCACTAGTATTTATTAGTGTTGGTGTAATTATGGTTTCAGCCTGCCTGTCTGTTACAAGATTCGAGTCATCCTCGTCAGAACTGTCATCTTTATCTGAAGATGCAATTTCCATGTCATCCTCCTCTTCCTTGTCCATTGCTTCTAATTCCTCTGTCTCTGGGATAAGGCTTTCGGGAAGTTGCTCCCCTTCGAACCAAACCGGTTTGTAATGGTCATCAACTAACTGCCAGCCATTTTCTTCAGTGGGATGCTGCTCTGTATGATTTTGATCTGCTCTTGCCCACATGTTGGCAACAAAGGAAGCACGCTTATTGTGAGTATTGAGCTCATCTTCGCAAGGTGGTAGTCCACTTGCATCCATGCCCCTCAAATTGGCTAGTAGGTTTTTATCCATTTCCCTTTGGTCCGTATGTGTTCATGAACTTCTCGTACCTACACTCATTCAGGCTGGTGTTTGCACTATCCTTAGCTCCATACATTGTGTCTTCTTAAATGGGTTTTGCACCAAAAGGGTCTCTTAAGAACTACTGATCCTTCATTAGGAAGGTCAAAATAATATTTTCACCAAGTTTCATTGATGTACTCGACCCCTCCCACACAATTGACCCCTCCCACACTCTTCTTGCCAAAGACGCTGCATAAAACAACCCAAGAAGACTTACACAAGGTAAGCGCTATGTTGTTTCGAACATGTGTTTTGTTTTGTTTTAAATGTGTTAAAAATAGCGCCCTCTTTAGGCCGTTCTTAAATGCGTTTTGCACCAAATTCGTCACTTAAGAATCACACCTCTGTAATCACAGTGCCAAAATGAAACTTTTGGCACCAGTTTGATCGATGTACTCAAAAATGTAATTTAAACTGACTTCAAGCAGCGCCCCCTACTTAATGCACCAATTGGAAAACTTAAGAATGGTCATTCGGAGGTCCCCATCCCACCATCTGATGAGTTTAGTTCTCAAACCTTTTGTACTCAAGATGTAATAAAAATCTCTGTTAGCTCCCAGATTAACACCCCAGATCAGAACCTGATCTGAAGGCAGCAGTTGAGGCTTATGTGCAGACAGTAACCATTAAAACTTGCAGAAACGTCATTGAAAACTTTGAAATTCATGTGAATGCATGTTGTGTGCGTGGGGATGCTCACATCGAACACCTCAATTACAAGCGGATGAACGCATAATGAGTTTCATTTCTCCACACTCCTCTCGTCAAAGACGCTGCATAAAGCAACCCAAGAAGACCTACACAAGGTAAGCGCTATGCTGTTTCGAACCCTACCCAGAGTTCCTCAACAACGACTGTATAAACACGTAGACACCTCCGACATATATATATATATATAAATTATTACCTCCGCCACCGAAGGTGAAGGAAGTTACGTTTTCACTCTTCTCTGTCTGTTTGTTACTTCCGAAATCGAAGATTTTTTCAATTCTATTTTGTCAGTCGATTTTGTTATTCTGTCTGTTTGTTTGTTTGTCTGTCAATCGCCTCCAGGTCACAATTTTAAACCGATCTTCATAAAACTTCACCACATGGTAGAGTGTCATAAGCAAGAAGCCTATTGATTTCAAACAGCCAATTATTTTTGAGGTCAGCGTGGGCCAAAAGAACAACATAGGCCGAATTTCTACAATTGTCAATTTTCATCCAATTGACTTGAAATATGAAGAGGAGTTGCATATTTGGTCATTGAATTCAACCACCAATTATTTTTGAGGTCAAATTTGTTTTATGGATCTTGCAAGTATCGTGCTCTGCACGACATCTTCTTGTTTTTCTGTCTGTCTGTTTGTCTCTCTGTTAACACCTTCAGGTCACAATTTGAAACCGATCTTCATGATACGTCACCACATTGTAGTGTTTGTCATAAGGAAGAAGCCAGTTGTTTTTTTAGGTCAAAGGTAAAAAGGTCAACATCGGCCAAAGGTCAACAACTTGGGTGAGATTTCTAAAATCCTCAATTTTCATCCCATTGACTTGAAATTTGAAGAGGATTTGCACATCAGGTCACTGAATTCAACGGCCAATTATTTTTGAAGTCAACATCGACCAAAAGGTCAACATTGGCCCAAGGTCAACAACTAAGGTGATATTTCTAAAATCCTCAATTTTCATCCCATTGACTTGAAATTTGAAGAGGATTTGCATGTCAGGTCATCTAAAATCCTCAATTTTCATCCCATTGACTTGAAATTTGAAGAGGATTTGCATGTCAGGTCATCTAAAATCCTCAATTTTCATCCCCTTGATTTGAAATTTGAAGAGGATTTGCATGTCAGGTCACTGAATTCAACCACCAATTATTTTTTAGGTCAAATTTGTTTTCTGGATTTTGCAAGTGTTGTGCTCTGCATAACATCTTCTTCTTGTTTGTTTGTCTGTGTGCAGGATATCTCAAAAAATTATGGACAGATCCGGATGAAATTTCGTGGGTAGGTTGGGTGTGTCACAAGGAAGAACTCATTCAATTTTGGTGAAGATCCGAATCCGGATCCGTTTCTGATATTTTAAGTGATTCTTCACCATTGAGAGATCGGGCTATACTAATATATAGTACGATATCCAAAAAAGTGGTGGACACATTTGGATGAAACTTGGTGGACAGGTTGGGTGTGTGACCACGGCAAATTGATTCGATTTTGGTGAAGATCCGAATCCGGATCTGGATATGACAATTATTTAATTTTTAAAGTAATTAGTCACCTTCGAGATAGGGCCAAAAACGATATAGCACTGTACAGCATGATATTTCAAAAATGTATTGGGCCAATATATTCTCATGTGTCGGACATTACGTGGCAAATATATGCCATTTTCCGATTGCCCTTCGACAGGGTGGGGCATTTATATCTGACACATTTGCAATCCTTCTAGCCATCAGCAGTCTTGGCATAACTAATTATAATTGTTTTCTTTGTTTTACAGATAATTATACGTGAAAGTTTTTAATGACTGAGCATTTTAAATGCAATGAGCATTTTGTTTATTTTTAACTTTTTTTTAAATGCAATGAGCATGCCAATTTCACAAACAAGTTCATCATGACTGATGAGGCACACTTTGATTTGGCAGATTTAACTCCACCAGATTTCTTCCTATGGGGATTTCTGAAAGGCAAAGTTTATAAGGAACATCCAACATCGATCGATGAATTGAAGGCAAACATCACTGCAACCATCCGCTCTATTGATCAAGAGACATTACTTGAGGTAATGAACAATATGATGATCCGCTGTCGTGAATGCACGAATTCAAAGGGGCCCATTTGTCTCACGTAATTAAAAAAAATAAAGAATCAAAATGGATTTTAAAAAACTTGAAGTATGTGCCTATGATGTGCAGGAATTTTATTTTATTTGGTTTAGAAACAAAAAAGTTATCAAGATAATATAACCGTCAGATATAAATGCCCCACCCTGTAGTATTTATGTATTATGTGTAATTAGTTGACATCAATGTACTTCAATGTGAGCTACAAGAACAATAAAATACAATGGAGAATCCAACATAATATTGGTATTTGAATAGATGTGCAGTTAAATCACAATGAACAAAGTGCTCAGATGTGAACACCCAAACAGGCCAATCCAAAACAGGTACTTTAATAAAAAGTCAATCACACTTATTGTAGACAAACAAATAAATTTCGATGTTTAGCTTGTATATGAGAGGAAGTTGCCTTTTACACATCTTGGCCTTCAAACCAATAATCAAGCCAATAAATTTTTCACAACTTGCAGAATGACTCATTCTTTTAAATAAATAAAACAATTGCATTTTTTACAATTGTGCGTCAGCATTTGTGAAAGATCCAAGCAGGGATGCGTATACTTGAACATACTCAAGGGCGAGATTGGGATTTTGCTTTACTGTGGTCCACAATTTTCCACCTTCTTCAAACTCCTTCGTCATATTGTGTTCATCTGGCTTCAGTGGAAGAACCTATGTTATTAAAAACAAAGGTACATTTTGATGAAAACCTGAGAAACACAATGATTCTACAGAGAAATCAATGTACAAGTATAATTTGTTATTGTTGTCACAACTTCATTCTGATTTGTACACAATCATAATAAATGTGGAGTTTAACTTGGCCCTTTTTTTAGAAACCATATCGTGAGAAAGCTGAAATATTTCCCCGATCACTGTGAATAACGTGGCTGTTTTTTATTCATTGAATGTCCTGGACTGAAATTTAGAATTTAAAAATCTGTCCAGTATACAGATAATTGAATAATTCCATGGGATTGTGAGTGAATCCAAACAATTTTCAATATGGAGTCGATGCATTAAAA
>CM068967.1:53529261-53537036 GCA_035128595.1 Eptatretus atami
AGCAGAATAATAAGGGAATTCAATTTCCTATGTTGTTTATTCATTGTAAAAGATCAATTCGTATGAATAACAGATCACGGGAGTAAGAGAAAGAAATACAAGCCGGTAGGCGACATGGGTGGTCGCTATATAATTGCATACTAGTCATACAGTTTTTGATGGATCGGGCTGAAAATTTTTGACAAAGAGGTTGATTATAGTGCACATAAAAGCGCGGAAGCCGATTTTTGATTTTCGATTTTTTTTTTTTTTTTAGGATTTTTCAAAAATTTCAAAGTCCCGTTGCTAGGTAACGGTGGCGTCCGTAGCAACGGTGCTCAAAAACATACAACTAGATCCTGGTATGAACCTCCCAGTCAAGTTTCATCAAAATTGGTTGACTCCTCTGGCCTCCAGAGCTGTCCATTACATACAAACAAACAGACGGAAAACCTGAGAATAACGGTAGTCTAGCGACCACCCAAAACACCAACAAATATGCATAAAAATGTGAGCAATAAGAATGTAGAACAAGGTCGATGGAAATACCATCATTGCACAACGAAAATTCACACAGCCGATCCCACTGGTAAGAACACCACAAACTCAACCCATTCTATGCCTGAACTGTTCTGGCACGCAATGTCCCACCTTTTGTTGTGTTAACTAACTTATCACACATAAAGTGTACCTGTACTTGTTTAGCTCTGTGCTCCATCAACATCGATTTTGGAACTCACACTGTTTTGCAGTTGGGCTTTGCAGCACGTGTGTACTGTGTGTGTGTGTGTGTGTGTTGTGTGTGTGTGTGTGTGTGTGTGTGTGTGTGTGTGTGTGTGTGTGTGTGTGTGTGTGTGTGTGTGTGTGTGTGTGTCAAAATTACATGAGGAATCAAACAAGGTCCTCTGGAAAAACATCCCAGTGTCTGCTATCTGATTCTGGGTAACCCACAGGCTGAATGTGCAATTCTCCACATATAGATGCCACTCTCTTTCCCTTGCTGCTTCCAGGGCACTCGCTGCAACCATAGGAGCAGCAAGGGCCTGTCCACTATGCTCCTTGGTGATAATGCAGTCATGGAATTGGCCCCACAGGGGGAAAACCTCTCAAGGACAGGCTTTGCAGCTCGTGAAATAAAATGAAAACTATTCTCCAGAAAGAGAGTCTCGAACTGTACGTGGCCTTAGACGAGCTCCCAGCATCTCTCTTATCTGTAATGTCATTGGCTCTCTGAAAGGACTCCAATGATTGGCAAATATGCACACCAGTTCATTTTTTTTTTTATCAAAACCAATTTCTGCAATTAGGATGTAAAGATAAAATCAATGAGTCACATAGCGTAGTCCCCTGGATTGGTCACTCAAAAGGCGATTGATGATGAGAGAGACTTCGGCCCGAATTAAATTCCTGCACAAATCTCTTAGGCCAATCGATATATCTGCCGGAATGAGTTTTCCTTACTTTTGATGCAGTCGTCTGAAGCAAAGAGGTTGATGCAGAAGTCGATTGAGCTGAACCCAGTGCTGTTGTTTGTAGTCTCACGGGAACAATGGGAGTCAATGTAGCTGGAGTTTTATCCAACTCATCCTACTGCAGACCAGGCTCTCTATCCATGAGGCAATCTTGAGTCTGTCTAAATTGACAGTTTCGGACTTAACATTGAAATCTATTTCATACTTGTCATCAAAGGGGACATGGTAGGGAGGTTGCAGAGAAACCGACAGTGTCGTCACGTACAAAAACATGGCTATAAGACAAAACATCTTTGTGCAGATGTGTGGAACTCTGCTGAACTCTGGTGGGGTGTTACTCACTCATTGTCCTGCTCAGTCGGTCCATATAATTGCTCATTTCCAAACTGGTATGAATGTTCGTTGGGGCAACAAATTATCCAGGACAGTGAAGTGTTGTTCCAAAAACTAACTTTGCTGCACTGCAACCCAGCTCAACTTCCACCATGACATGAATGCCCAAAAGCACGATGGGTAGGTTTTCCATCCAGTGATGTGGGTCTGCTTGTGATCTGAGTGAGAATATAAGTTGTCAATGGAACCATTCAACAAGCCTGTTTGCAGCGGGGTGGGAAGAAGTAATTCTGATGTGTTTACTTCCAAGTAACTCAGTCAGCATTTTGAAAAGTGTGGACTCAAACTGTCATCCTCTGTCAGTGGTGATAATAGATGGGGCACCAAATACTGCAACCCACCTGGAAATGAAAGCTTTGGCTACGGTCACCGCTGCTATGTCAGGTATTGGATTAGCTTCTGGCCATCTCGTAAAACGGTCAATGCACTTGAGTATATATGTGATACCGCCAGATGGTAGAAGAGGGCTGATTAGGTCAATGTGCACATGATCAAAGCAGGCATCGGAAGATGCAAAGGTACCTCATGGTGTCACTGTGTAACGATGTACTTATGCTTGTTTACACAGGTTCTGGACTAGGTTTTCACGTTCCGGTTCATTCTACCCCAGACAAAACATTGAGTCACAAGGTGCTGTTTTGCTCTGATACCAGGGTGAGGTAAGTTGTGCAATGCATCAAGTATGGCATGTCTGAACCCAGCAAGAACGAAAGAACGAATACCAGTGGATAGGTCCAAAACAATAGTACCTTCAGAAATTGGGAGAGGTATGTCACTGAACTTGAGTGATGTGGTACTGGCTTTGATATGCTGAAGTTCCTTGTCCCCCTGTTGCATCTTGGCAAGTTGAAATTGATGAAGGTTGCTGTGTCGAGGGTGTTGATATTGAGCTGTGAGACAGCATCAGCTACAGTATTCTCCTTACTGCTCACATGACATATATCGGTGGTGAATAGAGAAATGTAGTCAAGGCGTTGGACCTCTCTTGATGAATAGCGATCAGGTTTTGCCTGGAAACCATGCATTAATGGCTTATGGTCAGTGTAAACACAGACCTTCCTACCCTCAAGCACCTGACTACCTACCTACCCTCAGGTAAACCACCAGCAACTCATGACTAAAGGTGCTGTATCTTATCTTTGCTGGCTACAACCTTTTGGAAAAGAAGAAAATGGACTCCCACTTTCCTTCCACATACTGTTGGTGTACTCAACCCACTGCCACATCTGATGCGTCCACCATGATACATAGTGGTGCATCTGACTTAGGACAGACAAGCATTGTGGCTTCTGTCAGTGCTGACTTCACCGTGGTATAAGCAGCAGCACATTCATCGGTCCAAAACAAGAGTCTTTTTGGCTCCTTCCTATGCTGTGTGAGGAGGTCAGTTAGTGGATGAAGGGTGTCTGAACAGTTTGTGATGAACTTCCTATACTAATTCACCATGCCCAGAAACTCCCATAGCTTACACTGATTCTGGCTGCAAGTCGACCTGAATCGCCATGGCCTTATCAGCTTGTGGATGGATGCCATATTCAACAATTAAGTGCCCCAAAAACTAACGAGGGGACTGCAAAGTGATATTTGGCAGGATTTATGATGACGCCATACTATGATAAGTGAACATGAGCTAAAAATGCTGTTCATGATCCGTGATTGTCTCACAACTATGAGAAGATCATCAATGATGGCATATATGAAAGGCAAACCCTCGATGACCTCATCGATGAAGCGCTGAAACGTTTGTGCCGCAATGCATAACCCAAAGGGCAAGTGTACAAACTCAAAAAGGCCAAAAGGAGTGATAATGGCTATCTTGTGTACATCAGCTGGCTCTACCGGAATCTGATGATATGCTCTGACTAAGTCAAGCTTGGAGAAAACTTGTTTTCCACTGAGTCGAGAAGTAAAATCCTGCAAGTGTAATACAGGGTAACAGTGTGGTACTGTGTTCCAGTTCAGTTTACGGTAATCACCACAGGGTCTCCAATCTCCAGATGTCTTATTCTGGACCATATTAGGGAGAGGAGCAGTTGCTGCTTCGAGGTCGAATGATACCCAGCTCAAGCATATGGTCAAACTCTGCTTTAGCAATTGGGTAACGATCCAGACCTAGTCAACGTGGTTGAGCCACGATTGGAGAGCCACTCATGTCAATGTGGTGAGTATGGAGTGTTTGACTGCCACTTCACTGTAGGTAGGCCGAGTTATTTCTGGGAACTGTTGAAGGATAGCATCAAAACTGGCCGTGTGGTCAGACTTGACAAACATTGGACTGGCAGAAGGCAGATGTGAAGTGTTACCCATGACACAAAGATTTAGTGATAGAGTGAAGGAGCCTTTGGTTTTTGTTGTCCACCAACAAACCAAAATGCTTCAAGAAATCAGCTCCGATGATGGGGATGGGTAAGTCGGCAATGATAAAAAAAAATCCATCGATAGACATACCTCAGGCCATTAATGAGAGTAAACAATCGTTCACCGTTTGTGGAAATGGTGGATTTATTGACAGGTTGGAGAGTAAATGCTGATAGATTACATTTGTCCATAACCGCTGAGGGCAAAACGCTGACCCCTGCATGTCAGTCTCCTGCATGCTCTTAGATTTAATGACATGTTAGAGCCTGTACTTTGGCAGTTAACTGATCCATTTTGGTTTTAAGTCATTGCATGGCAGATATAGTTGGTGCAGACATGTCACCGTCAAACTGGGATTTGACTGCATTGTTGGAAGAAGTGGATGGGGTAGCGACTTCAATGATCTTGCTGACTATATCGGCGAGTTGCTCGAAAGTCACTGAATTGCTGGATGAAACAAGGATACGTTGAGTATTGGTTTGCAATCGTTGGAGAAAAAGCTGCTTGAATATATTATCATGTTAGGTTATTCTCACCCAACAATTGTTGCATCCTTTGTAGCAATTGAGAAGGCTTAAGATTCCCCCAACTCCTTCGAATAAATAAGTTGATGCAACTGTTTTTGCAATGAGGTGGATTTGCGATGAACGAGCCTTGAGGGAGTCATAAGGCCTTTCATTTGGTGGCTTGATGACGATGTCCCATACCTCTTGCGCTATTTCCAGCTGAAGAGAAGCCACGACATATGCAAATTTTCTCTCTTGTGCCATGATGCCTCTGGTTAGAAACCGTGCATCAACTTGAGCAAACCAGTTGGTAAGGTCATGAAGCCAAAAAACAGGTAGCTTCAAGCTGGCAGCTGCAATGGGACGTGTGACGAAAGAAGGACTTTCATTGGGCACGATGGAGTATATGATGAATCATGTTGAATCATGTCAGATTGCATCACACTTGTCAGATCAGAATCATGTCAGGGTCACCAATCACAGTGATGTTCCCTTTCAGTGTGGTTGTTACAGTGATGTTTAAACCAGAACATAAAAAAATCTCACTCAGTTAAAACACAATGACGTGTTTTAAATGAAGTCCAGTTGATAAAAAAAAAGAAAATCCTTCCCATTATCTCTCCAGCTGTTCATAGTGAAGAGAGAAATATTCCCTGGTGCCAAGCCTTAAGGTGGCATTGAATGCAAAAAGAAGAGAGCACTCATTCATTGTAGTCATGGTTGTTCAACCAAGCAAACGAAAATGCACTTCACTCAATGGGTTGTAATGGTGTAGAACAAAAGCCACTATGAAATACTGACGTGTTGAGTGACTCGTGAAATAAGATGAAAAAGTACTGCATAGAAAAGAGCTTCTTGAGCTATGTATTTCCTGAGATGAGCTCGCAGCATCTCTCATATCCGCAATGCTCATTGGCTCCCTGAAAGGACTCCAATGATTGGCCAATGATATTCACATGAGTTTCTGTTTTTTATCACGACTTGATTTCCATGATTAGGCGACGTAAAGAAAAACGAACGAGTCACAGTGGAGGCTGTCGGCGTTTTAAGCAGTCGCTTCTCCCCCTCTTGATTCGTATGCAAAAACACCTGGAGAAAATTGGACATTCCATTGGATTTTTAGAACAGTTTGTTGAAAGGCTTTTGTCATCGAACAAAGCTGATCCAAAATGTATTGAGCCGTGTTTCATGGCCAAACCAGTACAACATCACGAGTTTCTCTCCTAAATGCTAAACGTTTGCCTCTTTAGGTTTATTCATTCAAAATTGTTCTTGAAAATGTAAACATGAGGTTTCAGACACAAGAAGTGCTTTAGTGAAAACCCCTATCAATGAGCTAAGAACAGACAGAAATACTGTACCCCAATTGCTTCATTTTGTCTGCTTGCCTGTCTGGCAGTCAAAAATAATTGAAAATAATTCCAATCAGGAAACTTACTGTTTTACGGACGTCATAAAGGACACAAACAACAATCATGAAGATCTATTTTAATGTGTTAAAGAAGGTGGTGATTAAGACGGTGTGTCCCAAATGTATCAACGGCAGTAAACGTCCGATTCAATGGTGGAGCCTGGTGGGGGGTGGAAGGGGGTTTCTACAGCCTTTAAATATTTTCTTTTATTTAAATTTAATTCTACATTTTGAATACTGCAGAACACAAATCACCTTGTTTGCACTTCCAAAAACCTTCAGTTTAGCAGTACTTTGGCAAAATTGTATGCTGTCTCAAGCAATCAAATTTGACGCTCACGCTGTGAGGGAGGGGAACATCAAGATTCAGACAAAATGGTGGTGCCTAGCGATGCAACGCCTAAACTGACTTCACCAAAATAAAAAGAGAGGGGGAAACCCTTTTGTTGCCCTTTTTCTCAAGACTTTGTGGGGTAAGGTGTTCTATGAACTCTAGTTCAGATATGTGATGACACCTCCCCATTTTTTATATAATGTTCACGACAATAGATATACAAACAGATTGATCTGCATTTTACTTGTTTATTCCATCCAACATGGTGCCAATGGCTGCATAGAGCGAGTCCAAATACACAGAGAATGGGGGGAAGGGGGGAGGCAGGCTTAGGATTAGGGTTCGGGTTAGCTTTTACAGTTAGGGTTAGGGTTGGAGTTGGATTTGGGGTACAACATAACACAACAACATCCATTAAAAATGTTTTAATTGATGACATACATTAACCAGAAACATCGAACACCCTTTGTCCCGACCATTCCAGATAAAAGAAGTTCAAATGTAGTCTGATTCTCTCCTCGTACATAAAAATTAAAACTTCAAGGCCATGGGCCAGATATGGCCACAGTGCACCCCCCCCCTCCCCACCTCCCAGCAAACCTATGTTTTTCTGAATCCCCTGGATATACTGAATACAAATATGAATGCTAACATTGAAAATTTTGGGATGCACTACCTGTTTTGACCTTTTGAATAGGGTTACCCTAAAATTATACTTCTATCGATTTGCGTAGAATTCAATTTACTTTAACGGATGGAATCAAAATAGCATGCAGAAGGCCCAAATCATATCCAATATACATGTATGATGCATCAAATTGAAGATAATTGCATTCTGATCATCTGCATATGTCTCACAGTGTTGTACATTAAATCTAAATGAAATTATATACATTTGAATATATATTCCCTATCTTTCGAATAAACACAAAAATCAACACTCCGTATTCCTCAAATGAATATATTTGACATTATATGAATTTTATTGCAGGTACAGACTATTTAATGATAGTGAGAAACGGTATTAATTACCTTTATTTTTCGAAAATATCAAGAACTATTATGAAATATACAACGTTATCACACAATAAGCATCAAACGGGTATTCAGACAAATAATGTTTTCAATCAACCACATTTTGACGAAATACACATTTGTGGTCACTTTTATGGAACATACTTGACAAACTATTACCATGATTACAGAGAATTAGTTATAATACCACACAAATATTATTTAATAGTATAGTTTTGAAAGCAACCAAAAATCCAAGATGGCAACCATCAGCATCACCAAACTACAAGATATTTCATTGCACATAA
>CM068967.1:53540118-53554703 GCA_035128595.1 Eptatretus atami
CAAAGAGAGAAGATATCATAAATTAATAATTATGATTTACTATTGAGAGATGGGCAAAAACAACATTGCAATTATATCTCCAAAAGTGTGAACGGATTCGGATTAAACTGTTGACAAATGTTGGGTGTTGACAATGACGAATACATTTGATTTTTGTGAACACCTGAATCCGATCTCGGATCCGATAATTTTTCAAATGATTCTACACAATTGAGAGATAGGCAAAAAAGATATATATCTCAAAGGTTGTGGAATTGGATTGACAAAAGTTGTGGACAGGTCCCGGGATGTGACATGGACGAATTTCAACTCTGGGAAGTTCAAATCGGAAACTTCACACAATGTTCCAAACTTGGGGATACAGGAATTCACAAATAATCGATGTCAACATGGCTGATAGCCATATTGGATAAACAAAAATCTTTATAAAAAACTCTTTCTCTTGAACTGCCTTCATAATAAATGTGAAACTTCAGAATTATCGATCTAGTATTTGTGCTAGGAATATATGTTTAAATTTCAAACATGATGAGATGCATGGTGGCGCCACAATAATTTAATTATTTTTGATCTGGGTTCTTTAAAAAAAAAATTTATTAAATTAATTTATTTTATTTTTGAAAACAGAGGCTTCACTTGGCTGCACCTGGATGGGTTTGAGGGTAAGAGAGTAGCAGCTAAAACGCCAAATCTATCCAAGCTTCTCCTGATGACTTCAATCCTTGCTTTTTGCCCTTGTTTTGGGTTTCTGACTTCATCCTTCGACTAAAATGCAGTGCTTGTACCTGCAGTATGGTCCTTCCATTTGACTGAATTGAATTTATTTTACATTCTATTCTGAATTCAATTTAATATTTATATAATGTCCATGGTCAGGCAAGTTCCATTCAACGAGCAGGGTTGCAGCAAAGTGGACATCTTCCGTCACTCGTCACAGCCAGGTTGTAAAGTAGCAAGTTCTTCTGTATGGTCTATTAATATGTAATACATCCAGTACACAAACACAACACAAAACTGGACTTCTGCTTCTGGGTTTGGAGCGTTGGCAGTCTCCTTCAGGGCTCTCTGCTGATGATCTCAAGTTAAAGTTTCCGGTCGTTATCTGTCTCATTTTAAACTGTTTATTTTTCTTCACCTACATGTTTGCTGTTGTTCCTAGTTTGCGTTCTGTTTCAAAAATCGTCGCTATTTTGTGAGCTTTTCGTCGACCTTTGTCTTACCGGTGCGTGACGGCACTCGTTATCGTACACATCGTACCCACATCGTTCCGCACCCTCGTGTAACGATCGTGTTTATGTTGTATTTTCTCCCATTACCTTCAATTTCTATCTTCCCCCCTGCCCACGTCCCCCATCCCTCCAACTAACACTCTATATTGTTCCTTAAATTAAAAAAAAAAATAAAAAAACTACCTTTCCTCCTCTCCACACTCACTGTCTCGATCCTTCTTCTTCTTCTTCTTTTTCTTTCTTCTCTCTTTCTTCTTCTTCCCCTCTCCTCTCTTCTTCCTCGCTGCGGCACAACCATTTTATTCTCATCTCGACTGACCTTCTCACCATTAACTTCCACGATTTCTTTCCGATCTCAATCTTCTATTTCCCGAATCTCTGTTCTTCAAAAAATACATCAAAAAATAATATCTTCCTTGTATCCTTTCGATCTCAAGCACCTCCTGTAACCACGTGCTCTCTACTCTTCCTGGTACTGTTTCATCGACCCAGGCACTTCACACTGCGTTTTACCGTTCCAAATTCACCACAGCACTTCCAGACTTTTACTTCAACCTTCCTTTTTCCAAATGTTACGCAATCCTTATTGTAAAATAAAATAATTTCACTTTTGACTAAACACCTCCCATAGCCAAGGCTTTCCTAACCACTGAATCTGTTTTCACACCACTGCGTGTATTGATCCAATGTTCAACCAATTCTCCTCACGATTTTTTCTCCAAACATTCCATTACTAATCTGATGAAAACTCTCCACAACAATCATAATAATAAAAACAACTGATCTCTTATAAATGTTCAATCTTCCTCTTTCACAACGTGTGACTCTTTTACTGTATCATAATGACTACTCTTCGACTATTTAAATAGACCACTGATCTCAATTCGACTTTCCTTCATACCTGCTAAAAAATCCAACTGTTTTAGCATTTTCTTCTCTCCATCTCTCTGAATTCCGCCTTTAAGTTGCATCCATCAAGAAACGGTTTAATCGAAATCTCTGACGCAAACATAAAAAACCCAGTTGCTATGAAAATGTCGCTTCCATCAACCATCCTCCTTTTTTTTTCGCAATTCTCAGTGCCAACTCACCCCTCTCAGCCCCACCTCAAAGCAACACAATCACACCTTCTCCTCCAGCCTCCCTCTCACCTCTCTCAAAAACTCCCCCTCACCTTTTCCCACATTCACTCCCCCTCACTCAAACCCTTTCCTCCACACACTTTGCCAACGCTCTCATACCACAAAGCTGCCTCCTTCCCCTGCCCTCTCACCTTGCCATCTCTTCACTCCAACCTCCTCAAAATCCTCAACTGCCTTCTGCGCCTCTCTTGTCCCCCCTCCTCCCCCAGCACCAACAAGAGCCTTTCTGTCTCTGCTCATCCGGCCCCCTTCCCTAGCTATATCTGCAATCCCCCACACTCTTTCAACAAGCCCTCCTTACCTCCCCCTTCTCCTAATCAGCTCCCCCTCCCTCCCACCCCCTGCCCCCCAAGCCTCTCCCTCCCTCTTCATTAACCAGTGTGGACCTCAAATATCAGGGCCTTCGCTCAAAGCCTTTCAGATCTTTCCATACAGCGTTGCACTGAAACCAGACTATAATCTGCCCTAACAGATAACTTTCCTCCCCAAGACGTGCTCTGACTCCCAGTATCTTTACCCTGGTTACTCGCCTCCTCGGTATGACAGACCTGAGCCTCCGCCTGGTGGAGGAGTTAATCTCTTCATAAAAGATCTATTTTTTCTACCTCCATGCACTGCCCTCACTCCCCAACACCCCTAGGAATAACCTCTGTGCTACTCGCTTTCCCTCCACTCCCACCCTCATGTTAATCAGTAATGTTGCTGTACCGTCCACCAAACAGTGGATGACTTCCTCTACACTCACTATCCGAAAACACATGAGCAACTTCCTATCTTCTCATCAAACCCTCCTCCTTATATGTGGTGACTTCAGTTGTCATCATGCCAGTTGGCTAGGTGTGGTACCTCTCCCTGTCATGGCACTTCAGCAAAGCTTTCTGCGACTCATTGGGACTGGACTCAATCGTCCAACTTCCCAAACCGGATCAACCAAGTACTCCATCTCTTCTGGAATTGTTTTGACAAAAATTTCCTGACAATATCTGTGCTGCTTCTCTGCTCTATATGCAGTTCTTTCTGACCACGTCTTTGTCATAAGTGGACATCTCTCTGACTGTATCAGAGAACCAGCCTCAGCGCCGTCCGAGTCTGGCATTCACTCAAGCCGATCTGGCAGGTCTCCAACTGCAGCCATCAAACTTCTAGCCGGGTCCCGCACTCTATTTTCTCCGACAATCACTCATCCTTGGAATTCTTTCAAAGAAACTTGGTCTCCCTCATGCATAGTATTTATAAATCCCTCTCGTCTCAGATGTCCAAACCCTTCCTCCGCCCTTAGTTCGCTAAACATTGTGGCGAGGCAGTTGTCCTGGAAACACTGCCTTCTGCTCAAGACTGCAAACCCACTGAGGGTAATCTCAGTTCCTTCATAAAGCTTGGAAAACAGTTGTGTATCTACCTTCAAGGAAAGCAGAAAAACAACATCTTTCTCCCATCCTCAAGTCTGAACTTTCAAACCTCTTCCCTCCTCAAAATCCTGGTGCATCTAAAAATCTGTTTTCTGGTCGTATGTTCCCCCTCCATCCCCCCTTACCTGAAATGGCCGCACCTGCCTGTTTTTTTTGATACCTGCACGTGAAAAATGCCGAATGCCTAAACTCGGTGCTTGCAGCTACAATCCTTGTGTCCAAAACCCCGCTTTCTCGAACCCACCTTACACGTCCGCAACCACGTCCCTCGGACTCGTGTCCTTTTCTCCTGACAAGGTGGAAGCTTGCTGTCAAACCTCGACTCAGATTCTGCCAACCGCTCCAGAAGGCAATCCAGCCGCACATGTCCTAAAAACCTGTTTTCTTTGTGCTCTTCTCACCCTCTCTCCTGTTCTGTCACCCTCGTCATTTGCTGCAAGGTCATCTGCCATTTGCTTGGAAATCGAGCAAACCATACGCCCTGCATAAAAAGTGCAGAAAACAAAAATTCCCTGCACTACAGACCAATCAGCCTTCTGCAATCATCAGCAAAGTTATGGAATCCATCATCCGCTTCAGAACCATTAAATTCCTTCTTCTCCAAATGGCTTGATGGTCCGATCATCAATTTGGTTTCAGACCAGTGTCATCTACCCCTCGGATATGCTGCTTCTGCTAATCCCCAACAATGGATGCAGGTCCTCAAATACAAGACATGAAATCAAAGCATATCCTTGACATATCACGTGCTTTTGACACGGTCTAAGCAACCCTGCCCTGCTCCCAAACTCTCTTCCAATGGTATCCTCCAACCCATCCCACTCATGGCTCGCAGACTTCCTCTCCTATGCGTCAACGTGTGGCCCAAACATGGAGTTCTTTCAGTCCTCTTCCTGTCCAGGCCGGAGTCCTCAAGTAGCGTCTGATCTGTTCTTTTTTGGTTTTCATCAATGATCTCTCCGACTCTCTGGAAAATCCTCTATATCGTCGTTGCCTGATGGATCCACCCTCTGCATACCATCTGTCATCCCTCAACCGGCATGCAGCAGCTTATTTGCTCACTGCAGATCTAGGTAAAATCACAACTGTCCAATACGTGGAACATAGTCTTTCAAATCCGGACAAATCTCACACTCCTCACTAATGTCCCTCCGAAAGGACCTGTTTTAAACCCCCCCCCCCCGCATGCCACCTTTCCTCAACATTCCCTGAAGAAGTCCTTTCTTTCAAGCTCCTGGGTCTCACTATCTGCATGACCTTTTCCTGGGAAAGCCACATTTTCAAAACCTCGCCTCCAAAATCCAGTCGCTGACTTGGAATCCTCCATCTGTAAAGTCCTTCTTCGGCCACCTGAGATGCCTGACCACTTACAAAGCTTTCGTCCGCACGCCTGATGCGCGTAACTGCTCTCCTCTGGGGCTGCAGTGCTTCCTGGGCTCCCACCTTTCTCGGCGTCACGCTGTGGAAAACCAAGGCTATTTCGGATCAATTGGCATCTCACGCAATGAGGCTGAGTCTTTGGCTTACTCACTCCTCACCGCAGGCTGCGTCGGTGGCTTCTGTCTTCTACCCGTCTCCTCTCCAGCCTCATCCCCTGCTCTCTCTCTGCAAATTTGTCCCACCAGCCACATTCCCGCAAGGCGTCAGTGTCCCAACCACCCTCCTTCTGGTCAACTACCAAAAATCACGAATCCTGCTCACCTTCACTCTTTCATTCCTCTTTTTTTCCTTCCCGCCTTGGAATAACTCCCTCACTCTATTCAATCCCATTCTCCCTCCAGGCCTTCAAAACAGCTGTTCACGAAACCACCCCTCTTATCATTCCCCCATCCAATCTCGATCTTTCTACCCCGATAATCCCACTCAAGCCCCCCCTCCTTCAAATCCCCTGCTTTCCTTCCTGACAATCCCCTGTAAATGTCCATATTGTATCTCCATGTTCCCCCCCCCATCCCTCTCCCTTCCACAGATCTCTCTAATGTCTCTGTTCCCCACTGCTTTTGTCCCTCCCTCACTCCCGCCTCTCTTGTCTCATGCCCCTTGCTGTGCGTTGTGTCCTTAGCTCTCAACGAGCCCTGCACCCCCTCGACAAGTTATACAAAAAAAGCCAAAAAAACCACACACACCACACAACAAGTCCTGGCGAGGGTCTGCAATCTCTGAGTGCTCTTTTTCTCTTGTATCATAAAATGTATTTGATGAATACATTTTCACGTCTCTTTTGCGTACTTTAGTATGATGTAATCAATAAAAGGCTAAGAGTAATGATATGCGAGAAGGATCGTCAAAATGCACCTTTTTACTTTTCAATTTTCTACTGTACACTAAAAATTTTACTATACCACTAAAATTTGCCAGACTTGAGCTGAGCTCGGTCTGTGGCTTTCAAGTCAAGCCCTGAAGAGTCGAGTCTGAGTCGACCCCCCAAAAATGGACGCGAGGTCCGGAATCGAGTCCGAGTCCAGACTCGACCGACATCTACTGCCACCTCCTGGCTCAGCTGGCAATTTTTCCCAATCTCCTCGTCAAGGCATCTGGCACACTAATTACTCACTCCCCTCTTCTACCACCAGCTCTCAGCATGACACTCTCAGTTCATCATCCCCTATCCTTGTCTAAAACCGCTGCTGCCCTTTCTCCAATCACGATCTGTCAAACTCTCCTCTATCATCACATCCAGAATGCTCTTCACCAGACCTTCATGAAAAATCAGGCTGGCACTGATATAACAATTACATCATCTGCTTAGCTGAATCCTTCTCCCACAGATGTCTCTGACTCATTGGTACCCGTCTCTCTGGCTATTTGTCCCTCTGGTTTTTGATCGACTGGAAACCACGTCTGGCAGCGGAGTTGCGCTCTTACACAAAAACTCAATTTCTCGCTCACTATGTAACTGCTCTTATACCTCCCAACCCCCAGGGTGACCTCTGGTTGTGGACATCTCCTCCGCTCCACCTCATGTTCCCTGTGTGTTGTAGCCATTCACTTCCAACAGTGGTGACTCCATCTCCATGTACACTCTCTCTCAGACGGCACATGGACCAACTTTTAATTACCATCCCAATCCTTTCTTCCTCATTGTGGTGCCTCAATTGCTACCCCAAGCCAATTGGGTGTTTCTAGTACCCCTCTCACCAGCCATGGCACTTCTGCGAAAGGACTTCTATGACTCCAAGTTTCTGACTCAAGTTGGGAACTTTCCCACTTTAGATTTCTTCCCAATGGCGAAATCGTCCTCTTCTGGATTTGGTTTGATGACCACACTTCACCACCAATGTTCTTGCTCGACCTCTGCCCCAATTGGCTCTTCTCATCATGTGTCTTATGAATGGTCAACAGCTCTATGGCCATTCTTCAGAGAACAGCCCTTTGTGCCAGCAAGTCTGCAGCGTGATTCAGCAAACTGTCAGGAACTCCAAGCATGCAATCACACTTGCAGATCTGATGTCGCGATATCCACCCCCCTAATTTCCAATTCAGCCTGGGAATTCTTCCACAGAAACATGCTTCTTTCCATTATGCCAGATTCATTTTCCCTCTGTCTGCAGTTATCTTAAAATCCTCCTGCACATGTACTCTGATCCGCATGTGAGGCAGTTTGCTTTAAAACAACTTGCATCTCCCCTGGAAGGGAAATCCCAACCGAAGGCAACCTCCCATCATTCATCAAGCCGCAACAAATGTGTTTTGTTCTACTCTTCAGGAGACAGAAAAACAACATCTGTCCAATCTCAAGAATGAACTTTCAAAACTTATCTTTCCTTCCTCTAAAAACCTGGTGCCACCTGTCAAGTTCTGGCTCTTGTGTATGCTCCCCTTCCATCGTTCCCTCTCTTCAAATGGCACCTACAAGCCACTGCTTCGTGAGCAGGCTGAAAGCCTCAATTCTGTGTTTGCCTTCAAAATCTCAATGGCCCTAAACCAAATGCAAGTCTCTCTGTACGCCATGCCTGCCCAATCGTGCCAAGCTGCTCCTGACTTTGTTTTTGCATATGAAAGGTGGAAAAAGTTTCTGGCAATCCTCCAACTTGACTCTGCAACTGGACCGGGACGGCAAATCAGCTCAACGTGTCCATAAAAACCTGCCTCCCTGCTCTTCGGCTACATCCTGCTTGTCTGCCATTTTCAACCGACCCGCGAGTTCCCCCACCCCCCCCTGTCATTGTACCATAGGTCATCTCCAATACGACTTGGAAATGCGAGCCGTAACATTAAGCAGCATTAACATGTAAATGAAGGCTGCAAAAATGGATCCTTAACGTCCAGCACCTTTTACACTTACCTCCAAATCCATCAGGCAAGGGAATGGAAATCCATCAATCGCATGACACAAAATCATTCTTTTTCGCAACCGCCTCATTGCAGAATCAATTCAGATTCAGACATGGTCACGTCTCGTTTGGATATGCTTCCTCACGCCTCCTCAGCAATGATAGAGGCCCTCAATGTCAAACATGAAGCATTAGGGCCATATCTCTGGACATATCTCGAGCTTTCTGAATACAGTCTAGCATCCTAACTCCTGCTCTCCAAACAGTTAACCTTTGGAATCCAAGGCCAGACTCCAGCTTCTTGTTTTTGACATCCTCCACTCTCCGTAGCCAAAACTAAACTGGCTCTCACATGGAACCCTTTCTTTCCTCTCCCATATCTATGGCTGGATTAACTACAAGGCAGTTTCCAGCCCCATAATGGATTCCTCATCTTCATCATGATCTCACTGACTTCACATCTTGCCTGTCCTCTCCTCACAGACCTTGAACAAAAATCAAGAAACTGGTCACGCACATGGAACATGTCTTTTAAATCCTGAGAACTCCCCCCCCCACCCTCTCTCTCTTGGAAAGGGACCGGTAGCCCCAAACACCGTTCCATCTACTTTCTCACACCGCTCTCAAAGAGGTTGAGTCACTCACAGCTCTGGGTCACTCTTAGCCATGACCTCTCTTGTTGGACGCCAACATTTCAAAATTGCCCTCCAAGCCTGATCCACATGGCATTTCCATCGTGCAAAGTCCTGTCCTTGGCATAAGCTGAGCTCCTAATATCTCAAGGCTTTCATCTGCAGCTCGATGAAGTATTGAATCTCCCTCTTGGGCTGGGCTCTTCTGCCCTCACATCATACTCAGCTATACACAGTGGAAACAAACCTTTGAATCATTGCATATCTGTCACGATGAAGCTGAGTCTAAAGGTCTATCATTTCACCATCCTGACAAGGTCTGACTAAAGGAGGAATGGATAAGGGAAGACTGACCAAGTTCAAAAGAAACCACCTCTGTTAGTGTTTGCGTGTGTGTTTGTGTAATTATATTAATTATATGGGTGTGTAATATGTTTAACATGGTCACGTTTCATATGTGCATACTCATTTAATGGTAGATACTAATATGTAAAATATGTCGTGTATAAGTATGTGTAATTAATCATGATGCATGTGCCAATGTACAATTCAAAACCATGCATGTGTCTGTATAATTCATGATTCACTTGTAATGTGTGCATGTGTAAGCACAAACCGTGCATGGTCATGCATCTTCCACTCACCGAGTCCCTCCTAAGACTGAACGAGCCTTCCTGGTCCCTGAAGCAACCATCTTCACCCTAGCAAGGAACCGAAACGACTCATTGACCAGTCTCTCCATATCCATTTCTGTTTCCCCCCTCCTTCCCCCGAATTGGCCACCAATGTCAATGCGTGCGATCTCCTGTGACCTCCCAGCACCCTCTCACATGAACCTCAGAGGTATGCCTGGTCTCGGTCCTGCCGTTCTCGTGTCGTCATCCTTTACCTGCAAATTGGGAATGGAGTCTGCAAAACCAACAACTGCAAAGTCCATACCGATTCAAAACGCATAGCTCGATCGGCGCAACTCTGGGCGCCAACTTGGCGTAGCCAGCCCTCCACCTCACAAAGCCTGCTTACTCAGCTTCAGTTCTTCGCTCCCCATGCAAAAGTTGTTATCTTACTTCGATCCACAGAGTTGGACTCCTTGTCCTCAATGGCAAAACTTGGCAAGCGGAGTCACCAAGGTTCCGAATACTTCACCGCCAGAATCCAGAATGGGGTCAACAGTCCCCAAGCTGCAGGACCAGACCTACGTCGCAAAAACAAATGTCGAGATGGGCGTGATACCAGTCGCCTCATGCATGGTCTTTCATTCCCATCGAAGGCTGCCGTTTTTTGAGCTTTGACAATGGCCTTCGGTCTTTCCATACAGGTAAGTTGGGAGGTGGAAAAGTGTACAGCTCCCTCACCAAATTGTGTGTTTGTTGTGTGTGTGTGTGCGTGTGTGTGTGTGTGTGTGTGTGTGTGAATTAAGTGTTGTTGTTTATGAAACATTTTTGATGAAAAGGTTCGATTTAGGGAATGTGGTCTGTCAGCTCAGAAGAAAGTATCTGCATGGGTTTTGTGTTCTGAAATATTTTCATTTTGCACTGCCTTATCATGGAACTATTCAAGAACATTTCTTGTGTCAGACTTGTCAAGACAGCTGACTGTAAAAGCTTGCCAGCATTCAATGTGCTGGCCCGTTGAAGATCGAAAAATGAGAATCCCCATGCCACACATACACCTACTCAAACCATGCGAGGATGATAACCAGGAGTGATCATTTGTTCTATCAAACAAGCGAGAAAAGGCCAAAACTACAATATGCCCCTGATTGCATTGACTTTGAAAGGCTGAGGTCTTGCTGATATGTCATGTAGCGTTGATCTCCTTTGTCCAAAAGGAAGCTCTAAAACACCAAGTTTGGCCATTTTCTAAAAAATTTATTAAATGTAAACGTCTGACCACCTTTGAATGATTCCTAAGGTTACTTCTGGAGAACGAGATTGCTCAGTTTTTGTTCCAGGTCGTCATGGAATATCTCGCCAATTTATGTATATTGCAATTATATCTTCTGCGAAAAATACTTTAAGTAACTTGATGCCTTCAAATGCCCAGGTAAGGTTGTTCCGATAGGGAAGATAGTAATGTATGCTCCATGATTTACCCATGCATAAAGCCTGTCCCTTTTAATCCAGTGTGAAGAACTGGTCTCGCTGCATTAAATTGGCTAGTGGCTGTTTAAGCATCGTATGGAAGATAGACCAATGAATGGAATCCCCCAGGAGCTATTACATTGGCTGCTAAGGGGCTGCTCACAACTTGACGATTTTAGCCACGTATGCCGATTTATGACAATTGTCTAAAAATCGCTGGCTAAACGTCAATAGTTATGGGTACGTTTTTGTGTACCGTTAAGAGCACAGCTGAAAAAACACTACCTATACGGGTGTAATCACGCTGGGTTTAAGAAGCGTTGTAAACTTTTTGGGGTTGTCAAAAATTTGTTTTGCCATGCTTGAAATTTTACGACGTACTCGGCGTTTGGCTCACACGTTCCGCTACGTTGGCCCAATAAGTTGTAGGCACGTTATGCGATATGTTGACACACGTTAATGTTATTACTCAATAAGTCGAGAACACGCAGAGGTAACATTCGCGTACCGAAAACTATTTCTAAACTATGAGTACGTTTTGTAAGCACGCTACATAACGAACGTTGTTCACACTCGCCCACACGCTACTTGAAAAGTTCCTCACTACTGCGAAACACATCAAAGTAATGTTTAGGGATCGTGAACCTTAATTTATCTAACCTATGATAACGTGCTGGGAATTATTACCATATGCAATATGCTAGACTATCGTTGGGCAATAGGGTTGTGGACGACTAAAAGCACGACAACAACGTTGGTATAACTTAGTGTATAAGTTATCGAAGCTTCTGTGATTTCATTACTAGTACATTACTGCATTTGTTCAAAGTCGTTTTAATACTTTAAAAAGTTTAAAACAAGAAATATTTCATCGTGGAATGTGTGAAAAAAAATTAGACGGAAGACACGTAGACAATGGTGCAAATGTAGTCTCCTATTCTCGGACATGATAAGAGATCCCATCATCCACCCACACCCTCCCCATCACGCTCACCTACTAACTACATGACATGGACCTACTACTACTCACTACTACTACTGACATAGACATAGCTACTACTTTACCAATGCTACTATTACAACTATACATCTATTACTACTGGTCACGCACACCAATACTGCTAATAGTAGTTCTACTACTGGACTCTAACTGGCATTGACATCTACTCAACATGATCTGGAACATTGATGGTTCCTCTTGTGAAGCCCATTTGTTATATACCATCTCCCCTTATCTGCCAAGTACGCCATTATTACGGTAGATGTAAGTTAGAAACACGTTCAGTAAGTCCTTGGTCGTCGGGAGACGTCAATCTAATTCGTCTACATACGACAATGTGCGTTTGAGATACTTACACATAGGTTCATAATAGCATGTTACTCAAACGGTTTAGAAGCACGTTATACCTTAGTGTCAAAGCATGCTACACATAGGTTAACTCACGTTACTCAAAGGTTCATAGCACACCAGTCATTGGTTCAAGGCAAGTTACAAATAGGTTCAATGCAACGTTACTGTCAGAAGTGTTCAAGCACCGTTAAACATAGTTCAGAGCAACGCTACTCATAGGTTAAACAGGAGTTACCATTGGTTGAAAAATTAGGTTGCGGGCTATGTTTAAATATTACCCTTGACGTTTCCGACTTTCATGACGTAACCTACAAGTAACGTGTGTCCGTCTGTTGTGTAAACAATCGCGTTAGGCGTGCCTAGGAACATATGACAATACGCATGATGGAACGTATTAGCCATACGCCTGAGTACGTCGGTAAAATATTTGCAGCATGCTTTGAAATTTCACGACGTATTACACGTACCACGTAATATGACAGCATACTCATTGTTTCCAGCCTACGTCTTAACGCTATACACACCTTACCTATCCACTGTATCGACGTTGCGCCTAGCCTTTTAGACACATTTTTCATAGGCCGGCATACGCGCGCAAAATTCGTCAAGGTGTGACCTGCGATGTTGACCACTAAATCTCATGCGCGGTTATGATTTAAATCGGCGTGCCAGCAGGTTCTTAAACCAGGCTAGCACACGAGTTCGCCGGGCGATAGTTGTTAGGCATCGCTATGCGTGAACGTTAACACTATTCGTTGGGCATACGTTGTGAACAGCCGGACAACGAGGCCTTAAGCCCATTCGTTGTTTAAAATAGTATCATAACCAACAACGAAACGGTTCTGTTGCCGGTTAGCTAATAATGTTATGCATTATGACAACACGTTATGATAACGCCCAAAATTAAAAAAAAAACATCCAAAATTTCAGCGTACGCCAACGTTTTACATACATTTTTTTATACGTTGCCATTGGCTTAAAACGTCAAGTTGACAGAGGCCCTAAGCCGCTGTGGAAGGGGACAATGCAAGGCGGAACCTCTTCCCCCCCCCCGAAAGGTGAATTCCCCTTCTCCCCTTTGTCATAATTAAGAGAGTCGATGTCTTCTTTATTACCGCATTGAATCTTGCACTTACTAGGCTCAAGTCGCCATCATCACAATGGACAAGTCAAAGTGTCCCGGGTGTAACATTTCACCTCAGCAGACTTTCAGCCTATTTGTTCTCAAGTTACAAAGATTGTAAATTAATAACCGAGCAGTGTAAGTAAGTAATTGGGCAGCTGAGGGATCCGTCATTATTGTTGATAAGAATTACACGCAGAGTGCATGAGTATTTCTTCAAAACTACACAACACCTACTTTCATTTAAACACACAGCATCAACGCACTCCAGGCCCTGGTTATTCTTCCTGTCTTCTGAAACCAAGCGAACGTTATAAACAATAGTGACAGTTGAGATCTTCCAAGCGTCCGTTTCATCAACGTGTTTCTTTCCTTTAAAACCAACATTTATACCTTTTCGAGGGACATGTGATGGAGTTCGAGTAAAGCTGAGAAATGTTCAGCTCAGTTGTAAATTTGGACCGTGTCAATTTTATTGTTGGTTGTGCACAATGTCGAGGAATTAAAACAGAGAATGAGATCAGGAAATGTAACAGAATAAAAGGAACAGAAGAAATAGAAATGGAGGAACACACAACAGTAGGAGACTGGAAACAAGGTCAACACGAATGGGCTATGTATTACTGATATGCCATGGCCAGATATGGCATACCGTCACCCCCCCCCCTCCACTCCACGCAAAGCTATTTTTATCTGAATCCTCTGGATTTACTGGAACACGAATATGAATGTTAACATTTTGGTAAAATTCTGCGATGCTCTGCCTGTTTTGACCTTTTTGAATAGAATACTCCTAAAATATACTTTTATCCATATTGCGTCAATTCAAATTTGATGGATGGAATCACAACATGGCATGCAGCAACGGCGCCAACATCCATCCCACTCTAGTATCATTACTGAATGCATCAAATGAAGACTAATTGCATGCTGATCGTTCTTATATGTCTACAGTGATTGTACATTAAATCTAAATGAATAGATTATAATCATTTAAATATATATTTCCCTATCATTTCGAATAAACATCAAAATCAAACACGCCGTATTCCTCAATGATATATTCTGACATTCATAATGAATTTTATTGCAGGTACAAGACTATTCAAATGATAGTGAGAAAGGTATTATACCTTTTAATACCTTTTTCCAGTCTACTGTTTGTGTGTTTCCTCCATTTCTTTCTTCTGTTCCTTTTATTCTGTTACATCCTGATCCATTCTCTGTTTTACTTCCTCGACATTGTGCACAACAACAATAAAATGACACGTGTCACAAATTTACAACTGACTGAACAATTTCTCACCTTTACTCGGACTCCATTCACATGTCCCTCCAAAA
>CM068967.1:53578595-53592432 GCA_035128595.1 Eptatretus atami
GACAGGCTACCTGCATCAACCACTGCATCTGCAACATTCCCAATAACTTTTACAAGACCCCCTTTGATGAAGACCACCAATGGAGATGGTGATACATGGACAGTTAGATTTCTTTGTTCACTTTTTACTTCAATGTCAAAATAGCTGATGTTGACTGATATTCTGTAGTCACCCACATCAAAATATTTTGCTGGAAAGAAAGCCCTGGGAGTAGCTGGGGCCAGAGTTTTGTATTGTTCTCCAGTTGTGTTAAAGATAGTCCATTTGTAACCATAATTTTCATTTTCTGTCAGGCAAACAATTTCTACATTTGCAGTAAGAAAGAGCTCTTCTGGACGTATGATTTTGGCAGTTCCATCGGCATAAACGTTTTTTATTCTGCAGCCATAGCGGTTAACAGATATTTTGCTGGAGTATGTATTTTCAGATTGAGGCGTCAACTGTTTCAATTTGACAGTGTGAACATTGTATTGGGAATAGTAATGGTTAAATTCAATGTAATTCTCCTGGTCACTGGACTCCAGGAAAGGTAGTGTGGTTATATTTGGCATCGAAAACTTTGTATTACAGTAAGACGGGCCAAATATCAAGAAATGGCCCTCATCTGGCTCACATAAGCAGCAAGTCAAACCTTGATAAATACCAAACATTTGGATTGTTGTGTTTCCTTCTGTATCAAATTGAGTATATTCAACACCGAAATTATTGTGATACAAACCCAGTGACAGTATTTCAAGCCGAAGAGCCACTGTGTTCATCCAAGTGAAAGTCAAAAGTTGTATTGCCAAACATGGATAAGTTTTATTGAATAGTTGTTGTACAGTGTCATTTGCATTGACATTTCCCTGGAAAGAAAGAATCAATTACTCAGCAAAGTCATACATTAGTAAACAGAATAGACGAAATAAATGGTTGTCATGCCTTCATTTACATACAGTAGATTCCTATTATACTAAAATATGCAATTTGGTGTCTGTCTGTTTTTTTGTCCGCGATACATTCAGTGGTCACTCATCCAATCTTGACAGGGAGATTAAGGGCCACACGACGGAGGTTGTAGCGAATTAACTTCCCTCATCCCCAAGAGATATTTGCGCCTTGCACAAACTCTGTGTTGCGGTGTATAATAGGTTATCATGGTTTTCATAGGGCACACCTTCCAGACGTAAAATATTATTAAAACCACAAACGTTTCAGTTAATTCTGTTCAACGTACAATTACATTTTTAAACAGTTGCTATTAAACTGGAAGAAGTTTTGAGGAAACTCGACGTGATTAAGGCATTCTATACTTATTGCATGTCTCCCTCAGATGAAGGGATCAGATTGTTCTCTCGACTTGCTAGGCCGAGGTAAGCGGCAATGATCTTTCACAAACAAACCTGCTTAAATGAGTCTTTATGCATGAATGGTGAATTATGAGTCAAAGGATTCGTCACTCTTTGGGTGTCTCTGTTTATGCTCCGACTGAGGCGAGTGATCTCACTGTGAAGGACGCATTCTATGTCACATTCAAGTCTATGGTTGAGCAGTGCCCCAGGCGAGATACTCTTCTCATATTGGGGGATTTTAATGCATCAACTGGAACTGATAGGGATGGTTATGAGACGTGTGTTGGTCTCCATGGGTCTGGAACTGTGAACCAGAATAGCACTAAGTTCCTTGATTTTGCAAGAAGTCAAGGGCTTAAGGTGGCTGGTTCATGGTTTCAGCGCCCACAGGCTCATCGCTGGACTTGCTATTCCAATGTTGGTGGTGTGGCAAAGGAGATTGACCATGTGCTCGTTGATGGTCACTGGAGGATGATCCAGAACTACAGGGTCTACCAGAGTGCTCAGTCCAATACAGACCACTGGCTTGTTGTAGCAACTCTGAAGTTGCAGCTTAAGACCAGGAGAATGGTACCATCCCAGCCTCGGCTGAATGGTGCTAAGCTCAAGGATGAGAGGGTAGCTGAGGAGTTTGCGAAAAGGCTGAGTGGGGATTTGGGGGGTCTGGGTGCTTTGGGAAATCCTGAGGAGTTGTGGAGTGCCTTCAAGACCACCATCCTTGATTTTGCTGGTAGATGTGTTGGAACTTACCAAAGGGTTAAGAAGAATTTTGTCTCTCAAGGGACACTGGATACCATTGACCAGAGTCACATGGCCAGGCTTAATAGCAGAGCTGAGCTATTCAGGGACTTGAGGCATAAAACGACGTGCACTGAGGGTGGACAAGGAGGCCTATGTGTGAGGAATCTGTGAAGGGGTAGAGCCTCACCTGAGTCAGGTGATTCTCATCCTGCTTACAGGGGAATTCGCACATTGTGTTCCGAAAAGCCCATCCCTCAGTGTACTGCATTTAGAGCAGAGGGTGGTGGGCTCTTGACAGAGGAGTCCGAAGCGAACGCACGCTGGGCCGGTTACCTGGAGTGGCTGTTCCAGACTGATCTACCAGCTATCAAGTTGGATGTCAGGGGTGTTATTATCCGTATTGCTGACCCTCCAATCAACTCTGATCCATCTTCGTTTGTGGAAACACAGGCTGCGGCGAACCGGTTGAAACGGGATAAAGCTCCGATATATGTGGCATCCATGCGGAACATCTCAACGCTGGTGGAAATGCTGGACTCGTGTCATTGCATGCAGTTCTGTGCTCCGCCTGGAACACAGGCATCACTCCACATGACTGGAAGAGGGGCCTTGTTATCCCTCTCTGGAAAGGGTGATCGCCAGTCATGCAACAACTACCGAGGGTTTACGCTGCCCTCAGTGCCGGGCAAGGTCTTTGCTCGAATAATTCTTGATAGGTTTTGCCACCATCTGCTTGAGCACCAGCACCCAGAGCAGTCAGCCTTTACTCTTAAGAGGTCAATGATTGATCGTATCCTTGCTCTTCTGGTGTTCACCAAACGCACACGAGAGTTTCGGCAGAGGTTGCTCCCTGGCCACTCCCACTGACTACATTTAGTGGTGGAGTGTATAATATAAAAAAAACGACCAGTAGATGAACGGCATCGATGCCTTTCCCAACCTTCTGGTACGGGTTTCTCTTGCACGGTGATCTCGTCCTGAGCCATGGATCCTACACTTCTACACATATCTATTTCTACCCCGGCTCCGCTCGCCTTGAGACGCCATCTTATTCCACGTAAAGGTTAATTTTACTCGCTCGTAATTTAGAGGGAATCGGGGTCGCTCCTCTCACCCCTGAACCGATTCCCTTGAATTTAGCTTGGAGACCGAGGCGGATTTGAATCACACTCCTGTACACCAGTGTTGCGAATTCCGCGCCTGTCGCGTGCGATCGGCCACGTGACTCGAATCGCGACCGCCTCGCCCACCGGACGACAATTCAGTCGTGACCCTCCCGGCTAACGCCGGGATCCAGTCACAGGTGGACCTTTCGGCCTCACCACAACCCAGTCCGCATTCTACCCGCGCGGAATAGGTGAATCGCCGAAAGTCGATATACCTAAATACCGCACGGGTAACCTACCGAGGGGTTGTACCTCGCCACAGGCCGACTTCGGACACGGGCCGCTTAAGCGACCCGTTCCATGCTAACGGGATAACGAGCGGTGTTATCGTCGGCCTTGACGGTTCAGATTAATTATCGGGCGATTAGCCACGACGAACCCTTTACATGAAACAAGATGGAGACCCAACGAAGGAAGGACGCAGCGAAACGGGGGAAGAATTCAACAGAAGCACGTTTAATTCACAGACAGACACAAATAGCACACATAAGCAGGTAGTATTCACAGCAACAATTATAATTGAATAAATGCACATATATCACATAAAGAAAAGAACGACAAACGCAACGATGACGCAGAGCTACAACCGATTACGCGACACACGGACCACTTACACAATTGACTACTTATCAGACACGGCGCCACACACACACGTTCACACAAAAACCCAAAAGAAAATGGAAGTCGCGACTTCCCTGAGGTGTTGAGTCCTTGGCGACCGTCGCAACCCAGTGAGAAAGCGAGGACGCCGAACAAGAGAAGCGAGCCAGCGCCGAACCGAGAGAAGCGAGCCAGCGCCGAACCAAGAAATCAACGAACCCCGCAGAGAAATCAACGAACCCGGAGAGATCAACGAACCCGGAGAGAAAGAACCTCCTGCGCCTCTGCTTCTTATACGCCCGGCGCCCCGCCCCGTTCTCGGCTCCACCTTCCTTCGAGGCGCCTCAAGAAGGGGGGCGTTCCCTCTCGTTCCCTCCCACCTCCGTCTTGTGGGGGGCGAGGCGAAGCCGTTCTGGCGCCGGGCCAAGGAAGGAATTAGCGGGAAAACCGCGCGCCCGCTGTGGGGACTTCTCCCTCCCCCTCGCGTTCGACGGTTTCCAACGCGGAAACCGTCGTACGTGGACCGCGGAGGATGGCGTTCGTTGGTGTGGAGTAGTGGCGAGGATGGTGGTGGTGGTTGTGAGGGTGGCGGTGCTGGCGTTGTTGGAGTGGTGGCTTTGTTGGCGTTGTTGTTGTTGCGTGTTGGCGTTGAAGTGTGGTGTTGTTCGAAAATAAAGCAAGAACAGAAAAACGCCTAACTCAAAGTATCGCAGCACGAATGAATCACATTAATTCCCTCTAAACAATGGGTTTGGCTAACATATACATGTACTTCAGAAATACCTCATCTACGGGACTGAATGGTGTTTGCGATTTCCACAGCCGTAACACTACCCCTCCCCTTTTTACAGAACTCGTCCCGAGTCGTCAAATTATCGTGTGCCATCATGTGTAGTCTCCCCTAGTACGTTTTACCTACGGATCCCTGAGTGCGACATTCATGGTATTCGTGTCCCAAAATAAATAACCTGAGGGCTAGGTAACTAACTAAACAAACCCACTCACACAGACGACTTAAATAAAATTGCCGGCGCTAGGACAAACACGCCGGGCGCCACTCGTATTTACAATACAACTTAACACCTTAACTTACAAATTTTACACGAAACCATGGCCCAGGATCAATGAACTCTGCAGGAAAAAAGGTGAGAGTCAACAGAGGACCGGTGCACGGGCCGCCACTGCAGGCCCATGTTGCAGCTGCCAACAGGACAGTTCCTGCAGCTTGCAAACTGTTGCTTGATCCTGGCGCACATGGAAATGAACAAGGGGGCAAAGCAAAATTGGACAGAACGGGGGCTAGATGAACATGGGCAGTGGGATGGGCAAAGCAAGGGCAGGCAGCGGCAAGGCATGGCAAAGATGAACAGGCAAGGCATGGCATGACAAGGCCGCTGTAGCAACAGCCGGCAGAAAAGGGCCGCTGCAGGCGAACACAGCCGGCAGACGAAGTGGCCGGCACAGGCCTTGCAGAAAAACACAGCAGACGATCCGGCCGGCACAGCCTTGCAGTAAACAGCCGTCGGACGATCCGGCCGGCACAGGCCTTGCAGTAACAACAACAGCCAGCCGATGAAGTTGCCGGCCTCTTGCCGTGCAGTGCAGGTTGGTGAGGGAGTACGGTGGTGCTGGCCACTCGCAGAAGGCGGGCTCGGACCTACCCTACGGTCCCCTCCCACCTATCGCCTTTGCCTGTCACTGTACCTACCCACTCCCTTAATGTTAAAAACCCAATTTAGCCCCAACTTATTTTTTTGTTGATTTTATTTCACTTCCCTACTTCCCACTATAATCGTCCCTAACCCCCTTTATCGTCCTTGTTCGGCTAACCTATCGTCACCTAGCCTACTCCCAACCCCTACGTTCCCTTCCGGAGGGAATAAGGGAGAGCTAGCGTCCTGTGTCGAGGCCAACGAAGCCTCAGATGGCCTTCCCAGACTCAGCGATCTCTAACCCAAAGTGGGTCCAGCAGCCCACAACGTGAGCGAAGGGATGGATGGTGCGGAGGGGTACACTTCCTAATCTACCCTATCCATTTAACTTTTAAACTACCCCCGGGGCTTTCAACAAGCGGCTCTCGCTTAAACTATCGGTTCTAACAACCCAGATTCCCGTCGCCTGTGTTGGTGTCCTTACAATTTCGGGCCTCGCCCTCGAGTTTTCCCTCGTGCCCTTGCACGGTTTCGTGGCTGGGACGCGTGGCTCCCTTTGGCAGGCACGACCCTCTGCCGAATCCCCTACGATGGCACCCCGGGCACTACACTGCCTCCGAGCCTACCAGCTCCCTAAACACCGGGAGTGCCCCCATGGCAAACTCCCCTGAAACGCACACGTGGCAGGCTGGGCGCCCGGCCCCTTTCCGAGGGTCACCCGTGCCCACGACACTGCCACGCGGCTAACGGCGCTCCGGGCCCCCGCACCCAAGCCGGGCGCACCCGTGCCCACTACGCTAACCCGGCCCCCCATGGCCCTTGGCCTACCACGGCCGACTAGCCGGTGCCCGGGGTACCCACTCAGCGATACTCACCTTTCGCAGCCACGCTCCCAGCCGTCAACAGGGCTCCTGCACCCCTCCAAACGGGTTTCGAGCCTACACTCCCACCAACAGCAAAACGACCTCCATTTTTCAATTTAACTAACCAGCTAACTCACTCTACACTGACCCCGGGGTCCTTGGGCGGGAGTCACTCCTCCCCCCAATCACTGATCGCACCATGCATTCCCCATTCGCTCCATACACACAGACCGCTGGCCTCACCCCATCATCAAGTACACGTTCCACCTCACACTTCACAACTCACCGCTGAATCTCTGCCATCCTTCTAACTACCTCCCCTAACTAACTCGTGCTCCCACGTCGTCCTTAAGCTACAGCACGTTCCATTTAACACTACGTAGCTAAGCTACGTCCCCACTACACATCCACAGTCTGTCACTGTCTTCTAAATCCCAAAATCCATTTCCCCCATCCTAAATCTCAACTAAAATCCCTCTAACTAATCCATTCCACGGACTCCATGAGGACTTACCCCTGCCCCATGAAGTCGGTCTAACTAAGCTAACCCTTCCCCCTAACTAGTTTCATCCTGTGCCCAGGTAAGGGGTCTTCCACCCCTTACCCGGGAATCCTGTTCACCCGAAAGCGAGGCCTGCTTTTTTAATTTTTTTTTCCCAATTTTGCGCAGCACCAGCGCGGCAACTCGCAGATCGCGCACTTTGCACCTTGCCCGTGACGTCATGCAGCTGCACGTGTACCTCGTCCCTCTTGGACGTACCATCCGGCAGGGATACCCCTCCTGCCGGATTCCAACCCCACGTGCAGCCATGACGTCACCCTGCGCACCCCAAAGCAAACCTCGCACTCCGAGGGGTTCCCACGCGAACACATGTGCTCTGCCCGTTGGAGCTTCACACAAGCTCGCGTGGAAACCCATCCGGTCCAAATTCGTCTACCTGCCTAGACTTTGTCCGTCCCGGGGATCGCAAATCCACCGCTGGTGTTTCCGGACCGGGTTTCACTCCCGCAAGCGAGCACGTGTGGGCGCTCGTGTGCGTTGCACAGCCCGGACCTGGCGCTCGCTGCTGGGTGAACCCGGCATGGTTCCCACAATACTACAGCCGCTACCCGGCTTGTCTCTCTGTCGCTGGCGTTGTCGCCATTCCACCCACGCACACCTGCGTGTCACGACACTCACACAACCACGACATTACACTCACACCGGAGACGCGGCTGCATGTTCGCACATGCCACCGTCATCTCCCTCACATACAGAGACCTCACACACACGTCTCCCTCACACGGACCCTCTCACTCACACCCAACCTTTCACCTGCACAGGGGGTCTCACTCACACCATCGTGCCGGAAAGCACGCATCTCCGCACACTCGCAAACACACACCCTGCACAACCACACTGGGGATTCGTGTCCCCACAAGGGTTCCCGGGGCCTCTATACCCCCAAGCTGCACGTGCACCTATCCACAGCACTCATCCCTTCAACTCCGCTTGGCACGACCGAACCCACCTGGTCGTGATTCGCCTCAAGGGGCATACTCCCTCCCCTCGTTCCTGGAGGCGGCCATCCAGCTGCTCGCACCGGGTCTCCCCACGCTCCGCGCAGCTCACCCCCATTATCCTCCACTACCTCTGTGCGTGTGTGTTCTGTTCCTTTAACCCCGTCCTTATCGTGCAGTCTCTCCTCTATTTTTCCTGTCTCCCGCGTCTCTATACATTTATTAGTTTCTGTTTCTTTCCGGAGTTCCTCCATCTCTCTGGACTTCAATTTTTACTCTCTCCTTCAGTTCATTAATTTCAAACTCGTATATTTTTGTTTTCTCTCCCACTCTTCCTCATGCTTCTCATTTTCCAATCTCATCGTTTCTCTCAATTGGCTCATTTCCTTCCTGTGTTTCATTCGCTGTTCTCTCATTACCCTTCCTTGTTTCCTCTCCTGTCCTTCCTTCCCCAGTTTCATGGTTTGCTTCATTTGGTTAATCTCCTTCTTGTGTTCATTTGCTGCTGTCTCATTACTCTTCCTTGTTCTTCTCCTGTCTTTCCTTCTCCAATTTCGTGATTTTCTTCATTTCCATTTTGTGTTTCATTCGCTGTTCTTTGTCTATCTCCTCGTACTCCAGCCTTGCCTTTTCTTTCAATTGGTCAACCTCAGCTTCATGTTCTTTTTGTTTTCTATCCATTGTTCCTCTAGTTCTTCCCTCTCCAATCTCGTTGTGTCCTTCAATCTCGTGATTTCTCTTCCTGCTTCCTTCCTTGCTCCTTCAACTTCTCGTATTCCAACCTATTTTTTTCGTTTTGTCGTTCAATTTCAAATTCATACTCTTTCAGTTTGCTATTCCACTGTCTCTCTTGTTCCTCATCTGTAATCTCGTCATTTCTTTCAACCGACTGACTTCCTTCTCCTGTCTTAATCTTTGTTCTTCCAGTACTCTTTCTTGTTCCTCATTCTGCAATCTGACCTTCGCTTCCAGCTGTTCATCTGTACAGTGTGGTTCTTTAACGTTTCATTCTCCGTCCTTGTTCTTTCTTCTCTCACCATCCTCAACTCGTTTTGTAATTCCGTTCTTTGTTTTGGTGTTTCTGTAACTCCGTTTTCTTCTTCAATTCTTTTCTCATCTCCGCACCCTCCGACCTTGCTTTGGCTTCTAACTGTTCTTCCGGCTTGCCCTTGTGTTTGTCTATCCGTCTTCCCAGTTCCTCTGTCTCCGTTTTTACCTCCAGTCCCAGCTTATCAACTCTCTTCGTCATGTCTTGAAGTCTTTTCTCTACACTCCACTATTTTTATTTCTTCTTGCACGTCTCCCGAATTATTTTTTCTCACCGCCTTCACCGCGGGCTGACAACCGTTGCACCCGTTCCCAGCTCGTTCGCTCCACACACGTGGCGTCGCCATACGCACTTCGCTGTTGTTGCCTTCATGCCCGCCTGCAGGCTCCGGCCCATTTGCTGCGTTTCACCCCCGCATTTCTTTTATTTCTTCCTTCATTCGTTGCGTATTCACGATTTCGCTTCGTTTGTATTCTTTGCACGAGTTCCATAAAATCCCGCATGTCACCTGCCCTGGCCACTCCACTGACTACATTTAGTGTGGAGTTATAATAAAAAAAACGACCAGATGAACGGCATCGATGCCTTTCCCAACCTTCTGGTACGGGTTTTCTTGCACGGTGATCCGTCCTGAGCCATGGATCCTACACTTCTACACATATCTATTTCTACCCCCGGCTCCCGCTCGCCTTGAGACGCCATCTTATTCCACGTAGGCGGTTAATTTTACCTCGCTCGTAATTTAGAGGGAATCGGGGGTCGCTCCTCTCACCCCTGAACCGATTCCCTGAATTTAGCTTGGAGACCGAGGCGGATTTGAATCACACTCCTGTACACCAGTGTTGCGAAATTCGCGCCGTCGGCGTGCGATCGGCCACGTGACTCGAATCGCGACGCGCCTCGCCACCGGACGGACAATTCAGTCGTGACCCTCCCGGCTAACGCCGGGATCCAGTCACGGGTGGACCTTTTCGGCCTCACCACAACCCAGTCCGCATCTACCCGCGCGGAATAGGGTGAATCGCCGAAAGTCGATATACCTAAATACCCGCAGGGTAACTACCGAGGGGTTGTACCTCGCCACAGGCGACTTCGGACACGGGCCGCTTAAGCGACCCGTTCCATGCTAACGGGATAACCGAGCGGTGTTATCGTCTCGGCTTGACGGTTCAGATTAATTATCGGGCGGATTAGCCCACGACTAACCCTTTACATGAAACAAGATGGAGAACCAACGAAGAAGGACGCAGCGAAACGGGGGAAGATTCAACAGAAGCACGTTTAATTCACAGACAGACACAAATAGCACACATAAAGCAGGTAGTATTCACAGCAACAATTATAATTGATAAATGCACATATATCACATAAAAGAAAAGAACGACAAACGCAACGATGACGCAGAGCTACAACCGATTACGCGACACACGGACCACTTACACAATTGACTACTTATCAAGACACGGCGCCACACACACACGTTCACACAAAACCCCAAAGAAAATGGAAGTCGCGACTCCCTGAGTGTTTGAGTCCTTGGCGACCGTCCGAACCCAGTGAGAAAGCGAGGAGCGCCGAACCAAGAGAAGCGAGCAGCGCCGAACGAGAGAAGCGAGCCAGCGCCGAACCAAGAGAAATCAACGAACCCCGCAGAGAAATCACGAACCCGGAGAGATCAACGAACCCGAGAGATCAACGAACCCGGAGAGATCAACGAACCCGGAGAGAAAGAACTCCTGCGCCTCTGCTTCTTATACGCCCGGCGCCCCGCCCCGTTCTCGGCTCCACCTTCCTTCGAGGCGCTTCGAGAAGGGGGGCGTTCCCTCTCGTTCCCTCCCACCCTCCTCTTGTGGGGGCGAGGCGAAGCCGTTCTGGCGCCGGGCCAAGGAAGGAAATTAGCGGGAAAACCGCGCGCCTCGCTGTGGGACTTCTCCCTTCCCCCCTCGCGTTCGACGGTTTCCAACGCGGAAACCGTCGTACGTGGACCGCGGAGGATGGCGTTCGTTGGTGTGGTAGTAGTGGCGAGGAGTGGTGGTGGTGGTTAGTGAGGGTGGCGGTGCTGGCGTTGTTGGAGTGGTGGCTTGTGTGGCGTTGTTGTTGTTGGCGTGTTGCGCGTTGAAGTGTGGTTGGTTCGAAATAAAGCAAGAACAGAAAAACGCCTAACTCAAAGTATCGCGCACCCGAATGAATCACATTAATTCCCTCTAAACAATGGGTTTGGGCTAACTATACATGTACTTCAGAAATACCTCATCTACGGGACCTGAATGGTGTTTGCGAATTTCCACAGCCGTAACAATATACATATACATACACACACATATATACATATACATATATAAAAATATAATATATACATGTATAAATATACATATATATATATATATACATGTATAAATATACATAATATATACATGTATATATACATATACATATACGTTATAAATATACATATAATATATATATACTAGAATATCATTATATATATCATATTACGTATAATAAATATACGATATAATATAATATATCATATATATATACGTACTAAATTAGTATACATATATATATACGTATAAATATATCATATACATATATATATACGTATAAATATACATATACAATATATATATACGTTATAAATATACATATACATACTAATTCTACGTATATAATATACATATCTCTGTGTGAGTGCTGTGACCGTGTATATACATATATATATATACATATACATATAATATAATATACATTATACATATATACATATATATAAATATATATATATACATATACACATACATATACATATATATATACTATACACTATACATAATATACATATATATATTATAGATATACATATTTCATCAATAATTCCAGCAATCTGTGTGTGTGTGTGTGTGTGTGTGTGTGTGTGTGTGTGTGTGTGTGTGTGTGTGTGTGTGTGTGTGTGTGTGTGTGTGTGTGTGTGTTTGTGTGACCGCTGTTTCTCGACAACCACTGGTCCGATCTTAATTGAAACTTGCCAGGTATATTGCTTGGGACTGAGTATGTGCCTTTTCAAGGTTTGATATTAATCGGACAAGTGGTTCCCAATTATAGCCATTTATTTACCAAACCAATGACAGGACACGTGGTTTGCTTCCGACTCGAGCTCGAGCTTCCGATGATCTGGGGAAGATTGCCAGTTGCATTAAAAAGGCATACAATGAATGCCTCTTAAGAGGCTGCACGAATGGTGTTTTTCACAACACAGCAAACACAGCCAGCACGACGCCCACGCTGCAGAAAACGCGTACGGAGGCCGATAAAGGCGACCACGCCACGTTAGACGCGGATACGAGTGTGCGAAGTAAGTACTTTTCAACCAAATATTTGACCCATATCGGTGTTCGCCCACGCACACGCTAGCAGAGTCGCGAGCGAACGCGAGCGCTGGCCACGTGCGTAATGGTCGAACCGCGCACACTGTATGGAATGTGCTCAAAGGCAGACACACGAACGCCGCTCGTGAAACGTGCATGGATTTATCCATAACGATGTACCTTCGGCCTCACTGGCAGCAGCGGATTCCCCACAGATGGTGAACATCTTCTCGTCTCTGCGGCCAGTAAAGCGCGATCGAGCCGGGGAGTTTGTACAGTGCGGGCCGCGTTGGTGCGCGTGGAGTGGGCGCATTGAACGGCGCTGTCGAACGCCAGACGCCCGAGCGGGCATGCGGGACCCTCGACCAGTCGCCAGGGCACGGCCCGGGGATTTTTGCGAGACGATTTCGCGTGCCAATTTCGCGTGTGGGAGATTCGTGTCATATTCGTGAGTCGGAGCGAAATATGTTCGCTGTCTGGGATGACCTTGCCGGAAAAGAAGTGAGGCGGTTTCTGGCCAAAGTTAGCGGGCCAGGTGGAGGGTCGGGGCCAATTGGAGCGCCCAATTCAGGTGAGGACGTTTCGCTTCGCGGGTGGCCCTCCCTCCACGCTGCAAGTCCTATAAAGATCGGAGCGGTCACTCCACCTCTCTCTCTTCTCTTTCTCCGCCTCTCTCTCGCTCTGCCTCGCCCTCGTCGACATTGCCACGACCCGCCTCCTGGTGCCTGGACTCTGCCTCTCTCTCGCTCTGGCTCGCCCTCGCCTCGCTCTCGACATCCCACGACCCGCCCTCGCCTGGACTCCCCGCCCCTCGTCCCCCACACCGACGTCGACTCCACCCGACGCCTCGGCCTGCTGCTAGCTGTGACCTCGGACCGCCTGCCTCCGTCGTCTCCCCCACACGAGACGTCGTCCAGACCTTCACGCCTGCTACCTGGTCCCGCCTACCACTCCATCCACGCACTCTGGACTCCGCCCCTTCTCCACTCAAGCCCCTCCTTCACGAACACGGTCTCCACACGCTCTGCTGAAGCCAGAGATGACGCGCCAGCTGTCGGGTGCCGCACCATGGAGCATTCCACCCCAAAACGGATTCGGTGGCGCGTCGTGCTATCAAGCCACAAAGGTACCGAGATCATAGCCTCAACTCCTTTCCCTTCTTGTTGCAATACTTTCTCTTCATCAGTCAGTTGTGTGTGTGTGTGTGTGTGTGTGTGTGTGTGTGTGTGGTGTGTGTGTGTGTGTGTGTGTGTGTGTGTGTGTGTGTGTGTGTCCTGGCACCTGTCTGCTTTAGTAAGACTGCAGAAGATCGTATTTGTATTATTTTTCGCGTTAAGTCTGCTCTGTGTCCGCTTTTGTTAAGTTGCTTGTTTATTTGCTGCACCACACCTCTCCCCCCTATCTCTGCACAACACACCCCAATAAAGCTTGATCGTGCCACATACCATTCCTCGCCCATTGTTAATAAATTATTATTCGGAATGTTCCCTGCTTGTTTTTGTCCTTTCTTCTATTGATCCAGCATGGTCCGAATCCTAGTTTAGCTGGGACTTTATTCCCAACGATCCGTT
>CM068967.1:53592442-53606101 GCA_035128595.1 Eptatretus atami
GGCAGTGTCGCTCGGCTGCATCCGATCCGGAAAAGTGATCCTATCCGGTAGAGTGATCCATTTCGGACAAGGCGTACTGAGGGCGTGTTCCCTGGTAATTAAACCACTTAATTAATTAGGTAACCTGATTAACCCATAGACTGGAGGATCCTAGGTCACGCGGTTGAGTTATTGGTGTCCATGGTCGGTTAGCAACCCGCCGCGTCATAGAATTATCCGTGTGCGATGGCCTACAATTCCGGGGAGTCTGGTGGGAACCGAGATAGCCCCACCTCGTGGTCCCCCACCTCGTGGTCTTCTCACAACAATATATATATATATACCTACATACCATTGGCATCATTTAAATGGAATGGTGACAGAGAACCCCTGTGCCACACCACGAATACAGCTGAATATCGGCTATACAGCTGAATACTCTCATATCGGCTGAATACAGAAAGCATCATGGTATAGTTAACTTTGACACGTCATTAATTATAATTCTGTTTCTTACCGATTTATGAACCATTTGATTCCATGAATGAGAGACTGAGAGCCAGGATACATGGAATCCTTCTACCCAGCTTGGTGTTGTTTGCGACAAAGGAGCTGAGCCCTGCATGCGGATGCCTGTTTGTAACTCTGATGAGCATACCGAGTAACTGTTATTGTAGAGTTTTCTTGTTCACTGGAGTCCAATGCTGAAACGTTTATTCAACGAGCCTGCTGAGCTCAAAACCAATGACAGCTGGTGTACTTTTTATACTTTCATCAGGCAGGAAGAAGTTTTCCACACCGGTAGTGCATATAGCCTATATGTTGTCGGAAATAGGAGGAACAGGAAGATAAAATATCTTTTTTAATGTTTGCAAATCACTGTATACAAAGAGAAAGCATCAATTAAATGCAAGATTTGTTTTCAAATTCAATGCTGTACCTGTGTTTCCTAAGGGCATCCAGTTATTTAGTCAGCAAATATCATGGGAATCCGACCCATCTCCATGTGCAGAACATCCCCCAACCCCCTCACCCCCCCAATCCACCAGCCACAACTCAAACAAAAAGTTCTTCTACGGGTTAAACTTGAAATAGCACTCATTTCCATTTTCGCTTGTCCACAAGTATATGTTTGTGTATTTTTAAGTATCATGGTTTGTTCGACTTCCTTGTGTGCAGTAACGGTGTATCATTGTGAATATATTTTTAAATGCGTTGATAATTCTGTTTTGTAAGATGATAAAATTGTGTTGTAGTAAGAATGCATGCACACCTCATGTTTTCAAGTCAAAATTATAAACTCCAACTTAGGGTACAATCCAACATTGTGTGGGGGGTAGCATAGGCTATGTGGTGCAGCTCACACATGGGTGTGGGTGGTGTGGGGAGGAGGGTGTAAATTCTCTTTGTAAATGTGTACCGTATAGCACCACCTGGTGGTAGCGACAGAGGGTATGACAATTTCCCTTTTTACGTGGCACGCTGAGGTTAAGGCACTCGTCGCATGGGTAAGTTTGCTGTCCTTTGCTTCTCCTCCTTCCCCCTCCCTCCCGCAAAACAGAGGGGCTGTCAAGCCTGACATCGTGTATGAGACACTTCTAGCGGAAGGGACATCAGGATGAACGGGGGGGCAAGGGGGGGGGCAGGGCATGAGGATAGAGGGGGTGAGCGGGACATGAAGTATGGGGTGGGGGGGGGGTTGAAGCACTCTATGGCCTATGCATTGGTAAATTTGTCTTCCTTCCTTCTCCTTCTCGCCCAAAATTTTTTGCCAAACCCTACAACCAACGGTCTCTCTGTGAAGTGACGGATGGCTCTACTAGTTATATTATTATTTAAAGGATTGCTGTAAATAATGTTAATTTCACAACATCCAATACCACTTATTTTTCATTGTAAACTTTCGAAATAGTTTTATTTATCAAAGTAAGAACCTCAAAGAGGAAACCCAAATGCAATTTTTTTTCTCCTGAAAACATTGATAATCATTAATCACAGTCTAATTTGAAGGGAAAAATTTGAAATATTTTGCCAATCATGAAGTGACGAAAAAAACCCTAGTGTCGCTTTTTGATTTTGGCCAGTGACGTCACATTATGAACAACACCTTGATCCAAACGGCAATTACATAGATAAACAGTGTATTTTCCAGCAAGGATTACAATACTATTCCACTCCTCCTTCGTATGCAGCACAAGGCTGTGGGTACATCATTGGCTGAGGGCGCAGCCTGTGCCAATGATGCAATGCCCTATTACAGTACATTGGTACTCATTTTTCCAATTTAAGAAGGATGACAGCTGAATCAACCCCACCTGGTGTTAATTCAACGAACAACAAGTCTAAAACCTCATGACCTTAAGATCCCAAGCCAGCCAATCTAACTGCTAAGCCAACACCAGCTTTCACTAATTCCACTGTTTAATTTTTCCGAGCTATAATCTGCTCCCATTTTGCATCCATCCATCCATCGGCACCATACTCTGTGCAGGTTGGTGCTGCTTAAGCGGTCTCCTTGCTATTGGCACAATCCTGGATGGGTCGCCAGTCCAACACAGGATACAGCAAAGCTGGCACTCATTTTGCCGATCTCGGAAGGATGACAGGCAGAGTCAACCCCACCTCGGTAATTAATTCACAGCCAAGGGGATTTGAACTCAGGATCCTGAGATCCAAGCCAAGCACTCTAACTGCTAAGCCACACCAGGCTTTCAATAATATAGTCATTAATTTTTCCGTACATATAATCTGCTCCCATTTTGCATGTACTTCACTTATCTCTTATCCTATGCGGCATGTCGCTCCATCAATTTATTTTGGCTCGAGTTTTCTAATACACTACTGGTCAAAAGTTTTCAACACCCCATTTTTCCAGTTTTTATCTGAATTTTAAGCGTTCAAGTCCAGTAAATAACTGAAATGATACAAAGCTAAGCGGTAAACTGCCAGAGGTAAAAAAAAAGTTTAGGTTACCAAAAACTGAAAAAATGTAAATTTCAGAGTTGCTAAAAGGCTCTTTCAAGGAATAAGTAATGGGTTAGCAACTGCAGCTGTTCTCTGCAGCAATGGAAGTAAATTAAGCCTTGAAAGTTGATGCAAACAATTCCTAGCAGTGTCCCAACTTTTGTTGATTTAGTTACAAACCTCTCTGTCTGTATAAAAGCAGTGTTGGAACAGACTGTGTTGCTGCACGCTCCTGAAGCATTATTTGGTTACAAGATTGCACCGAGAGAAGTAGTGTATTGTTATCATAATGGCGAGAAAAAGACAATTAACAAAGGAAGACAGACAGACCATTATAACACTTAAAAGTGGAGGTTTTCCTTTAGAGAACTTTCAAAGTAAGCAAGGTGTCAGTGAGTACAGTTTCCTACACATCAAAAGGCACTTGGAAACTGGAGGAAACTCCGACAGGAAGAGGTCTGGCAGACCCAAAGCCACAACACAATCAGAAGACAAGTTTCTGAGAGTCAACAGCTTGCGTGATAGGGCGGCTCACAGCACAGCAGCTTCAAGCACAGCTTCACATGATCGAAGTAAGGAAGTCTCAGTTTCAACTGTGAAGAGAAGACTTTGAGCTGCAGGTTTGACAGGTCGAGTGGCAGTAAGAAAGCCATTGCTGAGATGGCAAAATAAGAAAAGAGGCTTGCTGGGCCATGAGCACTGCAGTGGACTACTGAAAACTGGAAGAAGGTCTGATGGACCTATTGATCAAATTTGAAATCTTCGGTTCATCCACGCAGGGTTTTTGTTACGCCGTCGAGTAGGGCGAAAGGATGGTTCTCAGTGTGTGACACCAACTGTCAAACATGGAGGAGGAGGCGTGATGATCTGGGGCTCTTTTACTGGATCCAGAGACTTGCACAGAGTGACTGTGCACCCTGAACCAAAAGTGCTATACAGCATTTTTGGAGTGCCGTGCAATACCCTCTGGTCCTATGCCGAGTTGGTCAGGGGTTCATCGAACAGCAAGATAACGACCAAAACATACCCCCAGGCTATGTCAGAACTACTTAGAAGAAAAGTACAAGACGGTAGGCTTCATATCATGGAATGGCCAGCACAAGTCTCCATACTTAAACCCCCATCGAGCTGGTTTGGGATGACTGGACAGAAAGGGTGAAAGCAAAGCAACCTAACAAGTGCAACACGTTGTGGGAACTTCTGCAACAGTGTTGGGAATAACTTTCAAAACATATTTGATTTCCATTGTCGAAAGAATGCCACGAGTATGTTCGGCTGTTATATCTGCAAAAGGTGGCTACCTTGATGAGTCAAAAAATTTAGATTAAATTTTGGTCAACAAACGATTCCATGATTTCTTTTTTATTTGCAAATGTTTATTTGTTCTTTGCTTTAATTTTCAGAGTACATTGAAACATTGAACTGCTTAAATTCAGTAAAAACTAGAAAAATGGGGGTGTTCTAAAACTTTTGACCGGTAGTGTATACACAATAAAATGTGGAATTTCCAGAGCATTAAACATCTTTTTATACTGTTTTGGAGAATTGTAGTTAGTGAAAAAATTTTTTATGAATGTGCCAAAATTAACAAGCTTCATTGAGCTCCACGATTTAATGCATTCACTGATAGACCTCGCGCCTGGTCCCCGAGAGGGATTTGACTTCTATAGTGTCGCCAGATCTGTATCTATGTTTTCTGAAGTTTCGTGAGGTGCTCTGAGGGAATCAAAGCAAATCTTGTGAAAAACAGACGTTTTAAAAAAAAGTTATAATTGTTTTGTGCGGACCCCCAAACCGATGTACAATGTGACGCGTGCACAGACGAGCAAGCACATGGAGGATTTTTCTGCAATGTTCATTTAATGGACATTGAACTTTGTGATGTCTCCAGGGTTTGTTCTGTATTAAGCAGCAACTCTTTTGTGGATAGTCATTTAATGGAAAAAACTCATTTAATTTCATTAACCTGCTGCGTGCACGGTGAAGAGCAGCTTTAAAGGCAAAGGGATCCTACATGGTAAGGCAGCACCAGCCTGGCTAACCGATCCTTATGAACCATTTTAATTGGAGTGCTTGCATGAGTGCTTAATTCACTTGCCAAGGCGGTACGAGCGCGATATAGCGGTACCAAGCTATGTCATTCTGAGCAAATCGTGCATGCACTTCGGACACTTTTTGCCAACCACATCATTCAGAGCAAGTGGTTCGTGTTGGCACCCTGAGCAAGTGGTTTGTGCTCTGTCGTCCTGAAGTGAGTGGTTCCTTGTTCCATTAACCTGAGTGAGTTGTGATACACCCGATTTCCGAGCCGTTTGCTGTATGAACAGCGTTTTCTAATTACAAGCGCCAATTTTTTTCCACCCATCAACGCAGCTAGCTGTTCATAAAGATTAATATTTGTGACATATCCCTGAAACATCTATACAAAATGCAACGTTGTTTTTCGGTGAAAGCTACTCAAGGTTGTGGGTTTGTTTTCAGTAAGTATCGCAGTTGGTAATCACACTGACTCCAACATGCCGATGTCGGCCAAGCTTGGTGTGTGTGTGTGTGTGTGTGTGGTTGTTCAAAGCATCATATATTCTCTCTCCTTACTCCCCTACCCCATACCTATCTCTCTCCTCTCTTCTCTCTCTTCCATGCCTTACTCTAATCCTTTCCAAATACAGTGCATCACCGTCCTCACACACCTCTCTGCTCCCACCCTCCCTGCCTGTCCTGGACATATCCGGACGGTGGTTATGTCTGGATGGTGTTTGTCTCGGACCTGTCTCAGGCGGTGTTTATGTCCGGATGGGAGTTTGTCCACGGAACAGGTCTGAGCGGTGTATTCTCCTGGACGCGTCCAGATGGGAGTTTGTCTTGGATGTTGTCGACACAGTGTTTGAGTCTGGACGGCTTGGCTCCAGGTGCGTCTGGTGAGTTTTGTCTCTGGGCGTGTCCAGGCGGTGTTTGTCTCCGGGCTGTGTTTATAGTAAGCCTGGTAGAAAATGGATTTCAGACATTATTTTGTTTCCATCTTCACTGATATTCTATGCAGATCATTTTGATGAAAGTTTGAGTCGAATTAATGCTCCACCACACGTCTGCCTTCTCTTCCTCTCCCTCGCGTCTTTCCTTCCCACCCTCTTCGCTCCTCCTCCTCTCTCTTTTGCCCTCCACCTCTTCACTCTCTCTCTCCCACCTCTCTCCCTCTTCCCCCTCTTTTCCTCCTCCCCCCTTAGTATTCCTGTCAGTTAAGCGACGGGTGGTATTTGCTAGTCGTACATAAAAGGAAGTCCCATCTGCATTCATATCATGTTGCAAAAGTGTGTTCTGTTGGCACGTGACGTGGGTTCGGATTTGAGTTTTTATTTCTCATCATTGCATATGGTTTGCTTGTTCCAAATCTCCTCTTTGTGTCTTTTGCCTCGGTTGAATAAACTATGGGAAGACATAATTATTGTCTGTGTGTAGCTTTACATGTTGCTCTTTTCATCCTGGGGAGTAATTGCTGCAACATATCCGTCTGGGTTCTTCCCGACATATTTGTTCTTTGTTCTCTTCACATTTCTTTCTAATTTTTTCGGCAATTCTCTTTATTCATTTTTAATTCTTGCTTATCTCTTTTAACTCTTTCATCTCTTTTACTATTCCATTCCTTCTTTGTTTTCTATCTCTCGAAAGGAGAAGTGAATCTTGCAGAAAGTTTTCTATTAGGCTCACTTGGTTGTGCCGAGATGGGTTTGAGGGTTGGTGGAGTAGCAGCTGAAACCCGAATCCTATCCTGGTTCCTCCTGATGACTCCATTTTTGCTCTTCACTTATTCGGGTTCCTTCTTGCTCTTCCGTTTCATTGGTTTGTTCCGTTTATTACAGTGTCTTGTCTCTCTCTTTCTGTGGCTATTCAATACAAATAAATCCTTCAAAAGGGACAAAAAACATATTTGAGCATCTACTCTCCCTGTGGGTGTGTGCCGTTCATTTTGGCTCATTTGAATGATCCTTTGGGAACGGTAAAGTTGTAGAAGAATGATTGAAACACAGTGCCATAAAAGACCGTTTGGACCATCTCTCGTTACGAAATGTCCCACGCTGAAGAATCCTGTGTTAACGGGTACTCGGACGTGACAATACATAATACTTTCTCTCCAATATAAATAGATGGTGGTTCATTTGACTTGCAGAAATTTGTGTTGATAATAGATAATTATATTCAGGTGTTTTGTGGCATTACTGGGCAATGGCAACAGGTGTTTGAATCACCGCTCAAATCACCTGTGTACACACGTTGGTAGCTCAGTAGAAATGGTGTTATGGTTTCGAGCGGTGGCTGGTTTTTTCTGCTTCATCATGGGAATGGAATCCTCGCTCAATGGTGGTGGATAACAAAAGATCTAGCCATCTCTGTTGTTTCATAACAGTGCTCTGTAACATGTTCTGAGCACAAAAGCAAACACATTTGTAGGCTGGATCCACACTCAGGTATTTTGGACAAATAGGGTATTTCAGCCATTGGTGTAGCATGAAACCATCTCTCTTTGTATTGCTATACAGAACCACAGGACACATCGACTCGGCATATTTGTGAAAATCAAAAATTATTCGCCCTTTGAGTTAAATCATACACGATATAACCCGAGACATGACCGATATGACGGTCAACTTTCCTGATGTGGCGTCACGGGCGAATCATGAAGAAGAAGAAAAAGAAGATTGAATTTAATCCAAAATTACTCACTTTATAATTTGGAAATCGGAAAAGACACATTATATTTATTTTGTAGGGTTTTAAAAGAGATAGTTTTAGCGTCGAGGTAACTTGTAAGCAATTGACTGATTTCCTGACTGCCCGGATATTAGCTGGGTACTGTTCTTTCCTCAATGGTTGATCCTCAAGGTTTCAATCTCTACAAATGGCTGATCCACCACTGTGGCAAGGGGTCGACATCATTAGATTATCACACGTAGAAAAACATTAAATCTTCATTTCAAGATATTTATTCAAGAAAAAAGATGAAGTGTGAAGTGAATCCATATTTATTTATTTATCAACCAACATTGATTTATGATTCTGTGGTTTTAAGCTGGGTGTCCCAATATATGCATTTTTTTTGCAGTGTTGACATTAAAGATCCTCAGGTGTCATTCATGAAATAGGCAAGTTATTACCAAACCCTGATCAAATAAAAAATTCTGTCCTAACTCTCTAGATGAAAAAAAAAACATTCCCTGGCTGACCCCACAGGACTACCGGTAATTATTACTTGTACTAATAACAACAACGACTACTTCCTCAAAGTTCCCAAATATTCTAACCTGCATTTTGTAACCTTGCAGTGAGAGCCACTTCTCACTTTTGTTTCTCCAATCATTTTTTTTTCAATCCACAAAAGGTTAGCAAGGAGGAAGTGAGGATTGAGCGATGTCATGTTGTGTATCTGTGTTTGTTACAACCATATTGACCAAAACAAAGTTTTACCAAGTGACCCGCTACCTAAGATGGAGAAGTTAAATTAATTAAAACGACGTAAAGTCATATAGACACTATTTAGCAGGTTGCCAAAAGATTCGGCAATTATTTCCTTGGCCCCCCTAAACTAGTATCCACCGACAAGGCTTCAATCCGCAGCTTGATGAATACTGCTCTCCTCTCTGGGCTTGTTCCCCTGCCTCAGCATATTGCTCAGCATGACACCCTGGAAACCAAGGCCTTCAAGATTATTGGAATCACCTGCGAGGGAGCTGAGTCTATGGGCCCTATCACTTTCCCATCGCAGACAGGTTTTGTGGTCTCTCTGTCTATTCTGCCTCATTTCTGTTCTCGGCCCTCTGCTTTTCCCTGCTCTGTCCCCCCCCCCCCTCCCCCAGGTATCTGCAGGAGGCATGCGTCCACTAGTAACTCTCCTCGTGAAATTGCCTAAATCCAGAACCACTGCTCACCTCCACTCATGTATTCCTCTTTTTCCTACCTGTGGAACCAAGTTTCACATTCTCTTCAATCTCACTCTCCTTCCAGGTTCAAGACAACTGTTCACCAAAACATGATTTTTCTACGCCTCGTTAACCACTTCCCCACTCCAAGCCTCCTCCTCCAAATTTCTACTTTTCACTCCTGAGAGTTTCCTTCTGTATCCCATCTTGTCCATCCCATGTGGCCCAACACAATCTCTCCTGCCAACACATTCCTCACCTCACCATTGTTTGTCCAAGTCTTCCTCTATCTTGCCCTTCAACTTCTGGCTATGGTGTTTTCCCCTCGCTCTACTTTCTTTTTATCTCTGTTCGTCCTCATCTTGTTCAGTTACGAGCTCTTCCATGAGCCTCGACCTACGTATACATAAAATAGGGGAAATACCCTGGTGCTCACCCTGGTGAATACTGATACTCGAGGAGGAAGTCATATGGACAGAATCAGCAAAATGTACCAATGAACCAATGTTTGGGCCCAATTTTTTTTAAATGTCATGACAAACTTTCGTACATCACAGGTGATGAAGGTTTGTGGTCAAGTTTTCATCGACATTGGTGGATGTGTAAGTTTCAAAGAAGAAAGCAAATAATCTTTGGGGGGGGGGGGTGCATCAACCTGACTCACTTGACCCCCCCCCCCCCCATACACAACCTGAGACCCGATTTTTCTTAATTCCGTGAACAAACTTGTACATCATGGGTGATGAAGGTTGTGGTCAAGTTTCATAGAAGCCTGTGTGTAAGTTTCAACGAAGAAATGCAAATACCTTTTGGGGGGGGGATTAAAAACCTGACCCACTTTGACCTCTGGTAGGCACCCTTAGAACCAATTTTCATGTTGTTGAACAAACTTGAGTTGCAACTAATAAAAATATTGTTATAGCAAAGTTTTTGTCAATCACATCAGCAATTGTGAGAATAAGTTGCAAGTGTTTACAGACTGAGATGGATTGACGCGCACCATCCCCATAAGCAACCCCGGAAAATAATGTCACATGAGCTTAAAAACAAAAATAATAAAATTCGGTCCCTGTTGGAGAATGCACTTTGTTAACAGTTAATTCTTTGTGGAAATTTATAAGAAATAAGCAGTCGGCAATCCACTCGTGTTGGCATCAAGCCAAATTGGTCATGCTCGAGATTAGATGTCAAGGATGACCCGAATAATGAGCATTCCAAAAACAGTTCAAAATCTAATATTTGGATAATGCAATCGTAATATCACACTGTTTGAGACAAAGACATACTTTCTTTTTTTTTAAAGATTGCTTTCCTGAATTAGCCAGAATTTTCTTCCAAAAACAATCCAATGAAAGGTATGACATTTTTCTGAAAAAAATTGCGAAATAACACTTACCGTGGAAATGCAAAATCAAAACAGTTTATGTTAAAGCACTTGCCTGGTTCAACTTCGAGTATCCGCTTGCGCTGGTACACATTCCCCATGTGCATTCTCTTGTAGACACAAGCTTTGTCATTCACATGACGGGAGGGACCAGCAAGAAATTCAAAATATTGTAGGGTCAGATCTAGTGTATAAGGCATTTCGTGCCCCACGTCATACCGTGTACAGTGCTGGTCAACGAGCAAACAAAGTTGTATAGGTTTGTTTTAATCCAAGGAATAGATGCACCATTTCATCAGTTGGAACAACATCTGTGTTGATGCAAAAGAACCAAGGCAGACCCCGTGGGCAAGTTCAGGCACAGTCTCGACCAAAGAACCAAATGCAGCAGCACTAATGCATTTGATATTCTGAAAAATAAACAACACAGTTAAGCGGTACTTCAAAGTACACCAACCCCATGCCAAAAATAAATAAATGACAATCTCCAGCGACCGACAGCCGAGGCACCTTCAGCACCAGCGATGCGCCTTGTCAATACATGGAGTCCGAATTGGGAGGGAGAGTGTACAATACGTAATTGATTGAACTCGTGTCCAAGGTATGGTCAAATATCATCTTGGTCAGAATATCAGCTTCCTAGCTCAAAATATGACAGAAGATATTGCCAGGAAGAGAAATAAAAATAAATAATAATTAATAACACGATACTATTAAGTAATTAAGTCAACGAATACTTAATTAAGTAATTAATAAATTAATTGATTAATTAAAAAAATAAAATATTAGCATTTTTCACAAGCACATTTTCCACTTTTGCCCCAAATTCCAAGCTTCCAGCTCAAAGGATAGCTGAGAGTATTCACAGGAAAGCAAGAAAGAAATAATTTAATGGATTAATTGATTAATCATAAATCAAAAATACTCGTTAGAGCTAAATCCTTGGTCATGTCCATGTCCAAATATCACTCCCTGCTCAAAGGTGCCTGAGATATCATTCATGAGAATGCCGCGATGAGAAATAAAAAATAATAATTAAAACAGATATTAATTAAGTAATTAATCAATTAATTGATTTATTCAAAAAATAAGAAATACCCTTTTTGCAAAGCACGTCTTCACTTTTGTTCCAAATTTCAGCTTCCTAGCTCAAAGGATGGCTGGATATCGCCCGGATACAAAAAAGAACAAACAAAAAACATGAGACAAACTGAGTATTCCTTCTTCGGCGCCGGCGATACGTAGCATCACTAGATTATAGGAATTGGGAAGAGTGGTGCACAACAAAGAATGACATCAACGTCTTCAAACAATTGAAGCCAATAAAATTTGTTTTGGGTTAAAGCTCCAATACAAGGTTGAGACAGCAAGCATTTGTCATCGGATTTTCTAATGATACCTGATAAAATCTAACTGATTTTTAACATACAATAATACATACATACATACCACATACATACATTAGGACCATACTCTTGGCAGAGTCGTGGTGCTGCCTAAGCAGTCTCTTGGCTATTAGACCAATCCTGAGATGGCTCGCCACTTCGAACAATATACCACAGCTGGTACTCATCTTTTGCCGACCCCAAAGTGACAGGGGTTGATCAACCCACCTGGTATATTTAACAGCAGAGTGGGATTTTGAACTTCATGATCCTCGGATTCAAGCCGACCACCCTAACCATGCCAGCACCAAGCATACATACACACAAAACAGAAATTCTGGACTATTTGCATTATGCTATGCTGTGCTGCGGTACCCAAAACTATTTAACAATCTCCTTTCAGGATGCAGTTTATTCAGAGTTGGCATTGTTTTCTTCAGCTTCCAAACTGTTTCTCAGTTTTGCACACAGATTCCTCCGACGTGTTGTTTTTGTTCCCCGTCTCGCTACAATTATAATTCGGAACTCTGTTCCGTGTCTTTCTTTCGATTTTTGACTTGGTCCTGTTTCATTAATTGTGTGTTTGGTGTCCGGCAAGCAATGTGCTTATAAGTCTTAAGCTTTCAGTTTTTCTCTTTCTTCTCGCCTTTTGCTTCTTGCTTCAAAGTCAGCCTTTGTCCCTCTCATATTTTATGAAACTCCAAACTTCAAAAATAAATGATAATGGCAACATGCAAATTCAAAACAATCCTATTATTTGCCAGTTTACTGTTTCCACCTCATCTTTTCTGACATTTTCATGTTCATTTCATTCCTTACTTGTATCTGTCCAACTGTACCCATTGCCTGTCAGTCTTGTCAATTTCCCTTGCGTAACTTCTTGGAGCTCAGTCTTGAATGGAAAAAAAAAAATTTGTTGTAACTTATAATTTAACTACTAGATAAACTCAATCTATCATTACAAAAAAATTCACTTTAATGCGGATATGAAGAAACGTACAAGTAGTAAGCCCAGGACATATTAAGTAACAAGTAATCCAGTCATTTTTTCCTTTTTTATTGCTGCAAATAAATTATTTATTTGTGGGTGACACCATGTCTTGTCCATGGTTAGCTGAATTAAATATTCCAGGTTACAGAGCAAGGTAATATTTCAGCATTTGATTTTTACTTCGAATCTAAGATTTCGTAAGTAATATTGATGAATTTTCCGTCCTCTTTGGTTTGTGTGTGTGTTTGTTTGTAGGCACGAGTAACTCGAGACGGAAGAAGGCTACGCAATGTCAATTACACCACGTGATTCAGGAGGGTGAGGCTGCACTGGATTAGATTTTGGTCAAAATCGGTCAAAGTCAAGGTACAGTGCAAGGTAAACATATTCGTAATTCATGTTGGAGAATGGGTATTTTTGTTCGGTCGACGTACGAGTTTCGTTTTAAAACTTCGATTTAATTTTGTCTCGGTTTTTGGCGATCGCTTAGGAGCTAACACTCGTTTGTCGAAATTCTGGTAAAATCGGATGTTTTGGAGCGTTTTTAAGAATTGTATAAAAAATATTTCACTCGCCGGTCAAGGCTTCGTCACGTGGTGCAGCGCTAAAGCAGACGCGTCGTTGAGTCACTAAAATGTTTTGCGTGTGCGTCTGACGGTGTTTTCGAATAAAGATGGTGTTTAAAAGTCATTTTTTAATCAATAAAGGTATCGCGCATGCTGACTCACTAAGCCGTCGGATTTGTAAAGAATTGTTGGGATGGCGAATATACGGTTTTGTGAACTTTGAGAATAATAATATTAAATAATTGCCATGGGAGAAATGGATGATTTTTGCGTTCGGGTCGACGTTACGAATTTTTGATGGTTTTGTAGCAGAAATCATCTAGAACTTTCGGTTTGGCGTCGCTAACTTTCTAGGACAGCTTTTAATTAGACCAAGGTAGGTCAAGTTGACGATTTCGTAAGTACCAGTCTATGACTGTTGTTTATTTTTATGAGATTTATATTGCTAAGTATTTTTTTAAGTTTATTATTCTGCATG
>CM068967.1:53621407-53639785 GCA_035128595.1 Eptatretus atami
TCAAAGGTCAATATAGGCATAAGGTCAACCTACAAAGACTAAATTTTTAATTTTTTCTAAATTGTCAATTTCATCCAATTGACTGAAATTTGAAGACCATTTGCATATCAGCTTAGTGAATTCAAGCACTAATTATTTTTGAGGCCATCATAGTTTTTTGAGGTCATCATAGGCCAAAAGGTCAGCATAGACTAACTTAGACCAGATTTCAAAATCCCCAATTTAATCCGATTAACTGGAAATTTGAAGAACATTTGCATATCAGGTCACTGAATTCACCACCTATTAATTTTGAGGTAAACTTAGGCCAAAAGCCCAATTTGGGCCAAAATGGGCTAAATTTTCTAAAATGCTCAATTTTCATCCGATTAATTTGAAATTTGAAAAGGTTTTACATCTCAGGTCACTGAATTCAAGCACCTATTATTTTTGAGGTCATCATAGGCAAACATCAACAAAGACCAAAAGGTCAACATAGGCTAAGTTTCTAAAATCCTCAATTTTAATCCAATTAACTTGAAATTTGAAGAACATTGCATATCAGGTCACTGAATTCAACCACTATTAATTTTGAGGTAAACTTAGGCCAAAAGCCCAATTTGGGCCAAAATGGGCTAAATTTTCTAAAATGCTCAATTTTCATCCGATTAATTTGAAATTTGAAAAGGTTTTACATCTCAGGTCACTGAATTCAAGCACCTATTATTTTTGAGGTCATCATAGGCCAAAAACATCACAAAGACCAAAGGTCAACATAGGCTAATTTCTAAAATCCTCAATTTTAATCCAATTAACTTGAAATTTGAAGAAATTTGCATATCAGGTCACTGAATTCAACCACCTATTAATTTGATGTAAACATAAGGCCGAAAGGCCAATTTGGGCTAAATTTTCTGAAAAGCTAAATTTTCATCCGATTGACTTGAAATTTAAAGAGCATTTGCACATTAGATTGCTGAATTCAATCACCACTTATTTTGAGGTAAAATAGGCCAAAAGGTCAAATAGGCTAAAAGGCCAATTTGGGCCAAATTTCTAAAATGGCCTGGTGATATATATATATATTTTCTTTTTCTAAAAATTTTTTTTTTTTAAACATTTTCGAAAAAATATGCCTGTGTTGGCTTATTAGTTAGGGTGGCAGGCTTTGGATGCAAGGGTCCTGAGTTAAATCCCGCTCAGCTATTGAATATACCAGGTGGGGTTAACTCGGTCTGTCATCCTTCTGAGGTTGGCAAAATGAGTGCCAGCATGCTGGTATACTGTGTCGGAGTGGCGACCCATCAAGGATTGTGCCCAATAGCCAAGGAGACTGCTTAGGCAGCACCAACGCTCTGCACAGAGTATGGTCCCAATCTCCTCCTCCTCCTTTCTAACATCCTCAATTTTCACGATTGATTTAAAATTTGAAGAGCATTTGCATATGAGGTCGCTGAATTCAAGCACCTCTTATTTTTGAGGTCACCATAGGCCAAAAGGTCAACATAGACCAAATTTCTAATATCCTCAATTTCCATCTGATTGACTTGAAATTTGAAGAGGATTTCATATCAGCTCAGTGAATTCAACCACCAATTACTTGTAAGGTCAAAGGGTCAACATAGGCCTGATTTCGAAATTAGAGATCGGGCCAATGTATATATATATATCATTATATCTCAAAAAGTTGTGGCCGAGTTATGACAAAGCGAGGCGAATGAGTTGGTTAGGTGAAAAGAACAAGTGGATTAGATTTTTGTTCAGATCCAGCCCATCAGTGAGATACAAAACGTAAAATGTTCAGTTTGGTGGAGGTACATGCTCTATGAGTGATTTTTTCGCTCTATGTGTGAAAAAAAGTTTTGCTATGTATTGTTGGTCTGTAGCGTTTGCCTGTGTTTTTCTGTCTGTTTGTTGTCTGATGTCACACGATTTTGGCCACAGTTTTCAAGCAATCATTTTGAATTTGTTTGTGTGTGTAGCTATGCCAAGGACGGCTTCGCTAAATTTGTGTGAAGATCTGAATGCAGATCCGGATCTGAGAATTATTTAAGTGATTCTTCGCCATTGAGAGATAGGGCCAAAAAGAATATATAACACATTATCTCAAAAGGTTATGGATGGATTTACATGAAACTTGTTGGACAGATGGGGAGTGCCACTATGAAGAATTGATTCAATCTTGGTGAGATCTGAATCTAGATCTATGATACAACAAGATTTCATTTTTAACTGATTCTTCACCATTGAAAAATGGGGCTAAAAACGATATTGCATGATACTCAAAAAGTTGAGGATGGATTCAGATGAACTTTGTGGACAGGTTGGGTGTGTGAAACGCACTGATTGATTCGATTTTGATGAACATCTGAATCCGGATACAGATTTGAGAATTTTTCAAGTGATTCCTCACCATTGAGAGATGGGCCGAAAAACGATATATAGTACAATATCTCAAAAGGTTATGGATGGATTCACTCGAAACTTGGTGCACAGGTTTGGAGTGCTACTAGGAAGAACTGATACAATTTTGGTGAAGATCCGAATCCAGATCTGGATACGATAATTATTTAGTTTTATATGATTCTTCACCATGAGAGGTGGGGCTAAAAATGATATTGCATGATATCCCAAAAAGTTGAGGACGGATTCGGATGAACTTGGTGGACATGTTGGGTGTGTCACAAGGATTCAATTTTGGTGAAGATTTGATCCAGATCTGAATTCGAGAATTTTTCAGGTGATTCTTCACCATTGAGAGATGGGCTCGAAACTATCTATAGCATGTTATCTCTAAAAGTTGTGGACGACTTGTGACAAAACGAGGTGGAAGAGTTGGTTTTGTGACAAGAACAAGCCGATTTGATTTTGGTTAAGGTCCAGAATCAGATCCGACCTATCAATGGCATACAAGATGTAAACTATTCAGCCTGGCGGAGGTATGTTCTCAAGGAGTGCCGTTCCATTTCGCCAAGTTGTCACTCCATGAGTGATTTTTCATTTGGCTGTCTGTCTGTCTCTCTGCTCTATTTGTCACACAATTTTTGCCACAGTTTTCAAGCAATCGTTCTGGAATTTTTTGTGTATGCAGGTGACCGGCCAAGGACAGCAATGCTTAATTTTGGTGAAGATCTGAATCCGGATCCTGATCTGAGAATTTTAAAAGTGATTCTTCACCATTGAGAGATGGGGCCAAAATGATATATATCACAATATCTCAAAAGATTATTGACGGATTTGGATGAAAGTTGGTGACATGTTGGGCATTTGACAAGGACTAAGTGATTTGATTTTAGTGAAGATCCGAATCCGGATCGAGAATTTTTTAAAGTGCTTCTTCACCATTGAAATATGTAGCCAAAAACGATGTCTAGCATCTTATCACAAAAAGTTGTGGATGAATTATGACAAAACTAAGTGGATGAGTTGGTTAGGTGACAAGAACAAGCCGATTTGATCTTGGTTAAGGTCCGAATTCAGATCCGACCGATCAGTAGGAGACAAAATATAAACTGTTCAGCATGGCGGAGGTATTCACTCTAACAAGTGCCGTTCTGTTTTACCAAGTGTCACTCCATGAGTGATTTTTCATTTGTTTGCTTGTTGCTTGTTTTGTTGCTTGTGACCCTACTCCTCTGAGCTCCACGATGCACCTTATAGTCGGGATTTAAAAAGTCATTTACTCACAATTCATAACTTGTAAACATATGAGTCACCACCTGTCACCATCTCCGAGGATAGATCCATATATGTACAATGCTTTTTAAAAAGCCCAATTTTTTTCGGATTTCAGCCCGCATACCTATATATAATTGGTGAGATGGTGAGCTCCGATTGTCAAATGTGGTATCAGATGTGAAAAATAGCTTAATTCGGACTTACAATGATCGGTAAGATTAGTGAATGAGTCATGTGACCTCTCAAATGCACTAACCAGTAATTATTCAAAAAACAAAATAGTACAAACAAAACTACATATGATTTCAAGGCAATTTACTGCTCATCTCACGATATAACTTTCAAGGGTGAAAGAAGAGTTTGTAGACAAAGGTTACCATCTTATTCTGACTCCTCCAAATATACACACTGCAAAAATGTTAAAACAGCAATTTTGACCTGAATAACCGATATAGTTGTTTGGATATGTGTTCCGATTGTCTGACAATAAAACAGATTTAAATATCTCATTCAATTAAGTCGTCATGGTCGAGGGTGTTGAGGAAAATTGGTGCATTTTAACAAAGGCTGCTATCAGACCAGGCATTGCCTGGCAATGCTGAGTATCTTTGCTTGTATCATATACAGTATGTATGACTTTTTATTTATTTAAGTTAACTCTTTCTTTCATCACTTTCGTGTGCAGGTTTTATCAGTGGAAATGCCAACATTGTTATAATATCTCTCATGATCCATAATTCATTTTCCCCGAATGAGCAAGTTCAAATATTACAACTAATTTTCATTCCACCCACAATTTATGGGTGTTTAAATGTTTTGACTATTGTTCAAAATTTACCTTGCCTTCAATTTCATACCAACGGAATGATTGAACAGCATCTCGGTCGTTTCTGACAAGACTGCCTTCATCGTTTAATTAATGATGTTGAATATGCAAGGCACACACAAGAATCAACTTACATGAAAAACGTTCAAATCACTGGCTTTGAAAAGGAAAAATTAACACATTCTCAACATGGTGAGTGATTGGCCTAATATTTTATTGGTCTGCGTGTGTTCGTGCGTGTGTTCATGCACACACAAACTGTGTATTTGCATGTGTGTTCTATGACTTTATCTTTAGGGTTAAGTATTGATGTATCTCATTTTGTAAAGATTTCATATTTATTGAGTAAATGGCCAAATCAGTCACCAAGATCTGAATTGACCTCTCAATTGGAGAGGGAGAATAATTGACATTTTAAACAGCTACAATCATAAGTGTATTTTTCTTAAAGGTCCCATGACACTCAAAACTTTCTGGTTATTTATATATTAACTTGACCTTCTCGTGAAGAAATCACCCATGTTTTTTTTTAAAATAAAAAATGGGATAATTAGACCAATATTTCGAACATTTCTTAGTGCTTTTCACAAACTTGCTATGCCCCCCCCTCAAAAAAGTTGACTTCAGCGAACCGCAGGTCACGTGACGTTCACGTCATCTCCAGAACGCGACTCGCACAGAGTGGATTGATTAGATGTCGCCGCCGTATAAAGTACGTACAAATGCATTGTGACATGTGTTTGCTATCTCACTGATCGTCTTAATTCCTGTGATTGTTTCGCGAAAGTTTTAAGAGTTTTTAGCCTTACTTTCAAAATGCCTGCAAGATGTTATCGTAGCAGGATGCAGCATACAACCAGAGATGGTGTAAGCCTTCATGTATTCCCGAAAGATGAGAATCTTCGAGAATATGGACATCTAAAGTGAAGCTGACGAGGGGAAACTGGAAAGGCCCCAGCGACACGAGCGTCATTTGCAGCGCCCACTTCGAAGACAGTGACATTTGATCACGGGCTCTATTCGCTGTTCATTTGAAGAGGTTGAGGAGGCTGAAACCTGATGCAGGTACCATCATCAAAAGCAATGTCTTCCTCATGCCGAGAAAAAAAGGGTGTGAGGACAGCTGCTGAGAAGCGGAAGAAAATAAGGGTAAGTCATTCGAAGTCCGATATCATACCAGCAGCCAATGGCCAGGCCCCAGCGCACGTTACCGTCCGTGGCTACTGGCGCAGAATAGTGATCATGATATGGTCTGTCGCGGATGCGTGGGTGTATTGCGGGATCGGAGCTATTGTTGTTTATCGCCACAACGATGGCACGCAATGGCACTGGCACTAATGACTAAGCCTAAGTCTAAGACCTAATTAAAAGTTAGACATTTTAGGTAATTTTGGTTATGGATTCATCTGAATAATAGAGAAACAAATCCTCAGTCTAGATCTAGAAAATTAAAATCTAGATAGTCTAGATATATCTAGATCTAGATGTTTTCATTTTATCACTTTTGACATTAAATGTGTACGTTACCCAGATATGCCTCCATTCAAATGTCTGGTATCACTTCAGTACGTAGGTGCCGAGGCCGAGGTGGATGTTGAAATGCCTATTTCCGAGCTAAGAGTTTGTCAAACTCGGGTTTGGAAATGGCATAATACACGTTTTTGAAACTTGCTCTTTCCGATGCTTGATGTTATTGTTCAATTAATTCCTCGAACAAGTCGAAATGTTGAATTTTACCATCGTCTTCACGATTTGGCACTCAGTGTCACCGCCATATTGAAAATGCGTGTGTGCGCTTGGTACAGTGCATGTGCATTAATTTATTTCATGCTTTCTTTGAAAGAGTAGACTAGTGAATAGAAAGTGAATAGAATAGTTACTTGTCAACTCTAGAGTCTAGACTAGTCCAATAAATCCGTCGTCGTCCGACTACCGATAAATCTGACGTGCTGTAGCTTTCTTTTATTATTCTCTTTCTTCATTGTTTTCTACTGGCGCTACATTGACGACAGTAGGAATAAAATAAATGAAAATGCAACAGAACGTCAGATTTATCGGACTACTTTAGACAATTGTGTCACAAGGTGTGTTCTGCACACAAGTTTTCATCGTATCCGGACAGCGAGATTGCTTCGTTTTATGCGCGGAGAGACACGGCCGATGACATGGGCTGGCCTTGCTTGCGATTCATTCGCCGTGGTGCAACATGCCCGCTGCGCTGGTCACGTCACCTCACTAAAATATTTCTGATATCGAGCAGTATTCAAGTCGAATTTACATTATTGAATTACGAATAGGATTTAGTCTAACCAGTTGTTATTGCCAAGTCTTCCTTCGATGTCCTCCCGATCATCATGAACGCCGGGAATTTCATTTCCATTTTCCTCTGCTTGTTCTGCTTTGGGCTCGAACTGGTAAGGCCGTATTCCATTTCCAGCTGCCTGAACTTCACCTCCCGCGACTACGTTATCCAACAATTCTCCATCTGATTCAGACCAAAATCCTTCATTTCTCTCACACTCACTGACGCTACCAGACAAATCAAAGTCCATGTCATCCATTATTCAAAACCAATGTTTGATTTTTTTAAAGCAGAAATGAACGAAGCGATTGAGTCGACCATCGAATGTGGAAACACACAGGAAGCCAATAGAATCACGTAGACCACTAACCGAGTAATTTACGTGCAACCTTTGTCGTTCTGGAGATGATGTCATGTGGGTTACGCCCCTCTTCAGTAGATTTCGGCAGAATTTTTTAGGGGCGTTCCCGAAGAGGTTTGTTTTTTTAATTTTACATTTTACAGAACGAGTATTGTGAAAAACATTGTCAGATCTGAAATCACGATGAAAAACTCCTATAGGATATATATATATATATATATATATATATATTATATATATTATATATATATATATATGCAATTTCAGTACTTTTGGATGTCATGGGACCTTTAAACAAGTTCAGTAAATGGACTACCTTTTGCCATATGGTATGCCCTTGTGATTCCTTGCAATATGTTCCATTACCATGAAATATATATAAATGTTGGTGTTTCTTGGACTATTGTATTTGCTTCCATGAACCTTTTTGCATGCCCCTCATGCAATCCTCCTGGGAGTGTGAGTTTCTTCGTCGTCATACATAAAAATTGAATGAGAAACAGAAGCCTCTTATCGCTCTGTGTACATCACATTACTAAACCAATTAAAGAGCACTTTTGTTTATAATTGGCAAATAATTGTATTTTTTTTTGTCAATCCATCGATGTTTAATGGTCCAATTACAAGCAAAAACTAGAATGGCACTTGTAGGGCATACCTGCCAGGCTGAACAATTTATGTTTTGTTTCCCACTGATAGGCCTGATCTGCATCCAGACCTGAACCAAAATCTAATCGGCTTGTTCTTGTCACCAACCCAAATCACCCACCAAGTTTTTGTCACAACTCATCCATAAAGTTTTGAAATATCGTACTATATATCGTTTTTAGCCACCATCTCTGAATGGTGAAGAATCACTTAACAAGAACAATAAATTATCGTTTCTGGATTCGGATCTTCACCAAAATCGAATCAATTCGTCCTCGTCGCACAACCAAACTGTCCAATAGGTTTCGGCCAAATCTGTCCATAACTTTTTGGGATATCGCGTTATATATCGTTTTTAGCCCCATCACTCAATGCTGAATGTGTTGAGATTATCAGGATAATAGTTAATGGTAAAAATTGTGTAACCCTACAGTATCAATGTACTGTATATGTATGCATGTTCCATGATTGGGAACTTCCTGGTGATATGTGAGATCCTTGCACGTGTGCAATAAATGGAGGCCTTCTATTTACCCCGCGTTTACATGGCATGTTGTCAGACTCTGTGGACACGTGAGCAAGCCAGCTGATAAGTACACACATTACGTCTATCAAGGTGCGACGGTGAAGAATCACTAAAAAAAATTCGTCTGAATCCGTCCACATCTTTTTGAGATATCCTGCTCACAGACAGACAGACAGACAGACAGACAGACAGATAGACAGGGGTGAAAACATAACACCCGTCCACCTTCAGTGGCAGAAGTAATAAACTTAAAAAAATACTTTTAGGCAAATATATAATCTCATAAATAAATAAACAAGCAGTCATAGACTGGTACTTACGAAATCGTCAACTTGACCTCTGACCTTGTCTAATAAAAGCTGTCTCTAGAGAAGGTAGCGACGCAACCAGAAGTTTCTACGATGATTCTGTACAAAACCATCAAAAATCGTAACGTCGACCGACGCAAAAATCTCCATTTCTCCATGCAATTATTTAATATTATTATTTCAAAGTCACAAACCGTAATATTCGGCCATCCACAACAATCTTTACATAATCCGACGGCTTAGTGAGTCAGGCATGCGACGATAACCTTTATTGGGATAAAAAATGACTTTTAAACACCATCTTTATCGAAAACACCGTCAGAGCGCACACGCAAAACATTTACGTGACTCAACGACGCGTCTGCTTTAGCGCGCTGCACCACGTGACGAGCCGTGACGCGGCGAGTGAAATATTTTTTATACAATCTTAAAACGTCTCCAAAACATCCGATTTTTACCAGAATTTCGACAACCGAGTGTTAAGCTCCTAAGCGATCGCAAAAACCGAAGACAAAATTAAAATCGAAGTTAAAACGAACTCGTAACGTCGACCGAAGCAAAAATACTCCATTTCTCCACATGAATTTACGGAATTATGTTTGACCTCACTGTGACCTTGACCTTTGACCGATTTTGACCAAAATCTAATCAGTGCTAGCCATCACCCTCCTGAATCACGTGGTGGACGTTTTAAGATTGTATAAAAAATATTTCACTCGCCGCGTCACGGCTCGTCACGTGGTGCAGCGCGCTAAAGCAGACGCGTCGTTGAGTCACGTAAATGTTTTGCGTGTGCGCTCTGACGGTGTTTTCGATAAAGATGGTGTTTAAAAGTCATTTTTTATCCCAATAAAGGTTATCGTCGCATGCCTGACTCACTAAGCCGTCGGATTATGTAAAGATTGTTGGGATGGCCGAATATTACGGTTTGTGACTTTGAATAATAATATTAAATAATTGCATGGAGAAATGGAGATTTTTGCGTCGGTCGACGTTACGATTTTTGATGGTTTTGTACAGAATCATCGTAGAAACTTCTGGTTTGCGTCGCTACCTTCTCTAGAGACAGCTTTTATTAGACAAGGTCAGAGGTCAAGTTGACGATTTCGTAAGTACCAGTCTATGACTGCTTGTTTATTTATTTATGAGATTATATATTTGCCTAAAAGTATTTTTTTAAGTTTATTACTTCTGCCACTGAAGGTGGACGGGTGTTATGTTTTCACCCCTGTCTATCTGTCTGTCTGTCTGTCTGTCTGTCTGTCTGTGAGCAGGATATCTCAAAAAGATGTGGACGGATTCAGACGAATTTTTTTTAGTGATTCTTCACCGTCGCACCTTGATAGACGTAATGTGTGTACTTATCAGCTGGCTTGCTCACGTGTCCACAGAGTCTGACAACATGCCATGTAAACGCGGGGTAAATAGAAGGCCTCCATTTATTGCACACGTGCAAGGATCTCACATATCACCAGGAAGTTCCCAATCATGGAACATGCATACATATACAGTACATTGATACTGTAGGGTTACACAATTTTTACCATTAACTATTATCCTGATAATCTCAACACATTCAGCATTGAGTGATGGGGCTAAAAACGATATATAACGCGATATCCCAAAAAGTTATGGACAGATTTGGCCGAAACCTATTGGACAGTTTGGTTGTGCGACGAGGACGAATTGATTCGATTTTGGTGAAGATCCGAATCCAGAAACGATAATTTATTGTTCTTGTTAAGTGATTCTTCACCATTCAGAGATGGTGGCTAAAAACGATATATAGTACGATATTTCAAAACTTTATGGATGAGTTGTGACAAAAACTTGGTGGGTGATTTGGGTTGGTGACAAGAACAAGCCGATTAGATTTTGGTTCAGGTCTGGATGCAGATCAGGCCTATCAGTGGGAAACAAAACATAAATTGTTCAGCCTGGCAGGTATGCCCTACAAGTGCCATTCTAGTTTTTGCTTGTAATTGGACCATTAAACATCGATGGATTGACAAAAAAAAATACAATTATTTGCCAATTATAAACAAAAGTGCTCTTTAATTGGTTTAGTAATGTTGATGTACACAGAGCGATAAGAGGCTTCTGTTTCTCATTCAATTTTATGTATGACGACGAAGAACTCACACTCCCAGGAGGATTGCATGAGGGGCATGCAAAAAGGTTCATGGAAGCAAATACAATAGTCCAAGAAACACCAACATTTATATATATTTCATGGTAATGGAACATATTGCAAGGAATCACAAGGGCATACCATATGGCAAAAGGTAGTCCATTTACTGAACTTGTTTAAAGGTCCATGACATCCAAAAGTACTGAAATTGCATATATATATATATATAATATATATATATATATATATATATATATATATATATATCCTATAGGAGTTTTTCATCGTGATTTCAGATCTGACAATGTTTTTCACAATACTCGTTCTGTAAAATGTAAAATTAAAAAAACAAACTCTTCGGGAACGCCCCTAAAAAATTCTGCCGAAATCTACTGAAAGGGGCGTAACCACATGACATCATCTCCAGAACGACAAAGGTTGCACGTAAATTACTCGGGTTAGTGGTCTACGTGATTCTATTGGCTTCCTGTGTGTTTCCACATTCGATGGTCGACTCAATCGCTTCGTTCATTTCTGCTTTAAAAAAATCAAACATTGGTTTTGAATAATGGATGACATGGACTTTGATTTGTCTGGTAGCGTCAGTGAGTGTGAGAGAAATGAAGGATTTTGGTCTGAATCAGATGGAGAATTGTTGGATAACGTAGTCGCGGGAGGTGAAGTTCAGGCAGCTGAAATGGAATACGGCCTTACCAGTTCGAGCCCAAAGCAGAACAAGCAGAGGAAAATGGAAATGAAATTCCCGGCGTTCATGATGATCGGGAGGACATCGAAGGAAGACTTGGCAATAACAACTGGTTAGACTAAATCCTATTCGTAATTCAATAATGTAAATTCGACTTGAATACTGCTCGATATCAGAAATATTTTAGTGAGGTGACGTGACCAGCGCAGCGGGCATGTTGCACCACGGCGAATGAATCGCAAGCAAGGCCAGCCCATGTCATCGGCCGTGTCTCTCCGCGCATAAAACGAAGCAATCTCGCTGTCCGGATACGATGAAAACTTGTGTGCAGAACACACCTTGTGACACAATTGTCTAAAGTAGTCCGATAAATCTGACGTTCTGTTGCATTTTCATTTATTTTATTCCTACTGTCGTCATGTAGCGCCAGTAGAAACAATGAAGAAAAGAGAATAATAAAAGAAAGCTACAGCACGTCAGATTTATCGGATAGTCGGACGACGACGGATTTATTGGACTAGTCTAGACTCTAGAGTTGACAAGTAACTATTCTATTCACTTTCTATTCACTAGTCTACTCTTTCAAAGAAAGCATGAATAAATTAATGCACATGCACTGTACCAAGCGCACACACGCATTTTCAATATGGCGGTGACACTGAGTGCCAAATCGTGAAAGACGATGGTAAAATTCAACATTTCGACTTGTTCGAGGAATTAATTGAACAATAACATCAAGCATCGGAAAGAGCAAGTTTCAAAAACGTGTATTATGCCATTTCCAAACCCGAGTTTGACAAACTTCTTAGCTCGGAAATAGGCATTTCAACATCCACCTCGGCCTCGGCACCTACGTACTGAAGTGATACCAGACATTTGAATGGAGCATATCTGGGTAACGTACACATTTAATGTCAAAAGTGATAAAATGAAAACATCTAGATCTAGATATATCTAGATCTATCTAGATTTTAATTTTCTAGATCTAGACTGAGGATTTGTTTCTCTATTATTAGATGAATCCATAACCAAAATTACCTAAAATGTCTAACTTTTAATTAGGTCTTAGACTTAGGCTTAGTCATTAGTGCCAGTGCCATTGCGTGCCATCGTTGTGGCGATAAACAACAATAGCTCCGATCCCGCAATACAACCCACGCATCCGCGACAGGACCATATCATGATCACGTATTCTGCGCCAGTAGCCACGGACGGTAACGTGCGCTGGGGCCTGGCCATTGGCTGCTGGTATGATATCGGACTTCGAAATGACTTACCCTTATTTTCTTCCGCTTCTCAGCAGCTGTCCTCACACCCTTTTTTTCTCGGCATGAGGAAGACATTGCTTTTGATGATGGTCCTGCATCAGGTTTCAGCCTCCTCAACCTCTTCAAATTGAACAGCGAATAGAGCCCGTGATCAAAGTCACTGTCTTCGAAGTGGGCGCTGCAAATGACGCTCGTGTCGCTGGGGCCTTTCCAGTTTCCCCTCGTCAGCTTCACTTTAGATGTCCATATTCTCCGAAGATTCTCATCTTTCGGGAATACATGAAGGCTTACACATCTCTGGTTGTATGCTGCATCCTGCTACGATAACATCTTGCAGGCATTTTGAAAGTAAGGCTAAAAACTCTTAAAACTTTCGCGAAACAATCACAGGAATTAAGACGATCAGTGAGATAGCAAACACATGTCACAATGCATTTGTACGTACTTTATACGGCGGCGACACTAATCAATCCACTCTGTGCGAGTCGCGTTCTGGAGATGACGTGAACGTCACGTGACCTGCGGTTCGCTGAAGTCAACTTTTTTGAGGGGGGGGCATAGCAAGTTTGTGAAAAGCACTAAGAAATGTTCGAAATATTGTCTAATTATCCCATTTTTTATTTTAAAAAAAAACATGGGTGATTTCTTCACGAGGAAGGTCAAGTTAATATATAAATAACCAGAAAGTTTTGAGTGTCATGGGACCTTTAAGAAAAATACACTTATGATTGTAGCTGTTTAAAATGTCAATTATTCTCCCTCTCCAATTGAGAGGTCAATTCAGATCTTGGTGACTGATTTGCCATTTACTCAATAAATATGAAATCTTTACAAAATGAGATACATCATACTTAACCCTAAAGATAAAGTCATAGAACACACATGCAAATACACATGTTTGTGTGTGCATGAACACACGCACGAACACACGCAGACCAATAAAATATTAGGCCAATCACTCACCATGTTGAGAATGTGTTAATTTTTCCTTTTCAAAGCCAGTGATTTGAACGTTTTTCATGTAAGTTGATTCTTGTGTGTGCCTTGCATATTCAACATCATTAATTAAAACGATGAAGGCAGTCTTGTCAGAAACGACCGAGATGCTGTTCACATCATTCCGTTGGTATGAAATTGAAGGCAAGGTAAATTTTGAACAATAGTCAAAACATTTAAACACCCATAAATTGTGGGTGGAATGAAAATTAGTTGTAATATTTGAACTTGCTCATACGGGGAAAATGAATTATGGATCATGAGAGATATTATAACAATGTTGGCATTTCCACTGATAAAACCTGCACACGAAAGTGATGAAAGAAAGAGTTAACTTAAATAAATAAAAAAGTCATACATACTGTATATGATACAAGCAAAGATACTCAGCATTGCCAGGCAATGCCTGGTCTGATAGCAGCCTTTGTTAAAATGCACCAATTTTCCTCAACACCCTCGACCATGACGACTTAATTGAATGAGATATTTAAATCTGTTTATTGTCAGACAATCGGAACACATATCCAAACAACTATATCGGTTATTCAGGTCAAAATTGCTGTTTTAACATTTTTGCAGTGTGTATATTTGGAGGAGTCAGAATAAGATGGTAACCTTTGTCTACAAACTCTTCTTTCACCCTTGAAAGTTATATCGTGAGATGAGCAGTAAATTGCCTTGAAATCATATGTAGTTTTGTTTGTACTATTTTTGTTTTTTGAATAATTACTGGTTAGTGCATTTGAGAGGTCACATGACTCATTCACTAATCTTACCGATCATTGTAAGTCCGAATTAAGCTATTTTTCACATCTGATACCACATTTGACAATCGGAGCTCACCATCTCACCAATTATATATAGGTATGCGGGCTGAAATCCGAAAAAAATTGGGCTTTTTAAAAAGCATTGTACATATATGGATCTATCCTCGGAGATGGTGACAGGTGGTGACTCATATGTTTACAAGTTATGAATTGTGAGTAAATGACTTTTTAAATCCCGACTATAAGGTGCATCGTGGAGCTCAGAGGAGTAGGGTCACAAGCAACAAAACAAGCAACAAGCAAACAAATGAAAAATCACTCATGGAGTGACACTTGTAAAACAGAACGGCACTTGTTAGAGTGAATACCTCCGCCATGCTGAACAGTTTATATTTTGTCTCCTACTGATCGGTCGGATCTGAATTCGGACCTTAACCAAGATCAAATCGGCTTGTTCTTGTCACCTAACCAACTCATCCACTTAGTTTTGTCATAATTCATCCACAACTTTTTGTGATAAGATGCTAGACATCGTTTTTGGCTACATATTTCAATGGTGAAGAAGCACTTTAAAAAATTCTCGAATCCGGATTCGGATCTTCACTAAAATCAAATCACTTAGTCCTTGTCAAATGCCCAACATGTCACCAACTTTCATCCAAATCCGTCAATAATCTTTTGAGATATTGTGATATATATCATTTTGGCCCCATCTCTCAATGGTGAAGAATCACTTTTAAAATTCTCAGATCAGGATCCGGATTCAGATCTTCACAAAATTAAGCATTGCTGTCCTTGGCCGGTCACCTGCATACACAAAAAATTCCAGAACGATTGCTTGAAAACTGTGGCAAAAATTGTGTGACAAATAGAGCAGAGAGACAGACAGACAGCCAAATGAAAAATCACTCATGGAGTGACACTTGGCGAAATGGAACGGCACTCCTTGAGAACATACCTCCGCCAGGCTGAATAGTTTACATCTTGTATGCCATTGATAGGTCGGATCTGATTCTGGACCTTAACCAAAATCAAATCGGCTTGTTCTTGTCACAAAACCAACTCTTCCACCTCGTTTTGTCACAAGTCGTCCACAACTTTTAGAGATAACATGCTATAGATAGTTTCGAGCCCATCTCTCAATGGTGAAGAATCACCTGAAAAATTCTCGAATTCAGATCTGGATCAAATCTTCACCAAAATTGAATCCTTGTGACACACCCAACATGTCCACCAAGTTTCATCCGAATCCGTCCTCAACTTTTTGGGATATCATGCAATATCATTTTTAGCCCCACCTCTCATGGTGAAGAATCATATAAAACTAAATAATTATCGTATCCAGATCTGGATTCGGATCTTCACCAAAATTGTATCAGTTCTTCCTAGTAGCACTCCAAACCTGTGCACCAAGTTTCGAGTGAATCCATCCATAACCTTTTGAGATATTGTACTATATATCGTTTTTCGGCCCATCTCTCAATGGTGAGGAATCACTTGAAAAATTCTCAAATCTGTATCCGGATTCAGATGTTCATCAAAATCGAATCAATCAGTGCGTTTCACACACCCAACCTGTCCACAAAGTTCATCTGAATCCATCCTCAACTTTTTGAGTATCATGCAATATCGTTTTTAGCCCCATTTTTCAATGGTGAAGAATCAGTTAAAAATGAAATCTTGTTGTATCATAGATCTAGATTCAGATCTTCACCAAGATTGAATCAATTCTTCATAGTGGCACTCCCCATCTGTCCAACAAGTTTCATGTAAATCCATCCATAACCTTTTGAGATAATGTGTTATATATTCTTTTTGGCCCTATCTCTCAATGGCGAAGAATCACTTAAATAATTCTCAGATCCGGATCTGCATTCAGATCTTCACACAAATTTAGCGAAGCCGTCCTTGGCATAGCTACACACACAAACAAATTCAAAATGATTGCTTGAAAACTGTGGCCAAAATCGTGTGACATCAGACAACAAACAGACAGAAAAACACAGGCAAACGCTACAGACCAACAATACATAGCAAAACTTTTTTTCACACATAGAGCGAAAAAATCACTCATAGAGCATGTACCTCCACCAAACTGAACATTTTACGTTTTGTATCTCACTGATGGGCTGGATCTGAACAAAAATCTAATCCACTTGTTCTTTTCACCTAACCAACTCATTCGCCTCGCTTTGTCATAACTCGGCCACAACTTTTTGAGATATAATGATATATATATATACATTGGCCCGATCTCTAATTTCCGAAATCAGGCCTATGTTGACCCTTTGACCTTACAAGTAATTGGTGGTTGAATTCACTGAGCTGATATGAAATCCTCTTCAAATTTCAAGTCAATCAGATGGAAATTGAGGATATTAGAAATTTGGTCTATGTTGACCTTTTGGCCTATGGTGACCTCAAAAATAAGAGGTGCTTGAATTCAGCGACCTCATATGCAAATGCTCTTCAAATTTTAAATCAATCGTTGAAAATTGAGGATGTTAGAAAGGAGGAGGAGGAGATTGGGACCATACTCTGTGCAGAGCGTTGGTGCTGCCTAAGCAGTCTCCTTGGCTATTGGGCACAATCCTTGATGGGTCGCCACTCCGACACAGTATACCAGCATGCTGGCACTCATTTTGCCAACCTCAGAAGGATGACAGACCGAGTTAACCCCACCTGGTATATTCAATAGCTGAGCGGGATTTAACTCAGGACCCTTGCATCCAAAGCCTGCCACCCTAACTAATAAGCCAACACAGGCATATTTTTTCGAAAATGTTTAAAAAAAAAAAATTTTTAGAAAAAGAAAATATATATATATATCACCAGGCCATTTTAGAAATTTGGCCCAAATTGGCCTTTTAGCCTATTTGACCTTTTGGCCTATTTTACCTCAAAATTAAGTGGTGATTGAATTCAGCAATCTAATGTGCAAATGCTCTTTAAATTTCAAGTCAATCGGATGAAAATTTAGCTTTTCAGAAAATTTAGCCCAAATTGGCCTTTCGGCCTATGTTTACATCAAATTAATAGGTGGTTGAATTCAGTGACCTGATATGCAAATTTCTTCAAATTTCAAGTTAATTGGATTAAAATTGAGGATTTTAGAAATTAGCCTATGTTGACCTTTTGGTCTTTGTGATGTTTTTGGCCTATGATGACCTCAAAAATAATAGGTGCTTGAATTCAGTGACCTGAGATGTAAAACCTTTTCAAATTTCAAATTAATCGGATGAAAATTGAGCATTTTAGAAAATTTAGCCCATTTTGGCCCAAATTGGGCTTTTGGCCTAAGTTTACCTCAAAATTAATAGGTGGTTGAATTCAGTGACCTGATATGCAATGTTCTTCAAATTTCAAGTTAATTGGATTAAAATTGAGGATTTTAGAAACTTAGCCTATGTGACCTTTTGGTCTTTGTTGATGTTTGCCTATGATGACCTCAAAAATATAGGTGCTTGAATTCAGTGACCTGAGATGTAAAACCTTTTCAAATTTCAATTAATCGGATGAAAATTGAGCATTTTAGAAAATTTAGCCCATTTGGCCCAAATTGGGCTTTTGGCCTAAGTTTACCTCAAAATTAATAGGTGGTGAATTCAGTGACCTGATATGCAAATGTTCTTCAAATTTCCAGTTAATCGGATTAAAATTGGGGATTTTGAAATCTGGTCTAAGTTAGTCTATGCTGACCTTTTGGCCTATGATGACCTCAAAAAACTATGATGGCCTCAAAAATAATTAGTGCTTGAATTCACTAAGCTGATATGCAAATGGTCTTCAAATTTCAGTCAATTGGATGAAATTTGACAATTTAGAAAAAATTAAAAATTTTAGTCTTTGTAGGTTGACCTTATGGCCTATATTGACCTTTGA
>CM068967.1:53728916-53750219 GCA_035128595.1 Eptatretus atami
TATATATATACATATATATATGTACACATCTGGGTAAAAATTTTGTTTTGAGGGGTAAACGTTTAAAAATAATCGTTGAGGGGTAAAATATTTTGGCAAGTCATATCCATGGGACAAGGATTAGCTCTGAGAGCTGGGTCAGTTGAAGTCGAGCACAAAGTGTTGTCCAGTAATGTTCTGCTGAGCATACGATCCTTTGTTCTGTGTGCTGGAGTCAGAACCTACTGACCTGGGTGGTGTGTTGAAGTGAAAATGGGGGTCTGAATGTTAAAGGACTCTTTGTAAGGTGATCCACTGCCTCCCTGTGAAGCATTCTGGCTGAGGCAGGTGAGAAATCTGCCCAGACCAACATCATTCCAGTCACGATCACCTCACTTAAATCGCTTCACGTCCATTCCTTTCATGACACATGTAAGTGAGGAAGTCAGGCAACATGCAAGCTTGCACAGTTTGGATGTGCACAGGTGCCTCAGCTGACAGCCATCAATCAATCACCTGCTAAGCCATGCGGGACGAGGGAATTCCAACTATTTCATCAAAAACGAATGTAAGTGGAGGACTGCTGAACAAGTTTGGAATTTATGATTTCTGCACAGTGTTCTAATTATTCAAGGGAAGAAATTCAATTCCCAAGATAGTTATTTCATTGCTATTTGTGTCAGATTGTCCTCCCCTCTGTGTAAGTCACGATGCGTTGTGTGGGATTTGGTCCTCCCCATTCTTTCCCATCTTAATTCCCTGTACACAAGCAAGCACGTCAAGCACACACAGCTAATTTGCATATGCGCGTGCCGAATCCCAGTTTGAATCACACGCCACAATCAAACTGACACATCACTTCAACCTTCACCACACTCTACCCACAAACATTATAATGATCACCCAAACATCAAGATGCTTTTATTATCACTCCACATCATTAGAACATGACATAAGCTCGCTGTATATTCACCATTGCTCAACAACCAAGACACCTCAACCATTAACACAACCACAAAGTCACCACAGACATCCGCCACCACCTTTGGAGTATCAGGAGCAATGAACGCAATGCACCAATAACAGGCACTCCGGACCTGGATGTTCAGACGTCTGTAACTTGAAGCGTGAATGTGCGCTAATCACTGTTTAACATCATATGGAAAGCATTGACGTGCCGCTTGATTGTGGTCCACATTGGATATCCAGTGAACGTTCACACTCAGAAAGTGCAGCCCAAGATGCCAGTGCAATGTTAAGTGCGGAGGTCTGTTGCATGGGTCACCTGGAAGTCAATGCCAGCATCTTCGTGGCTGTGGACTCACGTGGGTGGTGCTGGCGCCAGAGTAATTGTATGTATACCAATGGGGGCACTGTATATCCCGGTAACCCAACCTAGCGACGCTTTTGATCCACACCAAGCTCCGCTCCCGACCAGTAACAATTTAAGCCATGCATTCCAGACACGAGGGAGAGCTTTTCTTTGGCTTGATCGGTGCTCGGTGGTGCAAGGTGAAACGGAGCAGGTGGAATTGAGCTTGTGGAACAGAGCTGGTGGAATGGAGCGCTGGGTGAGCGAGTGATCAGGCACCATACCGGGCACACTCAATTAAAGCCAAGCCAATAAACACTTACATGTACAGATAATCTCTCACCTCACACATAAGTAAGCTGTCTTTCACATGTTCTGTCTCTCTTCCAATCATCTGCTTTGAATGCGAAAGGAGCTCAGGGGGCAAGTCTCAAAGAACCATTATTTTTATGTCGACCTCACTGACATGCACCTCTTTCCAGTTTCCTTCTTGCACCTCACCTGCCCTTACTCACACACTCACTTACGCATCAATATGCACCATAGACACCACCAGTATTCCTCCTCTTTTACCCATCCTCAGTGTTTGGGCAGCGCGAGTTCGTCAAACACACTTGGTGAATTAAAGAGGAAGGAATCACCTCGTCTTACTCATATTTTCTCTTTTATCTACCCTTCTCCAGAATGATCCTGATGGCGCCCATTTTGTAATTACCTCTGCCACCGAAGGGGGAAGGAGGTTATGTTTTCATCCGTCTGTTTGTTTTTCTGTCAGTCTGTCTGTTTTTGTGCAGGATATCTCAAAAAGTTGTGGACAGATTCAGACGAAACTTGGTGGACATGTTGGGTGTATAATTAGGAAGAATTGGTTCAATGTTGGTGAAGATCCAAAACCGAATCTGGATAGGATAATTTTTTTTTTAAAGTGATTCTTCACCTTTGAGAGATGTGGCTAAACTGATATATATCACAATATCTCAAAAGGTTGTGGACAGATTCACATGAAACTTGGTGAACCAGTTGGGTGTGTGACGAGGACGAATTGATTCAATTTTGGTGAAGATCCGAATCTGGATCCGGATCCGAGAATTATTTAATTCTTTTAGTGATTCTACACCATTGAGAGATGACCCAAAAACTATATATATATATATATATATATATATATATATATATATACATATATACATATATATTCATATACATATATATATACATATATTTCATGATATTTCAAAAAGTTTTTGGGCTCAATATGTTCCACTTGATCAGGCATTGCGTGGCAGAGGTATGTGCTCTACTGAGTGCTCTTCTAGTTAAGTAGGATTGTCCAAGGAGTACTATTGGGTTAGCTCTTCCCTGTGTCTCATTGCTTAACTGCATGTCTTTGCTACACCACACCAAACTTGCATGTCCCTGCTGTACAAATGTTCATTGTAAATTAAACCTCTTGTCTTCACTGTGCCACATACCTTTCCTCATACTTTCTTGTCATAAATTACATGTTACTTGCAACTCAACCAGCTCGTAGGGTCCTTTTCTCCATTGATCCAGCATAGTCCGCATGTTTGTTAGCCGGGAAGTTTTACCCCACCAATTGGCTCCACATGTAAGCTGGTGCATACTTGGCAGCTCCACTCAGCTGCGCCTGATTAAGTAAGATAAGGCAAGTACATACCGAGGGCACGAGCCCTCAACAATCTCAGCTGCGCCTAACAATCTCAAATCATATTTTGTTAAATAGTTGTATATTCATTAACATTGATGCAATCCATGCTGTGTTACATTTCACTTCATAATATGAAGTGATCGTTGTGATCATCCCACCCCCTTGGTGAACAACATGTTCCCCATGAATAGTTGTGGATATAAACAAAGCTGGGAATTTACCCCTTGGATAGGTGGCTATTCCAACGCAGTTCAGACTTGGACCATTCAAAACCAGAGAGCTCTAAAACAGGAACACTACATTCAAGCTTTCTTGTAAACCATGGAAGGTTAATCTCTTCATCACCACTCAGCATTGTACCATTATTCTTATTATTCCGATGCTGAAATATTAAACGACCCAAAGCGAAATAGATGTCTTACCTTAATCAATACAATGCAAAAAAACTAAAGTGAATATATTGCAATGAAGACAACATACACTTTCTAAAGGATTTGAAAAATGCACAATAGTTCTTACCAAGAGGCTCCAGATAAGGGGAATGCGATGCCGCAAGCCCCACAAGTGATATAACCATTCATCGAATGTCAGTCAATATTTATTATATATCAGAGTTAAATAACTCGTGAAAACAACTCCATGTCATGTGATACGATAATTGTGAATAAACAGTGAGGCCAATTGTTTTCTTCACGTCAAAGCAATATTTACTTTTGGCTTCCATATTTTCTTATTTTTGATAAGAGCTGTCATTTTAACCTGCATTTAAACATTTAAAATGGCTTTCTCTGACAAAGATAACTGAAGACATTTGGTATAAAAATGTTCATTTCACTGTAATGTAGGAAAACTAAAATAACCCTATCTTTCTTCTTTCCATTCTACCATTTAAGATTTCTCATTTTCCCCTTTCCAGGTACCTTCCCCTCCACTATAATAAGGATAACTTTATTTCTTGTGATATACCTGATACTCTTCCTCTTTTATTCAATTCCCTCCCTTTTTCCATCCTCCCTCTCAACTTTGTGACTTTCCATTGAATATTTTTTCTCCCACCAAAGTTTCAAGTATGTACATCTTTCTTTTCCTTTTTATCTTGCCCAGTCCTCCATTCACAGAAAACACCCATCCATTGAGCAGTTGCCAAAATAACTGATTAATTCGACTATTAATGTCACTGATAATGATTTGGCCTGGTGTTGGCTTCTTGGTTAAGGTGCTTGGCTTGAGATCTGAGGGTCTTGAGTTCAAGCCTGTGCTGGGAAGTTGAATTAACATCAGATGGGGTTGACTCAGCCTGTCATCCTCCTGAGGTTGACAAAATGAATACCAGTGTGCTGGTAACAGGGGGCATTGCATCAGTGGCATAGCTGCACCTCCAGAAAATGATGCAGCCACAGGTTGCACATGAATAGATAAAACAAGAAGAAACTAGAGGGGGAGCACTCGGTACAGTGCAAAACCTCCGCCGCCAATACTGCTAGGTCACTCAAGTGAACTGATATTTTTTTTTTCCTTAATTTCCATTCAATTTTTGAATTGTTCCTCCCAAATTCAATTAAGTGCCTGCCTTTTACCCCAAAGAGTTATAGTTTGCAACTTTCCCTTTTACTTTTAACTTTACATACTCAATTCATTCGTCATAACTAGATTCCTTGAGACAGAAATTGATTTTACGTGGGTATATCCACCTGAAGTTCCAAAATCAGCCGCAATTATAATGTTGGCATGTTTTTTGTTGGAAATCACTTATAACATGTAGAAATGCAAAAAAAAAAAAATCGAAATTGTTGTGAAAAAAAGTTGCAAAATTTTCTGTTTTTTTTCCCTAACAATTTTTTTTTGGGGGGGGGTGGAAATCACTTAAAACATGTAGAAATGCAAAAAAAAAAAAATCAAATATTTTTTCAAAATGGCCGCCATAGCGGCCATATTGGACTTGGACCAAGTCCAAAATCTAATGGCATGATCCTTGGACCATACCAATCCCCCCAACAAGTTTCGTCGAAATCCGTCGAGGTGTTTTTCCGTATACTGCTTCACAAACAAACAAACAAACAAAGACAGGGGTGAAAACAGTAACCTCCGTCCATCTTCGATGGCGGATGTTAAACATTGTGCAGAGCACGATGCTTGCAAAATCCATAAAACAAATTTGACCTCAAAAATAAATGGTGGTTGAATTCAATGACCTGATATGTAAATATTCTTCAAATTTGCAATAAATAAATGTCTAACTAGAACGGGCACTCGTAGAGCGCATACCTTCGCCGCAGCCACTAGTTTGAACATGGCATGAGAGTGAATGAGGAACTAAAATTCCACTAAATCTGCTCGGGAATTTCGCAAATTTAAAGTCCATGATCCGGATTTTGTGAAAGGATTTTGTTTAGAACTATTACGATTATGACAATTTTAGGTGATTCGTTGTCCGAGTGCCGAACTCTGTAGCATGTAGGGTCGGATTCGGTCGAATGTCTCTAAAATTGACAATTTAATCGCGAAAAAACGATTTTGACCTTTTTGTGACCTTGACCTTAACCTTTGATCCGATCGCTCCCAAAATCTAATTGATTTGTCCTCTCGTGATGCCAAACACATCCACAAAATTTCATGACAATCTGCGAAGTGGTTTTTGTGTAATGTTGTCCACAACGCTTCCCAATCAAAAACTCCATTTTGGTGACCCCCTTGACCTTTGACTTCCACAGACTAACTAGGGTTGCAAACACTATATCATACGCTATATCAGTGGATCGGGATTTGAATACTGAACATTTTGGACTTAATTTGATGTAAATCGGAACAAAATTGACACTTTAATCGCAAAAAAAACGATTTTGACCTTTTTGTGACCTTGACCTTGACCTTTGATCGCGATCGTCCCAAAATCTAATCGATTTGTCCTCTCATGATGTCAAACAAGTCCACAAATTTCATGACAATCTGCTAAGTGGTTTTTGCGTAATGTTGTCCACGGACGCTGCCCAATGAAAAATGCTTTGTGGTGACCCCCTTGACCTTTGACCCCAACCGCTACCTAGGGTAATTACGCCACACTTTCATGTGGCATAGCCTAGAATGTAGAATTGAGTAATGAACATTTTGGTGTTGGTTTATCTCGTTCGGATAAAAATTGACCGCGTTATGACGAAAAAACGATTCTGACCTTTTCGTGACCGTGACCTTGACCTTTAATCCGATTGCTCCCAAAAGCTTCGCCTGGCGTCCTTGAGTAACTGCACATCATCTCTGAAAATTTCATGCAAATCGGTCCAGCAGTTTTTGCGCAATGTTGTCCGCACACATATCTACCAATAAATAAATACACAGGGGTCAATACAATACCTTCGTCAAACGAAGTTTGCGAAGGTAAATATGCAAGCTCCTTTCAATTCAAGTCAATGGGATGAAAATTGAGGATTTTAGAAATACCACCTTAGTTGTTGACCTTTGGCCTATGTGACCTTTTGACCTTTTGATCTGAAAAACAATAGACTTCTTCCTTTTGACAAACTCTACCATGTGGTGAAGTTTCATGAAGATTGGTTTAAAATTGTGACCTGTAGGTGGCAAACAGACAGACAAACAAACAGACAGAATAACAAAATCGACTGACCAATATACTTGAAAAAAAATCTTTCATTTTGCAAGTAACAATAAGATGTCATGCAGAGCACGATACTTGCAAAATCCATAAAACAAATTTGACCTCAAAAATAATTGGTGGTTGAATTCAATGCCAAATATGCAACTCCTCTTCATATTTCAAGTCCATCGGATGAAAATTGAGGATTTTAGAAATTCGGCATTTGTTGACCTTTTGGCCTATGTTGACTATAAAAATAATTGGTGATTGAATTCAGTGACCTGAAATGCAAATCCTCTTCAAATTTCATGTCAATTGGTTGAAAATTGAGCATTTTAGAAATACCACCTTAGTTGTTCACCGTGGGCCTATGATGACCTTTTGATCTATTTTGACCTCAAAAAAATTGACTGGTTGAATTCAGTAACCTGAAATATATATCCTCTTCAAATTTCAGGTCAATGGGATGAAAATTGAGGATTTTAGAAAAACCACCTCAGTTGTTGACCTTGGGCCGATATTGATCTTTTGGTCCATGTTGACCTCAAAAATAATTGGCTAGTTGTATTCAGTGACCTGAAGTATAAATCCTCTTCAAATTTCAAGTCAATCGGATGAAAACTGAGGATTTTTGAAATCACGCCTGAGTTGTTGACATTTGGCCTTTGTTGACCTTTTGACCTCAAAAATAATAGGCTTCTTCCTTATGACAATCTCTCCCATGTGGTGAAGTTTTGTAAAGATCGGTTTTTGTGAATATGAAATGCCACCATTACCAAAACTGCTTTGTTTAGCACATGCGCAAACTGATCATGGCAAACGCAGCATCGTGGTGGTGCATTACAGTTGTATTACTTTTATAAAATACGATTACCAAAATTTATTTTATTACAGTATGGGTGAAATACCCAAGATAAAATGTTGCTTCCTTCTGTTGGAATCATTGTAATTGCTTCAGCCATTATTGTGCTAGGCCATATGACATTTACCAACAATTCTGAGCATGAACAAATTGGCGATTTTGAGATCTCTCGATTTGGAACTTTAGCAATGTATTCTGGCATTTTTATATTTTTGTTAGTGATAAAAATGTTCGAGATTATAATGTATGGCTTTTAAAGGCTTATAACATTACTCTATAGCCGTTTTTAAGTATATAATTTTGTACACATTTTCATGGGTGGCCAATTTTCCCCATGCCATCCCTACATATGGAGTACTACCATACTCCATGATAAGGACAACAACATGCGCTTCCTTAAGGATTTGGAATATGCACAATAGTTCTTACCGGAGGCACCAAATAAGGGGAATGCGATGCCGCAAGCCCCACAAGTGATATAAACATTCATCGAATGTCAGTCAATATTCATTATATCGGAGTTAAATAACGAGTGAAAATAACTCCATATCATATGATACGATACGATAATTGTGAATAAACAGTGAGGCCAATTGTTTTCTTGATGTCAAAGCAATATTTACGTTTGGTTTCCATATTTTCTTTTTCTTGATAGAGCCATAATTTTAACCTACGTTTAAACATTTAAAATGGCTTTCACTGACAAAGATAACGAAAGACATTTGATATAAAAATGTTCATTTCACTGAAATGCAGGAAAACTTGAACCACATCTTTCCATTCTACCATCTAAGATTTCTCATTCTCCCTTTTCCAGGTACCTTCCTCCACGATAATAAGGATTATTTTATTCCTTGTGATATACCTGATGCTCTTCCTCTTACATTCAATTCCATCCCTTGTTTCATCCTCCCTCAACTTTGTGACTTTCCATTGATTTCTTTTCTCCAACCAAAGTTTTCTCTTTCTTTCTTTTCCTTTTTATCTTGCCCAGTCCTCCATCCACAGAAAACACTCATCGATCAAGTAGTTGCCAAAATAACTGATTAATTAGACTATTAATGTCACCGATTATAATTAATGATTCATGAACAAACACTAAATTTGTACATCATTATAAAAAGGTAACTGAGGATGTTCACATTTACAATACCACAGAACATTTGGTTAATACAATATTAATGTCAATGAGATAATGAAATGTGTAAATGAACCAGAGAGGTATTTGAGTTTTGACAACACAAGACAAACTGCTAATTTAATGTTTGACCTTGCCAAAGGTTTACAGAAAAGCTTGTGCATACACTGCATCCAAGACAATAATATTGGAAGAAGGAACATGTGCTCGTATCTTTTCGACAGCAGTATTTGCATAAAACAGACAATTCAGTTTTGGGGATATGGTTTGAACCTGGGATCCCGTTATCATGAGATAATTGCTCAGATGGTCAAATGAAACGGGTAAATCCAATTGAAGATCATTTTTGTTTTTACCTCTACCACTGAAGTTGGACAGAGGTTATATTTTCACCACTGTCTGTTTGTCTGCATGTCTGTGAGCAGGACTTCTCAAAAAGTTATGGATGGATTCAGACGAAATTTGGTGGACAGGTTGGATGTGTGACAATGAAGAATTATTTCGATCTTGTTGAAAATCCGGTTCTGGATCTGGATCCGAGAATTTTTAAAGTGATTTTTCTCCATTGAGTGTAAGGGCCAAAAACTATGGATTATGACAAACCGAAGTGGATGAGTTAGGTGATGAGAACAAGCTGATTCAAATTTGGTTTAGATCCGGATCCAGGTCCGGCCTATCAGTGGCATACAAAAAGTAAACTGGTCAGCCTGGCGGAGGTCGATGCTCCACTGAGTGCCATTCTAGTTCATTCCATTTTATTTTATTTTTTTGGCTTTTCCAATTGTCTTTACACCTGATGAGAAAAAAAAGAAATGGTATTAATATGCAATAAGGCAATGAGGGAAAAAAGTTCAAAATGTGAAAATACTATATGGGAGAGAAAATAAATACAAACTGTTATATAGCACCTCAGTTGGGGAAGAAATTAAGAAGAAAAGTTAAAAGGTTAACACACCAAAACAAAAACGCAAGCATACACGAGAGTCACGAGAGCATACACCAGTTACAGCCTGGATTCCAAGCCGTTGGAGTAAGCAGACTCTTTAACCAAATACTATGGAAACAGACCTCATGCAAAACAGTCCTGCTGGCATTGAATAACCAACTCTCCATTCTTTACATATATATATATATATATATTATATATATATATATATATATATATATATACTGTATATATATTTATATGAAAATATATGTATTATATAGTAGATATATATTATGTATATATATATATGATATATATATATATATATATATCCTAATAAATGTCAGTGTGTCAGTGTGTCTCCTCTATAACTCCAAAACCATGAAACCTAGCAGCCTGAAACTTTGCATGCCTGAAACCATGAAACCTAGCAGCATGAAACTAACCCTAACCCGAAGAAAACTCCAAGGAAGTGCATGAGTGAAAATTGGGTGTTTGGGTGAATTAAAACCCCTTTTGAAAGATAATTAATGGCCTTATTTAAAAATATCCTTCATCAGGTGCATTCTCGGTCACCACTCTCTATGAGATCTTGGGGCGTATCCTAGGTAACCTCGCTGGGGTCTGAAGCCACCATGTTTTTTGACTTCCTCAACCATGCCTTGACTTGGAACAGGCCGCAATGATTTTTAATGATAATTTATGGTTTTTTTCACTTTCCTCACTCACATTATCGAATGCCTGTTCATCATAGCTAGAAATCGCTGGGTAAATAAACGCCCGGAGATGCCAGCGTTCGTTGCTTTATTTCATTTCCGCACATGGGAGGAGGAGGAGGAGATTGGGACCATACTCTGTGCATAGCCTTGGTGCTGCTTCAGCAGTCTCCTTGGCTATTGGGCACAATCCTGGATGGGTTGCCACTCCGACACAGTATACCAGCATGCTGGCACTCATTTTTCCGACCTCGGAAGGATGACTGGCCGAGTTAACCCCACCTGATATTCATTCAACAGCTGAGCGGGATTTGAACTCAGGACCCTTGGATCCAAAACCACTACCCTAACCATTAAGCAAACACCAGGCATTGCGCACATGCGAGCACCACGAGAATCACTTAAACGAAGCAGAATTACAAAATTTAAGCTCCAGAATCTAACTTCCAAGCAGTTCCTATTCCTAAAAAAAGTGTTCATTTGGCCAATTCGGACATATTTTACATTTTGGGTATCTCCGAGAGGTAGATCCTTAATATGATGGTTCGGAGATTGCTAATCACGTGCCAAGTGAGCCGTTTCTTATCAACTGTTTTGTTGGAGTGCTTAAGCTACTTGGCGAGTGGGCTACAGTATTCGCACTGTCACTGAAAACTGTTCGTCGATCGACTTGAACAAAGTTCAGGGGTCACTCACATGCGTTCTTAGCCACGTGCTGTTCTGCAGTGCAACAAGTGGTGGCTGGCTCACTGAAAATGTGAAATTTTACTTTCCACAACATTTCCCCTTTTTGCAAGATCTTCCATAACATGACACAGAACTTCAGCGTCCAGAAATATAAATAAAAATTAAACGTTTCGCTTTTAAAAGTTTCTTCAACCGTTTCGTGGAGTGCTTGGTGAAGCCACTTGGCACGTGTTCTTCAAGTTTCAATGGCGATACGGTAGTTCGACACTGGAGGTAGGAAGGCAAAATAAATGAAATGATCACGAGAAAAAAAAATTCAGATATGAAATAATGAATCGCCACACCATGTTAGGAAAGCCGAGAGGTACGTGTGCTCACTCTGTGTAACCTGGATTCAAATCCCGACCCAGCTATAAACTCTCATCCCTGTGTTTCACAGGCAGGGTGATTCATCAAGGTGTGTGTCATCTCTCAGATGGATGATAAACTGGGCATCATATCTGCCGGAATTCCTCACCCCTCTCCCTCCCAATCTGGGTGTGCGCTGCCGCTCGCGACGTCGCCACAGGGCGAATCCCCCTTACCTGTGGCTAATATTTTAAACCACCCATTAGCCACTGTGTGCTAATCCATGTTTTAGTGGTTTGTTTTTTTACCAGTTTTAGTCGAATTTTGGGTGATTTTAGCACAGAATTCAACCTTCGTTGAGACGGCCGCCATTTTGTATGTTTTGATTCGGGAATCATGCGTGATTTCGTACAAGCTTATACGAGGTGTGTTCAAAAAGTATCCAACCTTAATTTTTCGTGCGTAAACAAATGAAGCTAGGGAGGCGTGGGTTGGTGCACGTATGTAGGCGATCCTAATCCGTATGCGTGAATATTTTCCCGCCTGCAGAAGCTGTCAGTCGCCGACAGACCACCGATGAGTGAGGAAGTGTAAGTGAGCGCCGTCGGATTTTCGTTTTGACAAAATGACGGATCACTGTGGTCTCATCGCAGTGATCACTGTGTTGAAGAAGTTGGGATCGCTGTTCACAGTCTCCAGCATGTCCTGTGCGATCTCCAAACGGAGTTGCTTCTGCTCGATCGTTAGCAGCTTTGGCACGAACTTCGCTGAGATTCTCCTTAAGCCCAATCCTCAGTCACAATGGAATGAACGGATCCAATGCTGACGCCCGCCTCGTCTGCAAGTTCTCTGATCGTGATTCGACGATCCTGCATCAGCAGGGTCCTCACTTGGTCAATGACGATCTCATTTCGGGATGTTGAGGGCCTACCAGAACGTGCTTCACTTTCCACTGATGTGCGACCATCTTTGAAGCGGTTGTACCACTCTTTTATCTGTGTGGTGCCCATTGCTTCGTTCCCGAAGGCCTGTTGAATTTGCGGATGGTTTCCACTTGGGAATCGCCAAGCTTTACACAAAATTTGATGCAGTAGCGTTGTTCAAGTTTTTCCGTCATTTTGTCAAAAACGAAAATCCGACGGCGCTCACTTACACTTCCTCACTCATCGGCGGTCTGTCGGCGACTGACGCTTCTGCAGGTGGGAAAATATTCACGCATACGGATTAGGATCGCCTACATACGTGCACCAAACCATGCTCCCTAGCTTCATTTGTTTACGCACGAAAAATTAAGGTTGGATACTTTTTGAACACACCTCGTATATACTAACTTTAGTAGTTTTAAACTAGTTTCTAGTAAAAAAAAAATCGACCGAAATTACGCATGATTCCCATGATTCTCGTCTCAAAATGTTGTTTTAATTTTTTTGAAAAAAAAATTTTTCCGAATGATTCGGCGCTATTCGGCACTACATGCTTCGTTGGGTCAGTGGTTGCCAGGTGAGTTTTGACACAATCAGTAGTAGTAGCGAGTTTGTTTGGATGAGAGAGTTTGTTTTGATGAGTGAGTTTGATGGGTGACTTTGGTTGGTTGGATGAGTGAAGTTGATGGGTGAGATTGGTTGTAGAGTGAGTTTGATGTGTGACATTGGTTGGAAGTGTGAATTTGATGTGTGAGATTGGTTGGATGAGTGAGTTTGATGTGTGAGATTGGTGTGATAAATGAAGTTGTTGGGTGATTTTGTGCAGAACACTATTGACTTTTGTTATTAACAAATGCCTAGGCTATGTATTTATACACTGTGCATGGGTTATGCAATAAATTGTATTTGACTTTGACTTTTTTCATGTTTCTTGATCCAGATTCATTTCACATGCAATCTGATTTATTTAAATAGTTTGAAAGCTTATTGCTTGTTGTAGAAAGTTCTTGCTTTTGTCTTCATTCATTCAGGGTACTTGAACACAGGATACATCATATGAGATAAGCAGGAGAATAAGAGTACTGTAAGCTTGTGACACCCATCACCAGACTGCTTTATTATAACCTCATGCATACCTGAAACACAAACAAAACATCAGCATGAATTAAATTTAAAATTAATTTATTATTTCATATTGCTAAAAAAAAACTTTTGAATAAAATATGTGGCGATTTCCTTTCTCCTGTGGCTAATCATTCTAAACCTGGATTAGCCACAGTGGCTAATTCCTTTTGAAAGCCGAGCACACCCAACCAATCCTACCCCCTCTCTCCCACACCTCTCCTCTTTCTGACACTGACCCCTCCCCCTCTCTGTCCGACCCCTCCCCTCTCTGTCCGACCCTCCCCCTCTCTGTCCGACCCCTCCCCTCTCCTCTCCGACCCTCCCCCTCTCTCTCTTCTCTGATTCGTCCCTCTCCCCCCCCCCCCCTTTCCTCTTCCAGTCACATATTTATTTTGCAAATTAATTTGTAATCTTCTTGATATGTGCCTGGTGTTGACTTAATGGTTAGGGTGGTGGGTTTCGGTCCCTTGGGTCCCGAGTTCAAATCCTGCTTGGTTGTTGAATTAATACCAGGTGGGGTTGACTTAGCCTGTCATCCTTCCAAGGTCAGCAAAATTAGTTCCAGCTTGTTGGGATGATTGAGCCATTCAAGTGTCCTGCATCAGAGTGGTGATCCATCCCGGATTATGCCCAATAGCCCAGAAGACTGCTTTGGCAGCAATGATGCTCTGTTCAGTTGTATGGTCGCAATGGATGTATGGATTCCTGATGTTACATATTTTATAACCAATTGAAGTTAAAGATTCAAGCTTAAAATAAAAATATTCAAAAAAAAATACCCCAAGGACATACACGCGGGAGGGGAAGGAGAAGCCTGAAGTTTGGTACGATTTCACAAAAGCTTGAGGGAGTCATTCAGTGACAACACAACGCTTTCATTTTCTCACCATCATCCTTGTTACTGCTCCCGATCCGATCAACGTGCACCAGTGATGCTCTCCTCTGCCTCAGTATCTTCAACACAGACGGTGCCTCCAACAGGCGGTCCTCAGAGGTTTCACTCCAATCCTCAACGAGATCTTACAGACCAGGTCTCTCATCACTCAGGGCAGACCGCGTGTCCTGCGTTCAGTCCTGACTTTTCCTCTCAGCCTTACGCCCGTCGTGCCCGCTCTCGCTTTCATTTTCTCACCACCATCCTTGTTATTTGTTACTTTTCTCACCCAAAAAATCCACACAGTTTTTTTCGTACGAGACCGCGTCAGGCCTTGAAGGGGGAATACAAGACAGAAGGAGAAGGAAGGTGCCACAGCAGAAGGATCGAAAACAAAACAAGTAAGAAAAAAAAAATTAATAAGGAAAAAACAAACCCACCTTGAGAACCACAGCAACCACGGCAAAACCAATGCAATACTCCCCGTGAGCGCAACATATGTAATGTCCTCAACGTTGATTGGTTGAGAGAAAGAAAGTATGGGATGACTTGATTGGTGTAACCATAGAGCATCATGAATAATGAGTAGGCAGAAATGAACAATCATGAATAATAATAGCTTTCATTAAAATGTAAATTTAAATTTTGTTGTACTAATAAAATATTTGTTTATTTGAGACAAAGGTACAATTCGTCCCAACTCTGGAATGTGAATAATGTCCTCAGATTGAAAGGAAAGCTACGAACCGCCATCTTGTTCAATGCGTTCCTGAAGATATGTATATTCGTAACAGCTTGGTTCCAGTTTATATCGGAAAAAGGATCCAGAATTCTAGTCTCAGTTGTAGTTGGACAGTCGAACGTATGTTTATGGAGGATATACATCTCCATATATATATTTTTTTTATTATTTTTTTTTTTATTATTATTATTTATTATTATTTTTGTTGCGGTTCTGGTTTTCCAGGTTAACCACCTTTCTCCCCCCCCCCCGACCCAAATTGTGGTGACAGGCGGTAACCACCGCGAGCCCGGATGGTCGAACGGGTTTTCCTTATAAGGAGGTGGACACGTTGATCCTCAGAGATTATAACGTGCGCAGGAGGGGCGGAGTGCAATGGCGGAGGGACGGAGACTCGGGGGAAGCACAGCACAGAGTGGGTGAGTTATACTCGAACCTCATGACAAATACACCGACACAGCCACTTAAAATGAACACATTTCATGAAAATAGACAAATATTTACGAAGAACAATAATCAGAATATAACAATACGTGAGGTAAATTGAAGTCTTGAGTCGAGGCGCCTCTACACACAGACTTCAATACAGACAAGGAGAAAACGAAACAAAAGCAATGCCAATCCTCCCTTTATTCTGGCACTTCGCTTTGTCCAGAGATTGTCGTTATGGAACTTGGAATCGAAGCGCTTTGTAGACGCGCCCAAAAATGGTGCTAAGCCGCTACCTCGCAGCAGGAAAAAATGTGCGGCAAGCAATTTGTGAGCGGAATCCAACACCAGGGCTCACACGAAACCCGGGAAGGCGGGGCCTCCACCCGCTCGCACGTTTGTCTAGCTTCTGACGTCACGCCCATTAATCAATATCACGCGCCTCGGGGCATGACTTCGCCCGCCGTCACCCTTGGAGGTGGGGCTTCTGCCTGCTCGCATGTGTTGGCTCACTTGTAAATTCAAAAACGTAGGAATAGGTTACAGGGGGCAATCACATACTGAAGGAACTTATTCTTAATCCCTATCTAATTAACACCGCACCACCCCTGTGTGGTGACATATAACACTTAAGCTCACAGTTTCCCTACTTAATTACATCGAATGTCTCCTACATGTCCACGGACCAAACACTCTATTTAATCCTAACTTTCCCATTAAATTCCTTCATCTACCCCCCAACCATAACACAGCCCCCCACCACCCATTCCCTCCCCCCATCCCTCCCCAGAACTGTAGCTCCTGCAAGGTTCAATGCAGGCATTACCATTCCAGCCTTACCACTTACTGACTCCACTAATTAGCTTTACTGACTTACTGACTCACACCTTTAGATATCCTTTTGGGGGCCCTCGAGGTGCTGAATGAGGAGTCGGAGCCGCTGGGATTACGGGTTTCTTGGGTCAAAACTAAGATCCAGGCTTTCAATGACATCTTGGATGCTGCTGTCCTATCTGTGTCTGTTTGTGGTGAGGATGTTGAGGTCGTGGAGAGATTCACTTACCTTGGCAGTGATATTCATGTCTCTGCTGGCTGTGAGTCAGAGGTCAATAGACGTCTGGGTCGGGCCTGGGGAGTCATGGATTCACTGGATCATGGGGTGTGGCGCTGCCGGTACCTGTGCGGGAGGACGAAAGTCCGAGTCTTCAGGTCCTTGGTGCTTCCAGTCTTGCTCTATGGATGCGAGACTTGGACTCTGACCAAGGATCTGAGACGGAGACTTAATTCCTTTGGTACCAGGTCTCTTCGGAGAATCCTTGGCTATCGCTGGTCAGATTTTGTGTCCAACGAGCGGTTGCTGAGAGAGACTCGGATGAGATTTGTTACCTGCATGGTCCGTGAGCGTCAGTTGTCGCTGTATGGACATGTGGCTCATTTTCCTGACGCTGATCCTGCTCACCAGATTCTCTCAGCGAGGGAGTCTCGTGAGTGGAGGAGGCCAATGGGCCGACCACGTGCCTCGTGGTTGCAGCAGGTTGACCAGCATCTCAAGGAGATGGGGATGGGCCTGGCATCTGCCTGGGGAAGGCCAGACGGAGGCCCTGGAGTGACCGCTGGAAAGTGGACGCAGCGACGCGCTGTTCTGGCACATGCTCCCATACCTGACCTGACCTGACCTAATTAGCCTATGAAATAAATTAGACGGAGCTGTTGGAGCGAGCCGTAGCTAACTTACCTATTCTCCTTAACATTCTACACCCCTTAAACAAAACAATTCAAATATTTGCAAATCTCTTCGTTCCTCGCTCCTCACTCCTGGGCCGGTCGGAAATGTCAGAGAACACACAAACCTACTATAAGAAACAATAACCAAGAAAAACTTTTTAACGTTTATACAACCCCCTTCTAAAGACTGCGTTCATTGGTGGATGCCACGATACCCAACGTTATCTGCGGAGCCATCCCAATTTACCTATTTCAAATTTCTGCGAGCCCTGTCTCTCCAGTATAGGGAGTGACATGGATTAAGTGAACCTTCCCTCACACAGTCATACATAAACCCGATATAAATCATTCATTCCAACCCTGCAAGACCATGGCTTAAATGTTATTACACACATGTGTGATCCTCAACTGAGCAGCGGGGAGGTACCTTACAACAATAATGGTGGGGCACTTCCGTTGTGGTGTTCGCAGTCCAAAAACAGTCGCCCGACTTACGACTTCTTGCCGCCCCCCCCCCCCCTCAACTATTCGGTCCTTGACAGCCAAACAGCTCTTGCTGTATGCCTCGCAGGGAGGGTCTCCACACATCCAGGCTCTCACAGTCTCATATGGGTTGCCTTACTGCTGGTCGCTCAAATCAGACCCTCATCTCAGATGGGTCTCCATTTCTCTACACCATCCAGGCTCTCTCGCACCCTCATACACTACCAGCTGCCAGGGATAAATTACCTCAAGGGGAACCGCAGTCACCGCTCCTCCAGAGATTGATCCATTCCTGCGACCTGTATGTGAGGGAGATGACAGTCGGTATGCGGGGAGAACGCAACCGCATCCCCGTGTCCGAGTGCCATGGTTGAGTGTGTGTGAGCGTCGTGGCACGCCAGGAGTGTGTGCGGTGCAACGGCGACGACACGACGGGACCAGAATGAAGGACAAGGGCCGAGTAGCGGCCCGTAGCTGATTGAGAACCGTGCCGGGTTTGCACAGCACGAGCGCGGGGTCCGTGCTGTGCTACGCACAGGCCGCGCACGTGCGCGGGCTGCGCAGGTGAAACCCGGTCCGGAAACGCCAGCGGTGGAATGTTAGCCGATCCCGCGGACGGACAGAAGCTAGGCTGGATTCGGAATTTTGACCGGATGGGTTCTCCACGCGATGCGTGTTTGTTAAAGCTCCGACGAGCAGGAGCACATGTGTTCGCGTGGGAACCCCTCGAAACGCGGGGCTTGCTTTGAGATGCGCAGAGTGACGTCATGGCTGCACGTGTGTTTTGGAATCGGCAGAAGGGATTCCTGCCGGAGGTACCGTCCAAGAGGGACGAGGTGTGCGGGGCGCAAGCAGCTGCCATGACGTCACGGAAAGAGGCGCAGGCTGTGAGTTGCCGCGCTGGTGTGCGCCAAGAAGAAGAAAAAAAAAAAGAAGTAAAAGCGAGCCTCGCCACTTCGAGTGGACATGAACCCCAGGCAGGGGTGGAAGACCCCCTTGTTGGGGCACAGGAAACTACTAGTTAGGGGATCGGATAGCGATAGTTAGACCGGCTTCATGGGGACCATGGTTGTACCTCATGGAGCCCGTGGAATGGATTAAGTTAGAGGGATTTTAGTTCAGATTTTTTAGGAAATGGGAATTTTTTGGGATTTTTGAGACATGGACAGACATGGAAATGTGTAGTGGAGACGTAGCTTAGCTACGTAGAGTAAATGAACGTGCATGAGTTTTAAGGATGGACGAGGACACGAGTTAGTCAGGCGGATTTGTTAGAAGGATGGCAGTGTGGAAGTGTTGGTGTGAGTGCTAAATGAAAGTGTGTGAGGAATGAGTGTGGACACCGGGGCCCAAGTGTTGTGAGTGGAGCGAATGTTGTATGCATGGTGCGAATGACTGATTGGGGGGAGGAGTGATTCCCACCCAAGAGACCCCGGGGTCAGTTTAATGTTAGTTAGTGGGTAGTCAAATTTACTAACAGGAGGTCGTTTTGTTGTTGGTGGCGAGAGAAGGCACGAAACCCGTTTGGAGGGGTGCAAGAGTTCATGGACGGCTGGGAGCGTGGCGTGGAAAGGTGAATTTTGTTTAGTGGCACCCCAGGCACCGGACTAGTCGGCCAGAGTAGGCTAAGGGCCCAAGAGGGGCCGGGATAGTGTAATGGGCACGGGCGACCCGTCGGAAACGGGACCCGTAGCACCAGAATGCCACGGGGCAGTGTACTGGGCCACGGGCGACCCTCAGAAAGGGACCCGGGGCATCAACACGCCACGTGGCATCGGAGGGGCAATGCAAGAGGGCAACCCCCCGCTTGTAGGGAGCAGCTAGCTCAGAGGCAGCCTGCGGGCCTGGGGGTGCCATGGTTAAGTTCGGCAGAGGGGAGTTCCTGCCAGTTGAGCCACGCTCCCAGCCAGGAAATTGTGTGTGAGGGCACGTATGAAAAATTTGAGGGCAAGCCCAAATTATAATGGACACCACACAGCACGACGGGAATCATGGTTTTTAGAACCGATAGTTTTAAAGTGTGAGGCGTTTTTGGAAAGCCCCGGTGGTCATTTCAGGTGTAATGAATGTTAGGGTAGATAGGAGATGTACCTTCGCACCATCCACCCCTTCGCCTCGTTGTAGGCCGCTGGACTCACCTTGGTAGATCGCTGAACTCTGAGGAGGCCATTCTGAGGCTTCGTTGGGCCTCGAGACAGGACGCTAGTCTCTCCCTACCCCTCCAGAGAGGAACGTAGGGGTTGGGGTAGGCTAGGTTGACAGGATAGGTTAGCCGTCGGAATCAATGACGATAAAGGGGATAGGGAGACAATTGGTAAAGGAAAATAAAATAATAAAAATAAGAGCGGGCTAAATTTTCGTTGTTTTTGTGGCAGATTAAGGGAGCGGGTTATGGACAGAGACAGGCAAAGGCGATAGGTGGGGGGAGACAGTAGAGCTAGGTCTGAGCCCGCCTTCAGAGCGGCCGGCACCACCGCACTCCCTCCAGACCTGATGGAACCACACCAGAGGCCGGCCAGTTCACCTGCCGGCCTGTTGTGCTGCAGCTGCCTGTTCTGCATGGGCTTACCTTGCCATGCCTAGTTGCCTGCCTCTGCCATGACCCCATGCTACTAGCCCTTGTTTGCGTTTGCCCCTTGTGTCCATCCATCACCATGCGCCTTTGCCAGGGACCATTCCAGTTTTGTGAGGACTGCCCTGCAGCAGCCTGTGCATCCAGTCCCATTTTTTGTGTTTTGCGACCATCTCCACCATTCCCCTACACCAAAGACTTTGCTATGACTTTGCCGGCCCCCTTTCACAGATTACAAGTCCTGGCCATGGTTAGTGTAATGTAAAAGATAAGTTAAGATTGTAAATACGTGAACCCCACCTGCATGTTTTTTTAGCGCCGCAATTTTAGTTAAGTTGTCCGAATGAGTCTGAGAGTTTGTTTAGTTAGTTACGCCAGCGCATTAGGTTATTTATTTTTGGACACGTTTAAGAATGTCGCACTCAGGGATCCGAAGTAGAACGTACTAGGGAAAACTTACACTGCTGGTCACACGAAAATTTTACGACTCGGACGAGTCTTTTAAAGGGGAGGGGGTTAAATGTTATTACACACATGTGTGATCCTCAACTGAGCAGCGGGGAGTACCTTACAACAATAATGGTGGGGCACTTCCGTTGTGGTGTTCGCAGTCCAAAAACAGTCGCCCGACTTACGACTTCTTTGCCGCCCCCCCCCCCCCCTCAACTATTCGGTCCTTGACAGCCAAACAGCTCTTGCTGTAATGCCTCGCAGGGAGGGTCTCCACACATCCAGGCTCTCACAGTCTCATATGGGTTGCCTTACTGCTGGTCGCCTAATCAGACCCTCATCTCAGATGGGTCTCCATTTCTCACACCATCCAGGCTCTCTCGCACCCTCATACACTACCAGCTGCCAGGGATAAATTACCTCAAGGGAACCGCAAGTCCACCGCTCCCCAGAGATTGATTCCATTCCTGCGACCCACATATCTTACCCACCCACACAATCCAACATCTCATTCCTTTCCCGCTGTCACTCAATTCTCAAACGTTGCGATGCAAAAATGTGATCGTGTTCCAATACTGCAATGGCCTGCTTACATGTTATAATTCGCATTCATTCTCCAAAAACCACTCAATTCTTTACACATAGCAGACATCAATACCACAAGACAATTCTAGTTTCCAAACCAATCCCTTTACTGACCATTGAGTCACTCTTGCTTGCTCTTCATCCTAATTACCATGTCCCAATTTTAT
>CM068967.1:53765914-53773414 GCA_035128595.1 Eptatretus atami
CCTGACCACTGTTATCCCTCCCAACACCTCCACTGTTATCGCCCTCCCCACAACAACTTACCATGTTTCGCCTCCCCAACAACGGACCACTCGTTATTGCACTCCACAACAACTACACTATGCCGTTATTGCACTCCCAACACCTTTACCACTGTTATCGCCCTCCCCCAACACCCTACCACTGTTATCGCCCTCCCCAACAACTACCCACTGTTATCGCCCTCCCCAACAACTACCACTTTTATCCCCTCCCCCAACAACTTACCACTTGTTATCGCACTCCCAACAACTACCACTGTTTATCGCCCTCCCAACAACTACCACTGTTATGCCCTCCCCAACGCCGACCACTGTATCGCCTCCAACAACTACCATGTTATCGCCTTCCCCCAACACCTACACTGTTATCGCCCCTCCCGCAACACTACCATGTTATCGCACCCCCCAACAACGGGACCACTTGTCATTGCACTCACAACACCTACCACTGTTATCGCCCTCCCCAACACCTACCACTGTTATCGGCCCTCCGCAACAACTACCACTGTTATCGCCCTCCCAACAACGACCACTGTTATTGCACTCCACAATCAACTACCACTGTATGCACTCCCCAACACCTGACCACTGTTATCGCCCTCCCCAACACCGACCACTGTTATCGCCTCCCAACAACTACCACTTTTATCGCCCTCCCCCAACAACTACCACTGTTATCCCTCCCCCAACCAACTTACCACTGTTATCGCGCCCCCAACAACTACCATTCGTTATCGCCCTCCCCAACAACTACAACTGTTATCGCAGCTCCCCAACAACTACCACTGTCTTTCGACCCCTCCCAAAACTACCACGTTATCGCCCTCCCCAAAAAACTACCACTTTATTCGTCCTCCCCAAAAACTACCACTGTATTGCACTCCCCAACAACTGACCACTGTTATCGCCCTCCCAAAACCTACCACTTGTTATCGCGCTCCCAAACAACTACCACTTGTTATCACCCTCCCCAAACGACTACCACTGTTTATCGCCCTCCCCACGCACTACCACTGTTATCGCCCACCCAACACTACCATGGTTATCGCCCACCCCAACAACTACAACTGTTATCGCGCTTCCCAACAACTACACTGTTATTGCCTCCCCAAGCAGCCGACCACTGGGTTATCACCCTCGCACCTACGACCCAACAACTACCTACGTGTTATTGCGGCCCTCCGCACAAGCGACCACTGTTACTCAGCCTCCCGCAACGAGAACGACCACTGTCCATTGCACTCCACAACGACTACCACTGTTATCCGCCTCCCCAACCACCACTGTTAATCGCCCTCCGCAACAACTACCACTGTCATCGCCCTCTCCCCAACACGACCACATGTTATTGCACTCCACAACCAACTACCACGTTATTGGCACCCCCCAACACCTACCCTGTCTGCCCTCCCCAAACACCTAGCCACTGTTATCGCTCCTCCCCACAACTACCACTGTTATCGCCCTCCCCAAACTACCCTGTATAGCCCTCCCCCAACAACTACCCTGTTATCGCCCTCCTACCCCGCAACCAACTACCACTGTTCATCGCCTCCCAAAACACTACACGATGTTAATCGCGCCCTCCCCAACAAACTACCATGGTTATTGCCCTCCCCAACAATACAACTGTCTATTGCACTCCCCAACAAACTACCACTGTTTATCGCCCTCCCAACAACCTACCACTCGTCTATCGCCATCCCCAAACCTACCACTGTTATCGCCCTCCCAACACCTACCACTGTTATCGCCCCTACCCAACAACTACCACATTTATCGCCCCCCCAACAACTTACCACTGTTATCGCCCCCCAACAACTACCACTGTTATCGCCCCCCAACAACTACCGCACTGTTTTCGCCCTCCCCAACAACTACCACCTGTATCGCCCTCGACCCAACAACTACCAACTGTTATCGCCCTCCCCAACAACTACCATTTATCGTCCTCGCCCAACAACTACCACTGTTATCGACTCCCCACAACAACTACCACTGTTAATCGCCCTCCCAACAACTACACTGTATCGACTCAAAATACCGTTCCCTCCCCAACAAACTACCACTGTTATCGCCCTCCCCAAAAACTACACTGTTCACTGGCCCTCCCCACAACTACCACTGTTTATCGCCCAGCCCAACAACTACCCTGTTATCGCCACCCCAACAACTACCACTTTATTCCCCAGGCATTATCGCCCTCCCCAACAACTACCACTGTTTATTGCCCATCCCACACACTGACCACTTTATCGCCCTCCCCAACAACGTACCACTGTCATTCGCCTCCCACAAACTCACCACTTGTTATCGCCCTCCCAAACTACGAGTACGTCACCAACATACCACTGTTATCGCCCTCCGCAACAACTAACCACGTGTTAGTCCCCGACACTGTCACACACACACACGTTATTGACTAACCTCACGTTGCTTCCATCCGTATCGCCCTCCCCAACCCATATGCCCCCAAAACTTACCACTGTTCGCCTCCCAATCTACATGTATCGCCCTCCCCCAAACACCACTGACGCCTCCACACCACTGTTATCGCCTCCCCAACAACTACCACTGTATCGCCTCCCAAACAGTACCCTCCAACTACATCTGTATCGCAACTACAACATTCATCGCCCAACAACTACCACTGTTATCGCACCCTACCACTTATGCCACCCCACCTCCATATGCCCAACACCTACCACTGTTATCGCCCTCCCAACAACAACTGTATGCCCCAACACTTGTTATCGCCCCAACAACTACCACTTACCCCCCACACTACCACTTTCGCCCCCCAACTTTTATCGCCTCAAAACTTATCCCCTCCAACTACCTCTATCCTCCCAAAACTACCACTGTATCGCCTCCCACAATCCCTGTTCGCCCTCCACAATACCACTATCCCCCCACAACTAACCACTTCGCCTATACCTTATCGCTCGCTCACCACTACCCTCACACCTACCACTGCCATCAAGCCTTGGTGTTGCTTTGGTTAAGGTGGCTGCTGAGTCTTAGGGTCAGAGTCGAGTCCGCGTTGGCACTGATCTAACCCCAGGTCGGTTGACTCAACCTGTATCCTTCCTGAGTGAGCCAAATGAGGACCAGATGTGCGGCCAGCATCAGCGCATCGTCGCACCACAACAAACGATAGCTACCATAGTCCAGCTGTCAGAGCATGAAGAAGAACCACTGCCATCCACCGTCACGCATCACCACCACCATCCCACAGCCATCGCACTCGTCACCATCACACCCACCCAACAGTCCACTCGCCCACCACCTACACACAGCATGCGCTCGTCAACAATTACCACAGAAAATCACACCATCCACCCACAGAAAATCATAACACCACCAATACACCAACGCCATCGCACTCGTCAACATCACCACAGAAAAATCCTAACCACCACCACCACCATAGAAATCATAACACCACCACCACCATCACCACAGCCATGCACCGTCAACATCACACAAGAAAATCATAACCACCACCACCACCATGCACGACAGAAAATCATAACCATACCACCACCACCATCCACACAAGGAAAATCATATCCACCACCACCACTATCACCACGCCATCGCACTCGTCAACCATCACCACAGAAAATCAAACCACCACCACCACCATCACCACAGAAATCATAACCACCACCACCACAGAAAATCATATCCACCACCCACCACCATCAACCACAGGCCAGCGCACTCTTGTCAACATCACCACAGAAAATCATAACACCACCACACCCTACACCACAGAAAATCAAAACCATAACCACCACACCGAATCAGCCACAGAAAATTAATAACCACCACACCACCTCACCAAGAAAATCATCCAAAAACAGAAACTGTTGGCTACGGTCACTCGACTATTGGCGAACTGGGAATGTTTAAAACATAACAGTACTGAGAGAGAAATAAACCATAATTAATACTCGAATAAGGACACAGAACCCGTTCGAGGGGTTACACATCGAATGTGTGGAAATTCGACTTACACTTGACGTATGTAAATGCTTTGATCGATTAAAACTCTGCAACCACAAAGCGACACTTCCCTCAGCAATCGGCTTACCGTTTTGGCGACAACGTTGCCGTCACACAGGCTCCAAACGTCACGGGAGTGACGTCATGATCGAACGGCATTCCAGATGACTCATGGCACTCTGGAGGACACGGGCAAGTGGTCAGGAAAGTAGTCGGTGCTAGAAGACAAAACCGCTGACATAACAAACGTCAATAATCATTGCTCTCAATTATAATTGCGATAAAAAAATAAATTTGACAAAGTCGAAAGTAACGATAAATCAAAAGGCAAAGGCGTGGGCTCATCGGGACACGCACACATCGTATCCGCCAAGATGGGAGAGTGCAAATTAAAACGTGCGTCTCTTACGGTTGGAAGTGATTTTAAATAACTTGCTTGTTTCAGGAGATTACCGAAATAAAATATATTTCGAATAACGCGCGTCAAATATCGCGATATCGTCCGAGCTCACACGTCATTGCTGTTGTTTGTATAGTTGTGTTTTCGAATAAGAGAATAAACATTGGAGTCGTCATTATATAATATGGCGCGAACCAACACAAACCCAATGACCTCTTCGTAATTTTAATGAATATCAATCAGGTATTCGTGATTTAATACTGATAATATTATATACATTTCGCAATGCAAACCACCCCAGTACAACCCCTTGCCAAGAACTGATTTGGCAGCACCAGCGCTGGTGAGAATACAGCAATCAAATCAAATCGGATCGATACACATACAATACTACATACACACCAACACACACACACACACACACAAACACACACACACACCAACACACACACACACACACACACACACCAACACACACGATACACACACACACATACATACATACACACAACACACAGAAAACCACACACAACACAGAGTCACAACACATCACCACACACACACAACACACACAGATAACACACACACATACACAACACACAACACATACATACCATACACAACCACATACACACACAGATACACACACATACACATACACACACGAAACAACAATACACAAGATACCACACACAACACATCACATACACACAGCAACCAAAACATAACACACCATACATACATACACACACAGATACACCACACACAGAACACACACACACAACAAGATACACACACTACACACCACACACATACACACACACACACATACACACATACACACACATTACACACACACACATACCACACAGACATACATACACACACACACGATACACACACACACACAGATAACACACATAACACACACCACACATACACACACACACCATACCATACACACATACATACACCACATACACACACAGATACACACACACAACATACATACATACACACACACAACACACAATACACACACACACACACTACACACACACAGTACACCACACACACACAGATACACACATACACACACACAACACATAACATACATACATACAACATACACACACACACAATACACAACACACACAGATACCACTCACACACATACACACACAGATACAACACATACAACACATCACATACACGACGCACAACATACACACATACCATACACACCACACACATACACACACAGATACCACACATACACATACACAACACACAGATACACACACATACACACACACATACACAACACACACAGATACACAAACAGATACACACACACATACAACCATACACACAACAGACACACACACACACACACATACACACACACAGATACACACACATACACACACATACACATACACACGCACACACATACACACACACACATACACATACACATACACACAACACAGATACAACACATACACACACATCAACACAGATACACACAACAAACACACATACACACCAGATACACATACACATACCATACACAAATACACACATACACATACACACACAGATACACTACACATCACACACATAAACACACACACAGTACAAACAAACACACACACCTACACAACACATACACATACACACACAGATACATACACATACACACACACACAGATACACATACACACACATACACATACACACACACAGAACACACACATACACACACACATACACATACACACCAGATACACACACATACACACACATACACATACACATACACACACACACGATACACACACACAGATAACACACATACACACACACACTCAGCAACACACACATACACACACCGATCCACACACACACACAACACGCACCACACACACACAACACACACAAACATACACACATAAACACACACAAGATACACACACATACCAACACATAAACAACACACACACAGATACACACACATACACACACAGAGATACACAACAGAGTACACACACAGATAACACACATACACACACAGTACACACACATAACACACGATACACACCACACAGATACACACACATAACACATAGAGATACACACACAGATACACCAAACACATACACACACACACATACACACAAACACAATACACACACAGATACACACACACACACAGATCACACACATACACACACACAACCCAAATACACACAAACACACACAAACACACATACACACAAACAACACAACACACATACCCACACCTTCCACTGTCACACCTCTCCAGGGAGACCATTCCATGCTTAACCATTCTCAGACTGCAAGACCCGAGCCTGAAAACCGTCCAATTCTCTCCTCTTTGCCCCTCAAGCAATGGCCCGAGTCCGAACACTGTCCACTCTGTTGAAAAACTCCACCACACTGTACCTGCTTGTCCACACTCTTTCACGATGTTGAGGTGGAAATTTCGTGGGAAAAAGGATTTACTTACATGTTTTGTGCATCTAGCGAAGGGCAATCAAATTTACAGCACTTGGTGAACTTTTCAGATCCTCGTGGAGGATCTGTCTTACTCACGTTGTTGTTCTTCATCTTCTTCTTGTGGAATTTTTTGTTTCACAGCCTCCAGTTTTCATTGAAACTTCTGAAACTTGGCACATATAATGTAAAAATACCCTGCGCAGACAGTAACCATCTCCGATTTTGAAAATTCCAGAAAAAAGTTATTGACGTCAAAATATCTCCGCTAATGGAAATCGCCTAAAAAATTATCTCGAAACTAGGCAAGCTTTTTGAATTCTGTTTGCGGGAATCGACAGGGCATTAGCAGAGATGAATTCCGCACATATGATACATGCATATGACGTCATATCAATTTTTATGACGTCATTCCTATTTTTGGACATTTTTTGTTCACAACCAGAGTTTTCACTGGATCTTTGTGAAACTTGCATGTATATGCAGAAAGCCCACGCAGGCAGTAACCATCTCCGATTTTGGAAATTCTT
>CM068967.1:53778414-53781490 GCA_035128595.1 Eptatretus atami
AAACCCCATATGTGGACACACACACACACACACACACACACACACAAACACAAACACACAAACACAACCCCTCACATACTACACACACACAAACACATATACACACATACACACTATATTACACACACACATACACATACATACACACACATATACACATACACACACACACACTTACACACACTACACACACAACACAACACACACAGTCACACATACAGCACACATCACACACAATACACACATCACACATATACACACACACACACACTCACTATACACACACATAACACCACATACACACACACATACACAAACACACACACACGCACACATACACACACATACACACACATATACACACACACGCACACATTACACACACATACACACACACACACATACACACACACACATCACACATATACACACATACACACACATATACACACACATATACACACACATACACACACACACACATACACAACACACATACACACAACACACGCACACATACACACACCATACACACACACACACATACACACAATACGCACACATACACACACACACAGACACACAACACCACACACACACACAACACACACACACACACACACACACACACACACCACACACACACACACACACACACACACACATACACACACCACACAAACACCCACACTGACATTTATTTGTATCGATTTCGGCCTGAGTGTGTATGTCCATGGCAGACTTTTTTGGTTCACGAAAAAATATTTTCACGAAAAATCTAATTGGTTCACGAAAAAATATTTTCACGAAAAATATAAGTGACCACTATATCGTTATTGTTGTGTGTCTGTCTGTCTGTTCTGTCTGTATGTCTGTTTGTATATCTGTATGTCTGTCTGTCTGTTGGGTAGTCAATCTAGTCGAAAAAAAAAAAAATTCCAAAATGTTTTTTTGAGATTTGTTCCCCCTTATTATCAGTATTTAAAATGGCGATTTCAATTAATACAATGGCGATTTCGATGAAACTTGGTTGGTAGGTTCATACCATGACCTAGTTGTGTGCAAATGAGACGTTGCTATGGACACCACCGTTGCATAGCAACGGGACTTTGAAATTTTTGAAAAATCATAAAAATTTATTTTTCGAAAATCAAAATCGGGCCACGAGCGATTGTGCAGTAGATTCAGCCATATTGTCAAAAATTTCCAGCCGGATCCTATGAAAACTGTCGGAGAAGATAGACTTTGAATGAACCCTGGTCGAAACAATAAAAAAACGAAGTTCGTTATATCTCAGAGACTATGAGTCAGATTACATGAAACTGGTATGGTAGGTTCATGGTATGTCCTAGTTATGTGTGAGAAAGAACCGTTGCTATGGACCCCTCCGTTGCCTAGCAACGCCGAAAAACCTCTAATGTGGGGTATTTTAACGAAAAAACAATCTGCAGCATTACCCTTGAAGCTAGAATCATGAATTTCTTGTGCTTACTCCCAGATCATTCCCATCGAACGGGCCATCGCGTCAGGTTCTATTGGTAGGCGACTACCCATGTCTGCCTACGCTTGTCTGTCTATCTGTCTGTCCGAGCATAGCTCCGTGGCTTTTGATCTGATCCTGATGAAATTTTGGTGGGAGGTTTATATCATGATCCAGTTGTGTTTTCCTGAAAATGGGCGTGGTGCGCCCATTATGGCAGAGCCACGCCCAAAAACATGTGTTTTTAGGGGTAGGATTTCAATTTGCATCTTCTCCTAGGGTTTTGTCGAATCTGACAGGGGTTTCGGTATTTGGTTAGCCAATGGCACCTGCATAGCCCCACAGAGCTCGATTTTTCATTTTCGTCCAAGGTCAAGGTCACAAGGTCACGAACTTAGAAAATTGTGATTTGACATAAACTCCATCTTCTCGAGGGGTTTGTGGAATCTGGCAGGGTTTCGGTATTGGTTAGCCCAATGGCACCTGCATAGCCCCATGGAGCTCGATTTTATTTTCATCCAAGGTCAAGGTCACAAGGTCAAGGTCACAAGGTCACGAACTTAGAAAATTGCGAATTTTGACATAAAATCATACGACCGCCCAAACTTGAGAGCTAGGATGACAATATTTTTTATGCATAATTCTTGAGGTCATCCCACCTGAAGTCTTGAAACCATTTGCTCTATCTCGAACACCTTGCCCGTGGCGCCCCCTTCAAGTTGTTTTTACGCTGATTTCATCAAAGTATGGATAATCCGAGGAGTGCGAAATGCCATATAGCCTATATGACTTATATTGTTCTGGAATGTTCCAGAGAAAGTTTTGCACAAAGTCATAATCCTTGACCTTTGACCTTTAAAGTTCACAAAGGTCAAATTTCAGAGTTGTTGGAATCGAACCGGGTTTTCGACCTCTTCGACGAACTAACTCCAATAAGCTATAGCACGTATCCTGTTTCCTTATTTTAATGTCCACAACATTGTTTGTGACCTTTAAAGGTTATGCAAAGGTCAAATTTTGAAAATTGTTGAACAAACCGGGTTTTCGACATTTTGCAGCTAATAACTGTCACTCGTACCACAATCATGTTGATCATTTTTATAACTTGGTCAAAATTATCACATTGTCTCATCCTTGATTCTGAAACAATCTACATACGTCCAAATACCGCTCATGAACCATCGTCGTCTTGAGACTTGTTTTTAATTTTTAACCATTTGAGATTTTGTCATCAAATTTTTAACAAACCTTTATGATGACAATATGGAGTACAGTAACTAATAATATTCACATTTTTCTATTTTTAAAAGTTGTTGTTTTCGTTGAGTTTAGTTCACTTTGTACTTTGCATTTTGAATTGCTTTCTAGTTACACTTTTTGTTCAGATGTTTGACTTATTTTGACAGAGGGGTATATTATGTTTTGCAATTTTAAGCAAAGGATTGTCTGAGGCTCTACTTTTCCAGATTACTGCTGCAATTAAGTGATGTAGCATCCTCCATGATAATACCGAGGAAGGCTTGTGAAGAGCTGAAAATTATTTTTCTGTCATTCAGCAAAATGTGGAATCTGTCATTCAGCAAAATGTGGAATCTG
>CM068967.1:53804227-53820709 GCA_035128595.1 Eptatretus atami
TAATTAGAACTGCGACTATCTAACTGCTGGCAGTTGATGACCGGATAACCAAGACCGTCCAGCTTTATTACAAACGGGAATTGTACGAGTTATGGACGCGCGTAACATGCCGCGTTCAATCTGTCAAATTACGTATGCAGTTCGGCTTTTTCCTGAATACATATCAATTGTATTGGTGTATTATATAACGCTGAAACAGGCAAGTAATAAATTTCACCATAGGTCCACAGGGTAACCGAACTCCCTGAGTCACCACGAAGACCGAGCACGATACCTCTACCGATGTGGATTGATGGATATCCATCTCACATGCAGGGCTATGTGCTGAGATCGAGATCCATCTGCCTCTGACGAGATCCATGCTGCAAAAGGGCTCATGCGCGGCCGAGTGAGATCACTAATACCATGGATCCATGGTGCTGAATCCTCTCGAGACAAGCTCATGGTGCGAACTGGCGATCCACCAATGCAGAGCAACAATGGTGCCTAGACGTGAGATTATCTCATAAAGAACACATGTGTACTCAACTGAGGTCCATGCTCAATACAAGGAACATGCTTGCCGAGATCATCTCAATGTCAGGCTTATGTGACAAGAACTGACGGTCCATCTCATACAAGGGATCATGCTGCTGAGATCCATCTCGATGTAGGCTCATGGTGACGATGAGATCCATCTCAATGCACAGGCTCAGGTTGCCGAGATATCCATTCTTCAAATAGGGTAATGTTGCTGCGAGATCGAGATCCATCTACCAATGCAAGGGCTCATGGTGCTGAGAATGAGATTTTTTGTGTATGGCGCGTTTCAGAAGTGGAACGGAATCCCTCCCAGGTTTGCGAAGTATCCTCCCGTTGTGGTGTGTGTGTGTGTGTGTGTGTGTGGTGTGGTGTGTGTGTGTTGTTTTGGTATGTGGTGTGTCCACATAATGGGTTTCAAAATGTGGAGTGGAGTCCCTCCCAGGGCAGCCTAAAGTACCACCTCAATTTCGGTAAGGGGGTCACGATCCCACGGACGCAAGCTGGTGAAAGTTTTTTTGTACACGTAGTACGTGCAGCATAGCAAACGCAATTGTTTCGAGCTTTTCCATAAAAAAGCACCAAAATTGGTACATATGTTGACTAATGTATTCTGAAAAATTCTGGATATGGAGCCCACTGCGACGATTTTGTGTTGGTCCAGCTTTGGGGGCCATTTTCCAAAATGGCCACCATTCTATTTAAACCAACCAATGGGAAAAACATCTTCTTGTTATTCTCTCTTGTAGGTTTCTCAAGAGGTGATAAATACTCCATTGTGATGTGCATTTACAAAGGAAAACAATACAAATAGTCATTTGTGTTGATCTACTATATTTCCAACCAATGTATTGGGGAAAAATGGTCATTTTTATGGAAAATCCATTTTCGCCAACACAGCATCAGTGACAGTTCAGAAGTATTTTGGTGTGTGGTGGTTAGTGGTGGAAAGTCATTCATCCCATACGTCGAGGGGCAGCTGCGTCGTGCTTCACGTCTCGACCATCGTTTTGGGAATAGCTATCAAAAGATGGCTCCTTGGAAGACGGCCGACAAGGGAAACGAGGAAAAGGGTGCGACGGCGCGGGTGAAGCACCGCAGCATACCAGAAAACTGGCAGCGTTTCCTACTGTCACGCAAACAAGGTGGAGGCTCTTCACCTTCCTGTCGATGTGCTGGGTGCAGTCCTTCCATGACGGAGGCAAAGAGACTGGTAAGTCCACATGATGGGTGAGCAGTCATCTGCCTTCAAAGGCTAGGAAGATGAAAGCTTCCTCTGGCTTCCATGCGGTCAAGAAAGAGGCGGACACCGCAATCAGGGGGTGCTACATGTGGCCCATGTTGCAGAACATGAACCACGCTCGGATTCAAGTTCGAACCGTAACACCGACCGGTCGTTGTCTTGGCAGTGATTGATAGCTCAGGTGCACTACCATGCGTGGTATGAACTCTGGATTGCCTTGGGACGGGCAAGAAGTACGCTCATCCCTGCCAATGAAATCGCTGCCTCCCTCGTCCACAGAAGGCACGTGCCCTCCCTGTCTGCATGCATGACCCGGATGTGACACGGTATCAGCATTCGTGGGGCTTGGGAAGAAATCTGCCTGGGCCGCATGACCGTTTCGCAAGAACTGAACAGATTCTCATTGTGGACCTGACCACCATGCAGTCAACATCCAGGATGCCACATGCACTGGGCAGTGAAAAGGTTTGTGGTTGCTCCTCGCATACCGCACCAGTCCATATACGGATGTCAACGGGCCAGAAAGAAACTCTTCGCCAGAGGAAACTCTGTCCAGCACATACCCACCTACCTACGATGCTTTGGAACAGCATGTTTGAAGAGATCGTGGTTTCTAAGGGTGGCTATGTCTGGGGCTAGGTCTTGGTCGCCTCCAAACGCTGTGCTTCCATCACCAACAAGTGGGGCTGCGGCAAACAGAGGATGGGTTCCTACAAACCGTCTGGACCACACTCCTGAGGCTTCAAAAAGCTGGCTTCGAGCTGGTGTCGTGTCGGCTGCAAAAAGGCTGTAGAAACCCGCTGAAATGCAGAAAACTAATCTGCAATGCACTGGACTGTGTGCTTGTGAAAGGAGAAATGCCAGTAGACAGACGCAGTAGAGACAGACTGAGATATCGGCTAGGCTTAGAATGTGAAAATGCAAAGTCGCATTGGCTTGTAAAGTGTTTGACTTCTTGATCCAGAGCCAGTACACTTGAGCTCAGAAACTCATATTGTACGGAGTCGAATGTATGCGTGTAACCATTTGTCGCTGGTAGAATGGTAGTACTAGACGTGTACCATGTTTGTCCTGGTAGAATGGTAGTAGACAGTAAACCGTAGCCGCTTCCAAAGTGAAGTGTGCAATAATTTTGACTACATTTTCCTGAGTTTGTCATTATCAACCGATTATCAGTTCCTTTTCATAAAATAAGTAAAGTATGTATGTAATAATGCAATTTTTGTTGATTCCAAACCATTGAATGTGATGGATATCATTTGACTCTTGTTCTCCAGGCAAATAATGGGTACTTTTCAGCGAAAATTTCAGGAGAGCGCAATGTTACAAATTCAAAATAATGGCTTTGTTTTTACCGAAAATATGGCTCATAATATTTGAATACTACCTTTGTCATGGTCAATTTACTGAAATTTTCACTTTCCTTATTTCTACCACCAATACAATAAGAAAATAGGGGCATATAGCCAAATTTCCATAAAGGTAGAATGGCGGCCATTTTGGAAAATGTCGCCGAAGCTGACGCAAGCAGCATCTCGGGTGGCTCCAATATCTAGAATTGGTTCGGAATACATTATTCTACATGTGTACCAATTTTGGTGCTTTTAATGCAAATGTTGAAGCAATTGATCTGAATATGCAGAAATACGCTGGCAAGACTAAGGGCCGCTGTTCACACCTTGACGTTTTAACGGCAGCAATGGAACGATAAAAATGTATGTAAAACGTTGGCGTACGCTGAAATTTTTGATGTTTTTTTTTTTAAAGAGTTTTGGGCGTATTCATAACGGGTTTTGGGGGTCCTATGCATAACATATTAGTAACGGGGCACAGAACGTTTCGTTGTGTTATTGGGGATACTTTTACCAACGAATTGCTTAGCCTGTTGTCGGCGTTCACACACCCTCTGCCCAACGGATAGTTTTTAACTTACCGCATAGCGTGCATAAACGTATCGCCGGGCGAACTCGTGGCTAAGCCGTTAAGAAAACCTGCGCACCGGGCCGATTTTAAATCATAACCGCCTGGAAAATTGGAAGTGTCAACATCGCGTCACACCTTGACGATTTTGCAGCGTAATGCCGGCCTATGAAAAATGTGTCTAAAACGCTAGGCGCACGTGCAAATACGGTATAGGGTAAGTTGTTGTATACGTTAAGAGTAGGCTGGAAAACAATGAAGTACGCTGTCCATATTAGTGGTATGTGTAATACGTCGTGAAATTCAAGCATGTGAAAATTTTAACGACGTACTGCGGCGTATGGCTACACGTTCCGCTGCGTTTGTCATATGTTCCTGGCACGCTCCAACGACTTGTTTAGCACACGGACGGACACACGTACTTGTTAGGTTACTCATAAGTTCGAACACGTCAAGGTAATTTTAACATACCCGCAACTAATTTTCAACGCAATGGGTAAGCGTCTTTAACCTTATGTTTAACGTGCTTGAAACCGATGAGTAACGTGCATTGAACCTATTTGTAACATTGCTTGAACAATGACTACGTGCTAGAACGCTATGAGTAACGTGGCGTTTAACCTATGTGTAGCAATGCTTTGACCGAAGTATTAACGTGCTTTCTAACCTTTGGAGTAACATGCTCTGACCTATGTGTAACGTATCTCAAACGCACATTGTCGTATGTGGACGAATTAGATTGAACGTGCTTCCGGACGACCAACAGCACTTACTGAACGTGTTTTCTAACTTACATCTACCGGTGTAATGGGCGTATTGGCAGCATAAGGGGAATTGGTATATACAATGGCTTCACAAGAGGAACCCATCATTGTTTCAACTCCATGTTGAGTAGATGTCATGCCAGTAGTATCAGTAGTAGTAATACTTTAGCAGTAGTTGGTGTGCGTGACAGTAGTAATAGTAGTAGTAAGTTGTAGTAGTAGCATTGTAGTAAGTAGTATGTCTATGTCAGTAGTAGTAGTAGTAGTAGTAGTAGTAAAGTAGTATGTCTATGTCAGTAGTAGTAGGTGAGCGTGATGGGGAGGGTGTGGGTGGATGATGGATCCTCTTATCGTCCACGAATAGGAGACTACTTTTGCACCATTGTTCGATGTTTCTTTTGGGCTAAATTTTTTTTCCTCATTCCACGATGAAATATTTCTTGTTTTTACTTTTTAAAGTATTAAAAACGACTTTGACAAATGCATAATGTACTAGTAATGACATCAGAACGCATCGATAACTTATACATTAAGTTATACCACGATTGTTTATCGTGTTTTAGGGCGTCCACAACCTATGCCCAACGATAGTCTAGCGTATGCATAGCGTAATAATTCCCAGCACGTTATTCCATAGGTTATAAATAAGTCACGGGTACCGCTAAAACATGTACTTTGATGTGTTCGACGTATGAGGAACTTTCAAGTAGCGCGTGTTGTGAAGTGTTGAACAACGGTTCGTGTAGCGTGCATTACAAAACGTTACTCATAGGTTATAAATAAGTCACGGGTACCCTCAAAACATTACTTCTGATGTGTTTCGACGTATGAGGAACTTTCAAGTAAGCGTGTTGTGAACGTGGTGAACAACGTTCGGTAGCGTGCTTACAAACGTTACTCATAGGTTAGAAATAAGTTTCGGGTACGCGAATTTACCTCTACGTGTTTTTTCCGGACTTATGAGATAACATACAATCAACGTTGTGTTCAACGATCGGCGTAAGCGTGCCGCCAACTTATGGCCAGCGTAGCGGAACGTGTGAGCCAAACGCCGAGTACGTTGTAAATTTCAAGCAATGCTAAAAATTTTTTGGACAACCAAAAAGTACAACGTTTTAAACCAAGCGTAATACGAACGCTAATGGTAGTGTTTTTCAGCGTGCAACTAACGTACACAAAACGGTCCCATAACGTATTCCAGACGGTGTGCCAGCGTTTTTTAGACAAATTTTTATAAATCGGGCATACGCTGGCTAATCGTCAGGTTGTGACAGCCCCTTAACGTGGGTTTCCGAAAGGAGGAATTTCAATGCAAGCAAGAGACCATTAGGCCCTTCAAAGGCTGCGGCTGTGATTGCCGAACACTATGGTGTTTGTCCGTGCTCTCGTGGTTTTTACCAATGCAATTCCAAGTTCTTTCCACGGGGTGAATAAGAACTTGTCCTGACGTCATCGCGGTGTGAGCGACTGAGGGTGATGGAAACAGCAGGAGGTGAGAGTGTGCTCGATTGATGCAACAAAGGAGGTCTTGGAGGATTTTGGACGACGACGAAGAAAGATGTTATTTCATGTGTTTTGAGTCGTTGGGAAAGAAGATGTCCTGGAAAAAAATCAGCCAAACACAAGAGGCAAGTTTTTGTGTTTTCGCATTAAACCAGATAAGGAGCATCACAAACTCGCGTCTTTTCCCAGTTATTTAAGCGTGAAGGGGAAATGAAGAGTGTGTTCTGTTGACGACAAAAAAAACAAAAGGAGGAATTGTCATTCCTGGATGAGGGAAAAACAAAGGGTGACAGACTCCCCCTGCGGGGCAAAGCCTACAACACCCGGTGTTCCAGGCCGGTCTGCCATCGCAGGTACTAACGCGGGCCCGAACCTGTTTTTAGCGTCCGAGATCGGGACGAGATCGGCGTATTCCAGGGTGGTATGGTCGTAGCAACAGAAGCTTGGTCATTAAACCTTTATGAAAGATGAACATTAATAAAATAAAAACAAGTCTGAAGACGACGATGGTTCACAGAGCGGTATTTGACGATGTAGTTGTTTCAAAGTCAAGGATGAGACAATGTGATACATGTTTTGACCAAGTTAATAAAAAATGATCAACATGATGTGGTGAGTGACAGGTTATTGCTTTGCAAAATGTCGAAAACCCGGTTTCATCCAACAACTTTCAAAATTTGACTTTGCATACCTTAAAGGTCACAAAAACAATGTTGTGGACATTAAAATCAGGAAACAGGATAGTGCTATAAGCTTATTGGACGTTAGTTCGTCGAAGAAGGTCGGAAACGCCGGTTTCGATTCCCACAACTTTGAAATTTGACCTTTGTTGAACTTTAAAGGTCAAAGGTCAAGGATTATGACCTTTGGTGCAAAACTTTCTCTGGAGCTTCCAAGGAACAATATATATAACCGTCATATAGGCTATATGGCATTTTCACGACTCCTCGGATTATCCTACTTGATTGAAATCAAGCGTAAAAACAAACTTGAAAGGGGGCAAGGTGAATCGAGATAGAGAAAATGGTTTCAAGACTTTTAGGTGGGGAATGACCTCAAAGATTATGCGCAAAAAAATATTGTCATCCTAGCTCTCAATGTTTGGGGCGGGTGCGTATGATTTTTATATCAAAATTCGCAATTTTTCTAAGTTCGGTGACCTTGCGAAACCTGAGCCTTGGGAAGAAAATGAAAACTCGAGCCCGGTGGGGTAATGGCAGGTGCCATTGGGCTAACCAAATACCGAAACCCCTGTCAGATTCGACAAACCCCCTAGGAGAAAGATGCAAAATTGAATCAGGCTACCCTCTAAAAACACAATTCACATTTTCTAAGTTCGTGACCTTGTGGCCTTGACCTTGGACGAAAATTGAAAAATAAGGCTCCGTGGGGCTATTGGCAGGTGCCATTGGGCAAACCAGAATACCGCAACCCCTGTCAGAATTCGACAAACCCCCTCGAAGAAGATGCAAATTGTAAATCGGCTACCCCCTAAAAAACACATGTTTTTTTGGCGTGGCTCCTGCCCTAATGGGCACACCCACGCCCATATTTCAGGAAACCACAACGAGATCATGATATAAACCTCCACCAAAAAATTTTGTCAAGGGATCGGATAAAAACCGCACGGAGGCTTGATGCTCGGACAGACAGACAGAGACAGACAGAACAGACAGAACAGACACACAACAATAAAAATTAATAGTGGTAACGTATTTTTTTTTCGTGAAAATAATTTTTTTCTTGAAGAACCAAAAAACAATTTTAAAAGGTTACCCAGCCTTGTAGGCTTCATACACTAAATAACTAGAAAACTGCAACTTCATAACTGCTGGCAGTGATGAACCGGATTACCAAAGACGTCCAGCTTTGATACAAACACGGGAATTGACGAGTATGGACGCGAGTAACATGCCGGTTCAATCTGTCCAATTACGTATGAGTTCGGCCTTTTCCTGAATGACAATATCAATTGTATTGGTGTTTATATAACCTGACACAGGAAAGTAACTGGAGGGGGAGCACTCGGTAGAGTGCAAAACCTCCACCGCCAATACTGCTAGGGTCACTCAAGTGAACCTGATATCCCTATTTCATTCAATTGACGTCAAACAGTGCTCACAGAGTTTATAGTTTGCAACTTTCTCTTTTACTTTTAACCTTTTACATACTGCAATTCCATTCGTCATAACTAGATTGCCTTGAGAGCACGATAATAGATTTTTACGTGGGTTTATATCACCTGAAATTCCAAAATCAGCCGCAATTAATAATTTTGGCATGTTTTTTTGTTGGAAATCACTTATAACATGTAAGAAAATGCAAAAAAAAAAAATAATCGAAAATTTTGTTGAAAAAAAGTTGCAAAATTTTTCTAAGTTTTTTTTTTCTTTTTTTTTCCTCAAACAATTTTTTTTTTTGGTTTGGAAATCCTTACACAACATGTAGAAATGCAAAAAAAAAAATCATAAATATTTTTTCAATAATGGCCAAACGGATCAACACTCTCGCTGAACCACGCACGATTGAATAACTAAACTAGATCGACGCGCATGTAGAAATGCCCAAAAAAATTAAATCTAAATTTTTTTGAAAAAAAGTTGCAAAAATTTTGTTTTTTTCTCCTCTAACAATTTGGGGGGGGGGGGGTTCGAAATCACTTAAAACATGTAGAAATGGAAAAACAAAAATTCAAATTTTTTCAAAAATTGTTGCCGCATAGCGCCATATTGGACTTTGGACCAAGTCCGGAATCTAATGGCATGATCCTTGGACCAGACCTAACCCCCCACCAAGTTTCGTCGAAATCCGTCGAGAGTTTTCCGTAATACTTTCACAAAACAAACAAACAAAAACAAACAAACAAACAAACAGACAGGGGTGAAACAGTAACTCCGTCCATCTTCGATGGCGGAGGTTTAATAAATTTTCACCACAGGTCGCACAGGGGTTAACGGAACTCCCTGAGTCACACGAAGGCCCGAGACATCTCTCTAACGATGTGGGATTGATGGATATTCCATCACAATGCAGGGCTCATGGTGGCGAAGACTGAGATCATCTCAACACAAGATCATGCTGCGAGATCCATCACAATGCAGGGCTCATGGTGACAAGACTGAGATCCATCTCAATGCAAGGCTCAATGGGTGCTGAAGGCGCTGTCACACTTAGATTTAGCCAGCATGGCAAGTATAAAATGTAATGTAAAAACGTTGGCGTACGCTGAAATTTTGAATGGTTTATAAAAAAGTTTTTGGTCGTAATTCATAACGTGTTGGTCGTATGCATAACATATAGTAAATGGGCACAGAACGTTTCGTTTGTCTTCATAGATAAATTATACCAAAGCGAATGCTTAGCCTGTTGTCGGCGTTCACACCTATGCCGAACAACGATAAGTTTAACTTAGGAAAAGCGCACTGGCACGTATCGGCCGACGAACTCATGGCGTACCCTGTTTAAAAACTGCCACACGCGCGATTTAAATCATAACCGCCTGTAGAATTGGAGTGTCAATCCACAGCAGTCACACCTTGACGATTTAGCCAGATATGCGACCTATTGAAAATATGTGTCTAAAACGCTGGCAACACGTTTGCGAATTACGGTATGGGTAAGTTGTGTATAACGTTAAGAGCAAGCTGGAAAAACGATGTACGCTGTCATATTTCGTGGTACGTCTAGTACGTCGGTGAAATTTCAAGCATGCTGAAAATTTTACGACGGTACTCGCCGTATGGCTCACACGTTCCGCTACGCTGGGAATAAGTTGTAGGCACGTTACGCGATCGTTGACACACGTCGACACAAGTTCTGTAAGTTACTCATAAGTCGAAACACGTCGGAGGTAATGTTTAGCATACCCGAAACTTATTTTCCTCCGTCAAGGCACATTTTCTTTTTTTTCTCCTTGGTCGTGACGAAATATCTGAAGTTGGTGTTGTTAGCTTTTTTTTTTTAAATTTTTATTTTTAGTCTATCACGATTTTATATATTCGGACATTGCTTTAAGATTCGACGTCGACGTGAAAATATCTCAAAAATAGAAAATATTTACAGAGGAGAACTAAGAATAAGACGTGAAGCAAACTGAAAGAGGCAATCGGACGTGACGTAACGGCACGTGACGGAAATTAATCGGAAGTTATTGTTGTTGTTTTTTTTTTTATTTAACGCTGCCAATACACCATTATAGTAGCTGTTTAGTTAGAAACACGTTCAGTAAGTTCTGTGGTCGTCGCCGGGAAGACGTCCATCAAATACGTCTACATACGTCAATATGCGTTGGAGGTACGTTAAACATAGGTTCAAAGCACGTTCTCATGGTTATAAATAAGTTTCGGTAAGCTATCATTACCTTGACGTGTTTCGACTTATGAGTAAATTTACAAGTAACGTGTGTCGAACATGTGTCAACGCTCGTAACGTGCCAAAAACTTATGGCCAGCGTAGCGGAAACCGTGTGAGTCATACGCTGGCATAATACGTCGTAAATTTCAAGCATGCTAAAATTTGAGGACAACCGCAAAAGTAACAACGATGAAGCCAGCGTACTACGACGTATGGCAGTGTTTTTTCCGTGCTCTTAACGTTTATCAAAACTTACCATAACGTATTCGACGCGTGCCGGCATTTTAGCCCAATTTGCAATACGTCAGGCATACGTTGGCTTAAATCGTCAAAGGTGTGACAGGGCCTTGAGATCGAGATCCATCTCATGCAGAGCACATGGTGCCGCAGAGTGAGATTCATCTAATACAAGACACATGGTACTCAGAAACTGAGGTTCCATCTCATTCAAGGGATCATGTTGCGAGATATCCATCTCATATGCAGGGCTTTATGGGTGCTGAGAATGAGATTTTTTGTGTTATGCGCGTTTCAGAAGTGGAACGGGATCCGCTCCCAGGTTTCGAAGTATCCACCGTTGTGTGTGTGTGTGCGTGTGCGCGTGTGGTTTATGTGTGTTGTGTGTGTGGTGTGTGTGTGTTATTCCACATATGGGGTTTCAAAATGGTGGAATGGAGTCCTCCCAGAGCAGCCTGCAAAGTATGCCACCTTCATTTCGGTAAGGGGGTCACGATCCACGGACCAAGCTGTGAAGTTTTTTGTACCTGTGGGTTTTCAGAAGGAGGAATTTCAATGCAAGCAGAGACCATTAGCCCCTTCAAGGCTGCGCTGTGATTGCCAACCTATGGTTGTTTTGTCCGTGCTCTTTCTGTGGTTTTACCAAATGCAATTCAAGTTCTTTCCACGGGGAGAATAAGAACTTGTCTGACGTCATCGCGGTGTGGAGCGACTGAGGGTGATGGAAACAGCAGGAAGGTGAGAGTGTGCTCGATTGATGCACAAAGGAGGTCGTTGAGGATTTTGACGACGACGAAGAAAAGTGTTATTTCAATGTGTTTTGAGTCGTTGGAAAGAAAGATGTCCTGAAAAAAAATCACCAAAAGCACAAGAGGCAAGTTTTTGTGTTTTCGCAATTAAACCCAGATTTAGGAGCATCACAAACTCGCGTCTTTTTCCCAGTTATTTAAAGCGTGAAGGGGAATGAAGAGTGTGTTCTGTTGCAACAAAAAAAAAAAACAAAAGGAGGAATTGGCCATTCGAGATGAGGAAACAAAGGGTGACTGACTCCCCCTGGGGGCAAAAAGCGCTACAACACCCGGTGGTTCCCAGGCGTCTTCCCATCCAGGTACTAACCGGGCCCGAACCTGCTTAGCTTCCGAGATCGGACGAGATCAGGCGATTCAGGGTGGTATGGTTCGTAGGCAACAGCAAACTTGTCATTTAAACCTTTATGAAGATGAACATTAATTAATAAAAACAAGTCTGAAGACGGCAATGGTTCACGGAGCGATATTTTGAACGATGTTAGATTGTTTCAGAAACAGGATGAGACATGTGATAATGTTTGACCAAGTTATAAAAATGGATCACAGATGTGGTACGAGTGGACAGGTTATTAGCTGCAAAATGTCGAAAACGAGACCGGTTTCGTTCAACAATTTCAAAATTTGATGCTTTGGCATAACCATTAAAGGTCCCCAAAACAATGGTGGGACATTAAATAAGGAAAACAGGATACGTGTTAATAGCTATTGGAGTTAGTTCGTCGAAGAAGGTCGAAAACTCGGTTCGATTCCCCACAACTTTTGAAAATTTTGACCTTTGTGAGCTTTAAAGGTTCAAAGTCAAGGATTATGCCTTGGTGCAAAAACTTCCTCTGGCACTTCCAGGAACAATATAAAGTCAAATAGGCTATATGGCATTTTTCACATCCTCGGATTATTATCCATACTTTGATGAAATCAGCGTAAAAAACAAACTTGAAGGGGGGCCTACGGGGCCAAAGGTGTTCGAGATAGAGCAAAATGGTTTCAAGAACTTTAGGTGGGGAATGACTCAAGATTATGCATAAGAAATTTCTCATACCTAGCTCTCAAAGTTTTGGGCGGTTGTATGATTTTTAATATCAAATTCGCATTTTCTAAGTTCGTGAAACCTTGCGACCTTGACCTTGGGACGAAAAATGAACTCGAGCTCCCGTGGGGCTATGCAGGTGCCATTGGGCCTAACCAAATACCGAAACCACCTGCCCAGATTCGACAAACCCCACTCGAAGAAGATGGATTTTTTATTCCAAAATTCGCAATTTTCTAAGTTCGTGTTTTACCTGTTGGACATTGACCTTCGGGACGAAAATGAAAACGTCGAGTCCGTAGGGCTAGCAAGTGCCATTGGGCTCAACCAAATCCGAAATCCCAGCCCGATATTCGACAAACCCCCTCGGGAAAGATGGATTTTTTAATGTCAAAATTCGCAAATTTTCTGAGTTCGTGACCTTGTGACCTGAGACGAAAATGACAATCGAGCTCCGTGGGGCTATGCAGGTGCCATTGGGCTAACCAAATACCGAAACCACTGCCCAGATTCGACAACCCCCCTCGGAGAAGAGGCCAAATTGAAACGGCTACCCCGCTAATAAACACATGTTTTTTGGGGCGTGGCTCCGCCCATAAGGGTGCACCACGCCCATTCTCAGGAAAACACCACTAATCATGATATTAAACCTCCACCAAAATTGTCAGGATCGGATTCAAAACCGCACGGAGCTATGCTCGGGACAGACAGACAGACAAGCCGGTAAGGCGGAACATGGGTAGTCGCCTACCCAATAGAACTAGACGCAATGGGCCGTTCGAATGGGGAATGACCTGAGGATTAAGCACAAGAAAATTTCAATGAATTCTCGCTTCAAAGGGTTTGATGCTGAGATTGTTTTTGTCGTTAGAATACCCCCACATTTAGAGGTTTTTCGGCGTTTGCTTGGCTAACGGAGGGGTCCATAGCAACGGTTCTTTCTCACACATAACCTAGGACATAACCTGAACGCTACCATACGCAGTATTCATGTATATCTGACTCATAGTCTCTGAGATATAACGAACTTCGGTTTTTTTTATTGTTTTCGACCAGGGTTCATTCAAAGTCTATCTCTCCGACAACGTTTTCATAGGATCCGCTGGAAATTTTTTGACAATATGGCTGAATGTACTGCCCACAGTTGCTCGTGGCCTGAGTTTTTGATTTTTTCGAAAAAATTAATTTTTTTTATGATTTTTTTTGTGTTCAAAAATTTCAAAGTCCCGTTGGTAGCAACGGTGGTGTCCATAGCAACGGTTCTCATTATGCACACAACTAGGTCATGGTATGAACCTACCAACCAGTTTCATGAATCGCCATTGTATTAAACGGAGCAATTGGACCGAACAGAGGACAGACAGACAGACAGAAGACAATACGATGGAAAAAGATGATAATAAGGGAAGAACTAAATTTGAAATTTTTTTTTTTGAAAAAATTTTTTTTTTCGACTACATCGACTACCCACAGACAGACAGACCCACACCAATAACGAATATAGTGGTCACTGTACTTTTTCGTGAACGCAACAAGTACGAAAACAGCCAGGTAGGGCGACGAGGGTTCGCGAGATCGAACGCTGGATACGATGCCTTTTTCATTCTGACCGATCCACCGACGAAGATTATTGCCAGACGTATTGGTTCACATACAATTGTTCCTCTACGCTGGCAAGATTTTTTCCTATTGCGTATTTTGCCAAACTGGCACTCCTCATAAAATGCGGTAAATAGAACCCTATTTTTGAAGGACTACCATTTGAAAAATAATCGGTTTGCTGGTTTGTGCTGTGGAGCCTCGCGTTGTAGACACACACACTCACAACACACAACACACACACACACACACAAACACACACACCACACCACACACACACACTCACACACAGCACACGGAAAACCCCGATAAACCTTCTCTCAATGCTCTTGTTTGACCACCCTCCTGAGCCACACAAATAATTTTTCAATAACCACGCCACTTTCCTACACCCCACTCCCACTTTAAATAATAAATAATTGAGTGGTGTGTGGATCCGTGGAATCGTTTTTCGGTAAATAAATAAATAATTGGAGTCGAGTGTGGGTGGTGAATGTTTTCGGTAAATAAATAAATAATTGGAGGTGGTGTGTGGGTCGTGGCATCGTTTTCGGTAAATAAATAAATAAATAAATAAGGTGGTGTGTGGGTTCGTGTAATCGTTTTCGGTAAATAATAAATAATTGAAGGTGGTGTGTGAACGGGGAAAATCGTTTACGTGAAAATAAATAAAATAATTGGAGGCTGAGTGTTGGGTCGTGGAATCGTTTTCGGAAATAATAAATAATTGAAGTGGTGTGGTGGGTCCGTGGAATCGTTTACGGAAAATAAATAAATATTGGAGGCGGAGTGTGGGTCGTGGAATTCGTTTTCGGAAATAAATAAATAATTGGAGGTGGTGTGTGGGTGTGGGAATCGTTTTCGTAAATAAATAAATTAATTGAAAGGTGTGTGTGGGTCGTGGAATAGTTTCGTAAATAATAATTAAAGGTGGTGTGTGGGTCGTGGAATCGTTTTAGTAAATAAATAAATAATTGAAGGTGGTGTGTGGGTGGGAATCGTTTTCCAGTAAATAAATAAATTAATTGAAGGTGGTGTGTGGGTCGTGGAAATCGTTTTTCGGTAAATAAATAAACATATTTTATTATTGAAATCACAAAAGGACAGAAATGGCTCGTGATATCGCATTTATTTTGGATCCTTTTCACTTTGGTCAGATAACGTTTGGATCGAGGAGAGAATCGAAGGTGGAACGACGGTGTAGTTCCTTACAAACACTGTTACCACACCTTAAATGAGACGGTAATAGAGCACGCGATTTTTGAAGGACTACCATTTGAAAAATAAAACTCAATCAAACTCGGCTCAAGTAAAATTTTCTAAATATCTCGAAGTGTTTAAAATTACGAAGTCTCGTTTCTCTTCTCTACATTCAAAACTGAAGGACAGGTATTGAAAATAACTTATGTACGCGTTTTCGGCGCTGCAACAGCAAACGGGTGGTTGCTAGGGTCAACGAAATTCAAACGCGCACTCTTCCCAGACCATATGGCACCTGTTGGCAAAGTTTCATCGAAAATCGTTCGCTGGTTCGTGCCTGTGGAGCCTCGCGGTTTGCAGCAACACACACACACACACACACACACACACCACCACACACACACACAACCACAACACACACACACACACACCCACACACACACACACACACACACACACACAGCACACACACGGGAAACCCGACAATAGGATATCTAGCATATATAGCGATCCAATGATTTTTGGGTTTTTTCAGTTGCTTCAGCGACGCTGTTCCATAATTTAAACCAAGCCTCATGAGCTAAGATCTCGTCGTCCCTAATGATGACGTCATATAAAACGAATATGAACGTCCATTGTGATGTATCAGTGGTTGTGATAATATATCTGTGCTAAAGGCTAAGATGCTGGCTTGAAAATTGTGTTACTCCCTGAGTCACACGAAGCACCGAGCACATCTCTCTACGATGTGGGATTGATGGATATCCATCTCAATGCAGGGCTAATGGTGCTGAGATCGAGATCCATCTGCCTTGACGGAGATCCATCTCAAAGCAGGGCTCATGGTGGCGAGACTGAGATCCATCTCAATACAAGGATCATGGTGCTGAGATCCATCTCGATGCAAAGCTCATGGTGGCGAGACTGCGATCCAACTCAATGCAGAGCACATGGTGCCTAGAGTGAGATTCATCTCAATACAAGACACATGGTACTCAGACTGAGGTCCATCTCAATACAAGGATCATGCTGCCGAGATCCATCTCAATGCAGGGCTCATGGTGACAAGACTGAGGTCCATCTCAATACAAGGATCATGCTGCTGAGATCCATCTCGATGTAGGGCTCATGGTGACAAGACTGAGATCCATCTCAATGCAAGGCTCAGGTTGCCGAGATATCCATCTCAATGCAGGGTTAATGTTGCTGAGATCGAGATCCATCCCAATGCAGGGCTCATGGTGCTGAGAATGAGATTTTTTGTGTATGCGCGTTTCAGAAAGTGGAACGGATCCCTCCCAGGTTTCG
>CM068967.1:53820734-53836210 GCA_035128595.1 Eptatretus atami
CGAAGTATCCTCCGTTTGTGGTGTGTGTGTGTGTGTGTGTGTGTGTGTGTGTGTGTGTGTGTGTTGTGTGTGTGTATGTGGTGTGTCCACATATGGGTTCAAAATGTGGAGTGGAGTCCTCTCCAGGGCAGCCTCAAAGTATCCACCTTCATTCGGTAAGTGGGGTCACGATCCACGGACCAAGCTGTGAAAGTTTTTTTGTACACGTAGTACGTCAGCATAGCAAACAATTGTTCGACTTTTCATAAAAGCACCAAATTGGTACATATGTTGACTAATGTATTCTGAAAAATTCTGGATATGGAGCCACTCGAGATTTTTGTGTTGGTCGCTTTGGCGGCCATTTTCCAAAATGGCCACCATTCTATTTAACAACATGGGAATATCTGTCATTGTTATTCTCTTTGTAGGTTTCTCAGAGGTGATAAAATACTCCATGTGTGATGTGCATTTACAAAGGAAAACAATACAAATGTCATTTGTGTTGATCTACTATATTTCAACCAATTGTATTGGGGAAAAATGGTCATTTTTATGGGAAAATCCATTTTCGCACACAGCATCAGTGACAGGTTCAGAAGTATTTTGTTGTGGTGGTGGTAGTGGTGGAAGTCTTTCATCCCATACGTCGAGGGCAGCTGCGTCGTGCTTCACGTCTCGACCCGTTTGGGATAGCTACAAAGATGGCTCCTTGAAGACGGCGACAAGGAGAAACGAGGAAAAGGGTGCGACGGCGCGTGGTGAGCACCGCAGCCATACCAGAAAACTGGCAGACGTTTCCTACGTGTCGACGCAAACAAGGTGGAGCTCTTCACCTTCCTGTCCGATGTGCTGGGTGCAGTCCTTCCATGACGAGGCAAAGAGCTGGTAGTCCACTGATGGTGAAGCAGTCATCTGCCTTCAAAGGCAGGAAGATGAAAGCTCTCCCTGGCTTCCATGCGGTCAAGAAGAGGCGGACACTCGCATCATGCTACATGTGGCCCATGTTGCAGAACATGAACCCGTCGGATTCAAGTTCGAACCGTAGACACCGACGTCGTTGTCTTGGCAGTGATGATAGCCCAGGCACTACCATGCGTGGTATGAACTCTGGATTGCCTTTGGGACGGGCAAAGAAGTACCGCTACATCCCTGCAATGAAATCGCTGGCCCCTCCCTCGGTCCACAGAAGGCACGTCGCCCTCCCTGATCTGCATGCCATGACCCGTGATGTGGACCACCGGTATCAGCATTCGTGCGGGCTTGGAAGAAATCTGCCTGGGCCGCATGAACTCGCTTTCGCAAGAACCTGCACAGATTCTCATTGTGGACCTGACCCACCGATGCCCAGTCAACATCCAGGATGCCAATGCACTGCGCAGTGGGAAAGGTTTGTGGTGCCTTCCTCCCATGACCGCCATCCAGTCCATATACGGACTTGTCAACCGGGCCAGAAAAAACTTTCGCCAGAGGAAACTCTTGTCCAGCACATACCCACCTACCTACGATGCTTGGAACAGCATGTTTGAAGAGATCAGTGTTTCTAGGGTGGCTAGTCCTGGGGGCTAGGTCTGGTCGCCTCCAAACCTGCTGCTTCCATCACCAACCAAGCTGGGGCTGCCGGCAAACAGAGGATGGGTTCCTACAACCGCTCTAGCGACCACACTCCCTTGAGGCTTCAAAAAGCTGCTTCGAGCTGGTCGTCGTCGTCGGCTGCAAAAAAAGGCTGTAGAAACCCGCTGCAAATGCAGAAAACTTAATCTGCAATGCACTGCGACTCGTGCTGCTTGGGAAAGGAGAAATGCCAGTAGACAGACGCAGTAGCAAGACAGCACTGAGATATCGGCTATGGCTTAGAATGTGAAATGCCAAAGTCGCATGCTTGGGAAAGTGTTGACTCTTCGATCCAGAAGCCAGTTACACTTGAGCCTCAGAAACTCATATTGTACGGAGTCGAATGTCATGCGGTACCATTTGTCCTGGCTAGAATGGTAGTACTAGAACCGTGTACCATGCTTGTCCTGGTAGAATGGTTAGTAGACAATGTAAACCGTTAGCCGCTTCCAAAGTGAAGTGTGCAATAATTTACTACATTTTCCTGAGTTTGTCATACTATCAACGTATTTCAGTTTCCCTTTTCAAAAATAGGAGTAAAGTATTGTAATGTAATAATGCAATTTTTGTTGATTCCAAATCCATTGAATGTGATGGATATCATTTGACTCTTGTTCTCCAGGCAATAATGGGTACTTCTTCAGCCGAAAAGTTTCAGGAGAGCAGCAATGTTACAAATCAGAAATAATGGCTTTGTTTACCGAAAATACTGGCTCATAATATCTATGAATACTACCTTTGTCATGGCTCAATTTACCTGAATTTTACACTTTCCTTATTTCTACCACCAATACAAATAAAGAAAATAGGGGCATATAGCCAAATTTCACATAAAGTAGAATGGCGGCCATTTTGGAAAATGTCGCCGAAGTCTGACGCATAGCAGCAATCTCGGGTGGCTCCATATCTAGAATTGTTCGGAATACATTATTCTACATGTGTACCAATTTTGGTGCCTTTTATGCAAATGTGAACAAATTTGATCTGAATATGCAGACATACCGCTGGCAAGACTAAGGGCCCTTTCACACCTTGACGTTTTAACGCAGCAATGGAATCGTTATAAAAAAATGTATGTTAAACTGTTGGCCGTACGCTGAAATTTTTGATGTTTTTTTTTTTTAAAAGTTTTGGCGCGTATTCCATACGGGTTGGGTCACTATGCATAAACATTTAGTAACGGGGCATCAGAACGTTTCGTTGTGTTATTGGATAACTTTTACCAACGATATTGCTATAGCCTGTTGTCGAGCGTTCACAACCTCTGCCCAACGATAGTTTTTAACTTACGCATAGCGGCTAAAACGTATCGCGGCTGAACTCGCTGGCGTAGCCGGTTAAGAAAACCTGCCGCACCGGCGATTAAATCATAACCGCCTGGAAAATTGGAAGTTGTCAACATCGCAGTCACACCTTACGATTTTGCCCAGCGTATGCCGGCCTATGAAAAATGTGTCTTAAAACGCTAGCGCGCACGTCAAATTACGTATAAGGTAAGTTGTGTATACGTTAAGAGTAGCTGGAATAACAATGAAGTTACGCTGTCCATATTAGTGGTATGTGTAATACGTCGTGAAATTCAAGCATGTGAAAATTTTAACGACGTACTGCGGCGTATGGCTACACGTTCCGCTGCGTTTGTCATATGTTCCTGGCACGCTCCAACGACTTGTTTAGCACACGGACGGACACACGTACTTGTTAGGTTACTCATAAGTTCGAACACGTCAAGGTAATTTTAACATACCCGCAACTAATTTTCAACGCAATGGGTAAGCGTCTTTAACCTTATGTTTAACGTGCTTGAAACCGATGAGTAACGTGCATTGAACCTATTTGTAACATTGCTTGAACAATGACTACGTGCTAGAACGCTATGAGTAACGTGGCGTTTAACCTATGTGTAGCAATGCTTTGACCGAAGTATTAACGTGCTTTCTAACCTTTGGAGTAACATGCTCTGACCTATGTGTAACGTATCTCAAACGCACATTGTCGTATGTGGACGAATTAGATTGAACGTGCTTCCGGACGACCAACAGCACTTACTGAACGTGTTTTCTAACTTACATCTACCGGTGTAATGGGCGTATTGGCAGCATAAGGGGAATTGGTATATACAATGGCTTCACAAGAGGAACCCATCATTGTTTCAACTCCATGTTGAGTAGATGTCATGCCAGTAGTATCAGTAGTAGTAATACTTTAGCAGTAGTTGGTGTGCGTGACAGTAGTAATAGTAGTAGTAAGTTGTAGTAGTAGCATTGTAGTAAGTAGTATGTCTATGTCAGTAGTAGTAGTAGTAGTAGTAGTAGTAAAGTAGTATGTCTATGTCAGTAGTAGTAGGTGAGCGTGATGGGGAGGGTGTGGGTGGATGATGGATCCTCTTATCGTCCACGAATAGGAGACTACTTTTGCACCATTGTTCGATGTTTCTTTTGGGCTAAATTTTTTTTCCTCATTCCACGATGAAATATTTCTTGTTTTTACTTTTTAAAGTATTAAAAACGACTTTGACAAATGCATAATGTACTAGTAATGACATCAGAACGCATCGATAACTTATACATTAAGTTATACCACGATTGTTTATCGTGTTTTAGGGCGTCCACAACCTATGCCCAACGATAGTCTAGCGTATGCATAGCGTAATAATTCCCAGCACGTTATTCCATAGGTTATAAATAAGTCACGGGTACCGCTAAAACATGTACTTTGATGTGTTCGACGTATGAGGAACTTTCAAGTAGCGCGTGTTGTGAAGTGTTGAACAACGGTTCGTGTAGCGTGCATTACAAAACGTTACTCATAGGTTATAAATAAGTCACGGGTACCCTCAAAACATTACTTCTGATGTGTTTCGACGTATGAGGAACTTTCAAGTAAGCGTGTTGTGAACGTGGTGAACAACGTTCGGTAGCGTGCTTACAAACGTTACTCATAGGTTAGAAATAAGTTTCGGGTACGCGAATTTACCTCTACGTGTTTTTTCCGGACTTATGAGATAACATACAATCAACGTTGTGTTCAACGATCGGCGTAAGCGTGCCGCCAACTTATGGCCAGCGTAGCGGAACGTGTGAGCCAAACGCCGAGTACGTTGTAAATTTCAAGCAATGCTAAAAATTTTTTGGACAACCAAAAAGTACAACGTTTTAAACCAAGCGTAATACGAACGCTAATGGTAGTGTTTTTCAGCGTGCAACTAACGTACACAAAACGGTCCCATAACGTATTCCAGACGGTGTGCCAGCGTTTTTTAGACAAATTTTTATAAATCGGGCATACGCTGGCTAATCGTCAGGTTGTGACAGCCCCTTAACGTGGGTTTCCGAAAGGAGGAATTTCAATGCAAGCAAGAGACCATTAGGCCCTTCAAAGGCTGCGGCTGTGATTGCCGAACACTATGGTGTTTGTCCGTGCTCTCGTGGTTTTTACCAATGCAATTCCAAGTTCTTTCCACGGGGTGAATAAGAACTTGTCCTGACGTCATCGCGGTGTGAGCGACTGAGGGTGATGGAAACAGCAGGAGGTGAGAGTGTGCTCGATTGATGCAACAAAGGAGGTCTTGGAGGATTTTGGACGACGACGAAGAAAGATGTTATTTCATGTGTTTTGAGTCGTTGGGAAAGAAGATGTCCTGGAAAAAAATCAGCCAAACACAAGAGGCAAGTTTTTGTGTTTTCGCATTAAACCAGATAAGGAGCATCACAAACTCGCGTCTTTTCCCAGTTATTTAAGCGTGAAGGGGAAATGAAGAGTGTGTTCTGTTGACGACAAAAAAAACAAAAGGAGGAATTGTCATTCCTGGATGAGGGAAAAACAAAGGGTGACAGACTCCCCCTGCGGGGCAAAGCCTACAACACCCGGTGTTCCAGGCCGGTCTGCCATCGCAGGTACTAACGCGGGCCCGAACCTGTTTTTAGCGTCCGAGATCGGGACGAGATCGGCGTATTCCAGGGTGGTATGGTCGTAGCAACAGAAGCTTGGTCATTAAACCTTTATGAAAGATGAACATTAATAAAATAAAAACAAGTCTGAAGACGACGATGGTTCACAGAGCGGTATTTGACGATGTAGTTGTTTCAAAGTCAAGGATGAGACAATGTGATACATGTTTTGACCAAGTTAATAAAAAATGATCAACATGATGTGGTGAGTGACAGGTTATTGCTTTGCAAAATGTCGAAAACCCGGTTTCATCCAACAACTTTCAAAATTTGACTTTGCATACCTTAAAGGTCACAAAAACAATGTTGTGGACATTAAAATCAGGAAACAGGATAGTGCTATAAGCTTATTGGACGTTAGTTCGTCGAAGAAGGTCGGAAACGCCGGTTTCGATTCCCACAACTTTGAAATTTGACCTTTGTTGAACTTTAAAGGTCAAAGGTCAAGGATTATGACCTTTGGTGCAAAACTTTCTCTGGAGCTTCCAAGGAACAATATATATAACCGTCATATAGGCTATATGGCATTTTCACGACTCCTCGGATTATCCTACTTGATTGAAATCAAGCGTAAAAACAAACTTGAAAGGGGGCAAGGTGAATCGAGATAGAGAAAATGGTTTCAAGACTTTTAGGTGGGGAATGACCTCAAAGATTATGCGCAAAAAAATATTGTCATCCTAGCTCTCAATGTTTGGGGCGGGTGCGTATGATTTTTATATCAAAATTCGCAATTTTTCTAAGTTCGGTGACCTTGCGAAACCTGAGCCTTGGGAAGAAAATGAAAACTCGAGCCCGGTGGGGTAATGGCAGGTGCCATTGGGCTAACCAAATACCGAAACCCCTGTCAGATTCGACAAACCCCCTAGGAGAAAGATGCAAAATTGAATCAGGCTACCCTCTAAAAACACAATTCACATTTTCTAAGTTCGTGACCTTGTGGCCTTGACCTTGGACGAAAATTGAAAAATAAGGCTCCGTGGGGCTATTGGCAGGTGCCATTGGGCAAACCAGAATACCGCAACCCCTGTCAGAATTCGACAAACCCCCTCGAAGAAGATGCAAATTGTAAATCGGCTACCCCCTAAAAAACACATGTTTTTTTGGCGTGGCTCCTGCCCTAATGGGCACACCCACGCCCATATTTCAGGAAACCACAACGAGATCATGATATAAACCTCCACCAAAAAATTTTGTCAAGGGATCGGATAAAAACCGCACGGAGGCTTGATGCTCGGACAGACAGACAGAGACAGACAGAACAGACAGAACAGACACACAACAATAAAAATTAATAGTGGTAACGTATTTTTTTTTCGTGAAAATAATTTTTTTCTTGAAGAACCAAAAAACAATTTTAAAAGGTTACCCAGCCTTGTAGGCTTCATACACTAAATAACTAGAAAACTGCAACTTCATAACTGCTGGCAGTGATGAACCGGATTACCAAAGACGTCCAGCTTTGATACAAACACGGGAATTGACGAGTATGGACGCGAGTAACATGCCGGTTCAATCTGTCCAATTACGTATGAGTTCGGCCTTTTCCTGAATGACAATATCAATTGTATTGGTGTTTATATAACCTGACACAGGAAAGTAACTGGAGGGGGAGCACTCGGTAGAGTGCAAAACCTCCACCGCCAATACTGCTAGGGTCACTCAAGTGAACCTGATATCCCTATTTCATTCAATTGACGTCAAACAGTGCTCACAGAGTTTATAGTTTGCAACTTTCTCTTTTACTTTTAACCTTTTACATACTGCAATTCCATTCGTCATAACTAGATTGCCTTGAGAGCACGATAATAGATTTTTACGTGGGTTTATATCACCTGAAATTCCAAAATCAGCCGCAATTAATAATTTTGGCATGTTTTTTTGTTGGAAATCACTTATAACATGTAAGAAAATGCAAAAAAAAAAAATAATCGAAAATTTTGTTGAAAAAAAGTTGCAAAATTTTTCTAAGTTTTTTTTTTCTTTTTTTTTCCTCAAACAATTTTTTTTTTTGGTTTGGAAATCCTTACACAACATGTAGAAATGCAAAAAAAAAAATCATAAATATTTTTTCAATAATGGCCAAACGGATCAACACTCTCGCTGAACCACGCACGATTGAATAACTAAACTAGATCGACGCGCATGTAGAAATGCCCAAAAAAATTAAATCTAAATTTTTTTGAAAAAAAGTTGCAAAAATTTTGTTTTTTTCTCCTCTAACAATTTGGGGGGGGGGGGGTTCGAAATCACTTAAAACATGTAGAAATGGAAAAACAAAAATTCAAATTTTTTCAAAAATTGTTGCCGCATAGCGCCATATTGGACTTTGGACCAAGTCCGGAATCTAATGGCATGATCCTTGGACCAGACCTAACCCCCCACCAAGTTTCGTCGAAATCCGTCGAGAGTTTTCCGTAATACTTTCACAAAACAAACAAACAAAAACAAACAAACAAACAAACAGACAGGGGTGAAACAGTAACTCCGTCCATCTTCGATGGCGGAGGTTTAATAAATTTTCACCACAGGTCGCACAGGGGTTAACGGAACTCCCTGAGTCACACGAAGGCCCGAGACATCTCTCTAACGATGTGGGATTGATGGATATTCCATCACAATGCAGGGCTCATGGTGGCGAAGACTGAGATCATCTCAACACAAGATCATGCTGCGAGATCCATCACAATGCAGGGCTCATGGTGACAAGACTGAGATCCATCTCAATGCAAGGCTCAATGGGTGCTGAAGGCGCTGTCACACTTAGATTTAGCCAGCATGGCAAGTATAAAATGTAATGTAAAAACGTTGGCGTACGCTGAAATTTTGAATGGTTTATAAAAAAGTTTTTGGTCGTAATTCATAACGTGTTGGTCGTATGCATAACATATAGTAAATGGGCACAGAACGTTTCGTTTGTCTTCATAGATAAATTATACCAAAGCGAATGCTTAGCCTGTTGTCGGCGTTCACACCTATGCCGAACAACGATAAGTTTAACTTAGGAAAAGCGCACTGGCACGTATCGGCCGACGAACTCATGGCGTACCCTGTTTAAAAACTGCCACACGCGCGATTTAAATCATAACCGCCTGTAGAATTGGAGTGTCAATCCACAGCAGTCACACCTTGACGATTTAGCCAGATATGCGACCTATTGAAAATATGTGTCTAAAACGCTGGCAACACGTTTGCGAATTACGGTATGGGTAAGTTGTGTATAACGTTAAGAGCAAGCTGGAAAAACGATGTACGCTGTCATATTTCGTGGTACGTCTAGTACGTCGGTGAAATTTCAAGCATGCTGAAAATTTTACGACGGTACTCGCCGTATGGCTCACACGTTCCGCTACGCTGGGAATAAGTTGTAGGCACGTTACGCGATCGTTGACACACGTCGACACAAGTTCTGTAAGTTACTCATAAGTCGAAACACGTCGGAGGTAATGTTTAGCATACCCGAAACTTATTTTCCTCCGTCAAGGCACATTTTCTTTTTTTTCTCCTTGGTCGTGACGAAATATCTGAAGTTGGTGTTGTTAGCTTTTTTTTTTTAAATTTTTATTTTTAGTCTATCACGATTTTATATATTCGGACATTGCTTTAAGATTCGACGTCGACGTGAAAATATCTCAAAAATAGAAAATATTTACAGAGGAGAACTAAGAATAAGACGTGAAGCAAACTGAAAGAGGCAATCGGACGTGACGTAACGGCACGTGACGGAAATTAATCGGAAGTTATTGTTGTTGTTTTTTTTTTTATTTAACGCTGCCAATACACCATTATAGTAGCTGTTTAGTTAGAAACACGTTCAGTAAGTTCTGTGGTCGTCGCCGGGAAGACGTCCATCAAATACGTCTACATACGTCAATATGCGTTGGAGGTACGTTAAACATAGGTTCAAAGCACGTTCTCATGGTTATAAATAAGTTTCGGTAAGCTATCATTACCTTGACGTGTTTCGACTTATGAGTAAATTTACAAGTAACGTGTGTCGAACATGTGTCAACGCTCGTAACGTGCCAAAAACTTATGGCCAGCGTAGCGGAAACCGTGTGAGTCATACGCTGGCATAATACGTCGTAAATTTCAAGCATGCTAAAATTTGAGGACAACCGCAAAAGTAACAACGATGAAGCCAGCGTACTACGACGTATGGCAGTGTTTTTTCCGTGCTCTTAACGTTTATCAAAACTTACCATAACGTATTCGACGCGTGCCGGCATTTTAGCCCAATTTGCAATACGTCAGGCATACGTTGGCTTAAATCGTCAAAGGTGTGACAGGGCCTTGAGATCGAGATCCATCTCATGCAGAGCACATGGTGCCGCAGAGTGAGATTCATCTAATACAAGACACATGGTACTCAGAAACTGAGGTTCCATCTCATTCAAGGGATCATGTTGCGAGATATCCATCTCATATGCAGGGCTTTATGGGTGCTGAGAATGAGATTTTTTGTGTTATGCGCGTTTCAGAAGTGGAACGGGATCCGCTCCCAGGTTTCGAAGTATCCACCGTTGTGTGTGTGTGTGCGTGTGCGCGTGTGGTTTATGTGTGTTGTGTGTGTGGTGTGTGTGTGTTATTCCACATATGGGGTTTCAAAATGGTGGAATGGAGTCCTCCCAGAGCAGCCTGCAAAGTATGCCACCTTCATTTCGGTAAGGGGGTCACGATCCACGGACCAAGCTGTGAAGTTTTTTGTACCTGTGGGTTTTCAGAAGGAGGAATTTCAATGCAAGCAGAGACCATTAGCCCCTTCAAGGCTGCGCTGTGATTGCCAACCTATGGTTGTTTTGTCCGTGCTCTTTCTGTGGTTTTACCAAATGCAATTCAAGTTCTTTCCACGGGGAGAATAAGAACTTGTCTGACGTCATCGCGGTGTGGAGCGACTGAGGGTGATGGAAACAGCAGGAAGGTGAGAGTGTGCTCGATTGATGCACAAAGGAGGTCGTTGAGGATTTTGACGACGACGAAGAAAAGTGTTATTTCAATGTGTTTTGAGTCGTTGGAAAGAAAGATGTCCTGAAAAAAAATCACCAAAAGCACAAGAGGCAAGTTTTTGTGTTTTCGCAATTAAACCCAGATTTAGGAGCATCACAAACTCGCGTCTTTTTCCCAGTTATTTAAAGCGTGAAGGGGAATGAAGAGTGTGTTCTGTTGCAACAAAAAAAAAAAACAAAAGGAGGAATTGGCCATTCGAGATGAGGAAACAAAGGGTGACTGACTCCCCCTGGGGGCAAAAAGCGCTACAACACCCGGTGGTTCCCAGGCGTCTTCCCATCCAGGTACTAACCGGGCCCGAACCTGCTTAGCTTCCGAGATCGGACGAGATCAGGCGATTCAGGGTGGTATGGTTCGTAGGCAACAGCAAACTTGTCATTTAAACCTTTATGAAGATGAACATTAATTAATAAAAACAAGTCTGAAGACGGCAATGGTTCACGGAGCGATATTTTGAACGATGTTAGATTGTTTCAGAAACAGGATGAGACATGTGATAATGTTTGACCAAGTTATAAAAATGGATCACAGATGTGGTACGAGTGGACAGGTTATTAGCTGCAAAATGTCGAAAACGAGACCGGTTTCGTTCAACAATTTCAAAATTTGATGCTTTGGCATAACCATTAAAGGTCCCCAAAACAATGGTGGGACATTAAATAAGGAAAACAGGATACGTGTTAATAGCTATTGGAGTTAGTTCGTCGAAGAAGGTCGAAAACTCGGTTCGATTCCCCACAACTTTTGAAAATTTTGACCTTTGTGAGCTTTAAAGGTTCAAAGTCAAGGATTATGCCTTGGTGCAAAAACTTCCTCTGGCACTTCCAGGAACAATATAAAGTCAAATAGGCTATATGGCATTTTTCACATCCTCGGATTATTATCCATACTTTGATGAAATCAGCGTAAAAAACAAACTTGAAGGGGGGCCTACGGGGCCAAAGGTGTTCGAGATAGAGCAAAATGGTTTCAAGAACTTTAGGTGGGGAATGACTCAAGATTATGCATAAGAAATTTCTCATACCTAGCTCTCAAAGTTTTGGGCGGTTGTATGATTTTTAATATCAAATTCGCATTTTCTAAGTTCGTGAAACCTTGCGACCTTGACCTTGGGACGAAAAATGAACTCGAGCTCCCGTGGGGCTATGCAGGTGCCATTGGGCCTAACCAAATACCGAAACCACCTGCCCAGATTCGACAAACCCCACTCGAAGAAGATGGATTTTTTATTCCAAAATTCGCAATTTTCTAAGTTCGTGTTTTACCTGTTGGACATTGACCTTCGGGACGAAAATGAAAACGTCGAGTCCGTAGGGCTAGCAAGTGCCATTGGGCTCAACCAAATCCGAAATCCCAGCCCGATATTCGACAAACCCCCTCGGGAAAGATGGATTTTTTAATGTCAAAATTCGCAAATTTTCTGAGTTCGTGACCTTGTGACCTGAGACGAAAATGACAATCGAGCTCCGTGGGGCTATGCAGGTGCCATTGGGCTAACCAAATACCGAAACCACTGCCCAGATTCGACAACCCCCCTCGGAGAAGAGGCCAAATTGAAACGGCTACCCCGCTAATAAACACATGTTTTTTGGGGCGTGGCTCCGCCCATAAGGGTGCACCACGCCCATTCTCAGGAAAACACCACTAATCATGATATTAAACCTCCACCAAAATTGTCAGGATCGGATTCAAAACCGCACGGAGCTATGCTCGGGACAGACAGACAGACAAGCCGGTAAGGCGGAACATGGGTAGTCGCCTACCCAATAGAACTAGACGCAATGGGCCGTTCGAATGGGGAATGACCTGAGGATTAAGCACAAGAAAATTTCAATGAATTCTCGCTTCAAAGGGTTTGATGCTGAGATTGTTTTTGTCGTTAGAATACCCCCACATTTAGAGGTTTTTCGGCGTTTGCTTGGCTAACGGAGGGGTCCATAGCAACGGTTCTTTCTCACACATAACCTAGGACATAACCTGAACGCTACCATACGCAGTATTCATGTATATCTGACTCATAGTCTCTGAGATATAACGAACTTCGGTTTTTTTTATTGTTTTCGACCAGGGTTCATTCAAAGTCTATCTCTCCGACAACGTTTTCATAGGATCCGCTGGAAATTTTTTGACAATATGGCTGAATGTACTGCCCACAGTTGCTCGTGGCCTGAGTTTTTGATTTTTTCGAAAAAATTAATTTTTTTTATGATTTTTTTTGTGTTCAAAAATTTCAAAGTCCCGTTGGTAGCAACGGTGGTGTCCATAGCAACGGTTCTCATTATGCACACAACTAGGTCATGGTATGAACCTACCAACCAGTTTCATGAATCGCCATTGTATTAAACGGAGCAATTGGACCGAACAGAGGACAGACAGACAGACAGAAGACAATACGATGGAAAAAGATGATAATAAGGGAAGAACTAAATTTGAAATTTTTTTTTTTGAAAAAATTTTTTTTTTCGACTACATCGACTACCCACAGACAGACAGACCCACACCAATAACGAATATAGTGGTCACTGTACTTTTTCGTGAACGCAACAAGTACGAAAACAGCCAGGTAGGGCGACGAGGGTTCGCGAGATCGAACGCTGGATACGATGCCTTTTTCATTCTGACCGATCCACCGACGAAGATTATTGCCAGACGTATTGGTTCACATACAATTGTTCCTCTACGCTGGCAAGATTTTTTCCTATTGCGTATTTTGCCAAACTGGCACTCCTCATAAAATGCGGTAAATAGAACCCTATTTTTGAAGGACTACCATTTGAAAAATAATCGGTTTGCTGGTTTGTGCTGTGGAGCCTCGCGTTGTAGACACACACACTCACAACACACAACACACACACACACACACAAACACACACACCACACCACACACACACACTCACACACAGCACACGGAAAACCCCGATAAACCTTCTCTCAATGCTCTTGTTTGACCACCCTCCTGAGCCACACAAATAATTTTTCAATAACCACGCCACTTTCCTACACCCCACTCCCACTTTAAATAATAAATAATTGAGTGGTGTGTGGATCCGTGGAATCGTTTTTCGGTAAATAAATAAATAATTGGAGTCGAGTGTGGGTGGTGAATGTTTTCGGTAAATAAATAAATAATTGGAGGTGGTGTGTGGGTCGTGGCATCGTTTTCGGTAAATAAATAAATAAATAAATAAGGTGGTGTGTGGGTTCGTGTAATCGTTTTCGGTAAATAATAAATAATTGAAGGTGGTGTGTGAACGGGGAAAATCGTTTACGTGAAAATAAATAAAATAATTGGAGGCTGAGTGTTGGGTCGTGGAATCGTTTTCGGAAATAATAAATAATTGAAGTGGTGTGGTGGGTCCGTGGAATCGTTTACGGAAAATAAATAAATATTGGAGGCGGAGTGTGGGTCGTGGAATTCGTTTTCGGAAATAAATAAATAATTGGAGGTGGTGTGTGGGTGTGGGAATCGTTTTCGTAAATAAATAAATTAATTGAAAGGTGTGTGTGGGTCGTGGAATAGTTTCGTAAATAATAATTAAAGGTGGTGTGTGGGTCGTGGAATCGTTTTAGTAAATAAATAAATAATTGAAGGTGGTGTGTGGGTGGGAATCGTTTTCCAGTAAATAAATAAATTAATTGAAGGTGGTGTGTGGGTCGTGGAAATCGTTTTTCGGTAAATAAATAAACATATTTTATTATTGAAATCACAAAAGGACAGAAATGGCTCGTGATATCGCATTTATTTTGGATCCTTTTCACTTTGGTCAGATAACGTTTGGATCGAGGAGAGAATCGAAGGTGGAACGACGGTGTAGTTCCTTACAAACACTGTTACCACACCTTAAATGAGACGGTAATAGAGCACGCGATTTTTGAAGGACTACCATTTGAAAAATAAAACTCAATCAAACTCGGCTCAAGTAAAATTTTCTAAATATCTCGAAGTGTTTAAAATTACGAAGTCTCGTTTCTCTTCTCTACATTCAAAACTGAAGGACAGGTATTGAAAATAACTTATGTACGCGTTTTCGGCGCTGCAACAGCAAACGGGTGGTTGCTAGGGTCAACGAAATTCAAACGCGCACTCTTCCCAGACCATATGGCACCTGTTGGCAAAGTTTCATCGAAAATCGTTCGCTGGTTCGTGCCTGTGGAGCCTCGCGGTTTGCAGCAACACACACACACACACACACACACACACCACCACACACACACACAACCACAACACACACACACACACACCCACACACACACACACACACACACACACACAGCACACACACGGGAAACCCGACAATAGGATATCTAGCATATATAGCGATCCAATGATTTTTGGGTTTTTTCAGTTGCTTCAGCGACGCTGTTCCATAATTTAAACCAAGCCTCATGAGCTAAGATCTCGTCGTCCCTAATGATGACGTCATATAAAACGAATATGAACGTCCATTGTGATGTATCAGTGGTTGTGATAATATATCTGTGCTAAAGGCTAAGATGCTGGCTTGAAAATTGTGTTACCAAAATTGGTACATATGTTGACTAATGTATTCTGAAAAATTCTGGATATGGAGCCACTCGAGATTTTGTGTTGGTCAGCTTTGGCGGCCATTTTCCAAAATGGCCACCATTCTATTTTAACAACATGGGATATCTGGAGCTCTTCACCTTCCTGTCCGATTGTGGTGCAGTCCTTCCATGACGAGGCAAAGGAGCTGGTAGTCACTGATGGTGAAGCAGGTATCTGCCTTCCGATGAAAGCTCTCTGGCTCCATGCGGTCAAGAAGAGGCGGACACTCGCATCATGCTACATGTGGCCCATGTTGCAGAACATGACCACCGTCGGATTCAAGTTCGAACCGTAGACACCGACGTCGTTGTCTTGGCAGTGATGATAGCCCAGGCACTACCATGCGTGGATGAACTCTG
>CM068967.1:53852071-53862225 GCA_035128595.1 Eptatretus atami
ATAACAGTGGTAGTTGTTGGGGTGGGCGATAACAGTGGTAGTTGTTGGGGTGGGCGATAACAGTGGTAGTCGTTGGGGAGGGCGATAACAGTGGTAGTCGTTGGGGAGGGCGATAACAGTGGTAGTTGTTGGGGAGCGCGATAACAGTGGTAGGTTTTGGGGAGGGCGATAACAGTGGTAGTGTTGGGGAGTGCAATAACAGTGGTAGTTTTGGGGAGGACGATAACAGTGGTAGTTTTTTGGGAGGGCGATAACAGTGGTAGTTTTTGGGAGGGCGATAACAGTGGTAGTTGTTGGGGAGTGGGATAACAGTTGTAGTTGTTGGGAGGGCGATAACAATGGTAGTTGTTGGGGAGCGCGATAACAGTGGTAGTTGTTGGGGAGGGCGATAACAGTGGTAGTTGTTGGGGAGGGCGATAACATGGTAGTTGTTGGGGAGGGCGATAACAGTGGTCGGTGTTGGGGAGGGCGATAACAGTGGTAGGTGTTGGGGGATGCAATAACAGTGGTAGTTGTTGTGGAGTGCAATAACAGTGGTCGTTGTTGGGAGGGCGATAACAGTGGTAGTTGTTGCGGAGGGCGATAACAGTGGTAGGTGTTGGGGAGGGCGATAACAGTGGTAGGTGTTGTGGAGTGCAATGACAGTGGTCGTTGTTGGGGAGGGTGATAACAGTGGTAGTTGTTGCGGAGGGCGATAACAAGTGGTAGGTGTTGGGGAGGGCGATAACAGTGGTAGTTGTTGGGGAGGGCGATAACAGTGGTCGTGTTGGGAGGGCAATAACAGTGGTAGTTGTTGGGGAGGGCGATAACAGTGGTAGTTGTTGGGGAGGGCGATAAACAGTGGTAGTTGTTTGGGGAGGGCGATAACAGTGGTAGTTGTTGGGGAGGGCGATAACAGTGGTAGTTGTTGGGGAGGGCGATAACAGTGGTAGGTGTTGGGGAGGGCGATAAAGTGGTAGGTGTTGGGGAGTGCAATAACAGTGGTAGTTGTTGTGGAGTGCAATAACAGTGGTCGTTGTTGGGGAGGGCGATAACAGTGGTAGTTGTTGTGGAGGGCGATAAGTGGTAGGTGTTTGGGAGGGCGATAACAGTGGTCGGTGTTGGGAGGGCGATAACAGTGGTGTTGTTGGGGAGGGCGATAACATGGTCGGTGTTGGGGAGGACGATAACAGTGGTAGTTGTTGGGGTGGGCGATAACAGTGGTAGTTGTTGGGGTGGGCGATAACAGTGGTAGTCGTTGGGGAGGGCGATAACAGTGGTAGTCGTTGGGGAGGGCGATAACAGTGGGGTCGTTGGGGAGGGCGATAACAGTGGTAGTTGTTGGGGAGCGGATAACAGTGGTAGGTTTTTGGGGAGGGCGATAACAGTGGTAGTTGTTGGGGAGTGCAATAACAGTGGTAGTTGTTGGGGAGTGCGATAACAGTGGTAGTTGTTGGGAGGGCGATAACAGTGGTAGATCTTGGGGAGGGCGATAACAGTGGTAGATCTTGGGGAGGGTGATAACAGTGGTAGTTGTTGGGGAGGGCGATAACAGTGGTAGGTGTTGGGGAGGGCGATAACAGTGGTAGGTTTTTGGGAGTGCGATAACAGTGGTAGTTGTTGGGGAGGGCGATAACAGTGGTAGATCTTGGGGAGGGCGATAACAGTGGTAGATCTTGGGAGGGTGATAACAGTGGTAGTTGTTGGGGAGGGCGATAACATTGGTAGTCGTTGGAGAGGGCGATAACAGTGGTAGTTGTTGGGGAGGGCGATAACAATGGTAGTTGTTGGGGAGGGCGATAACAGTGGTAGTTGTTGGGGAGGGTGATAACAGTGGTAGTTGTTGGGGAGGCGATAACAGTGGTAGTTGTTTGGGGAGGGCGATAACAGTGGAAGTTGTTGGGGAGGGCGATAACAGTGGTAGTTGTTGGGGAGGGGCGATAACAGTGGTAGTTGTTGGGGAGGGCGATAACAGTGGTAGTTGTTGGGGAGGGCGATAACAGTGGTAGGTGTTGGGGAGGGCGATAACAGTGGTTAGTTGTTGGGGAGGGCGATAACAGTGGTAGTTGTTGGGGAGGGCGATAACAGTGGTAGTTGTTGGGAGGGCGATAAACAGTGGTAGTTTGTTGGGGAGGGCGATAACAGTGGTAGTTGTTGGGGAGGGCGATAACAGTGTGGTGTGGGAGGCGATAAATGGTTGTTTTGGGAGGGCGATAACAGTGGTAGGTGTTGGGGAGGGCGATAACATTGGTAGTCGTTGGGAGGGCGATAACAGTGGTAGTTGTTGGGGCGCGCGATAACAGTGGTAGGTTTTGGGGAGGGCGATATTAGTGGTAGTTGTTGGGGAGTGCAATAACAGTGGTAGTTGTTGGGGAGGACGATAACAGTGGTAGTTGGGGAGGGCGATAACAGTGGTAGTTGTTGGGGAGTGCAATAACAGTGGTAGTTGTTGGGAGAGGCGATAAAGTGTAGTTGTTGGGGAGGGCGATAACAGTGGTAGTTCTTGGGGAGGGCGATAACAGTGGTAGTTGTTGGGGAGGGCGATAACAGTGGTAGGTGTTGGGGAGGGCGATAACAGTGGTAGGTTTTTGGAGGGCCATAACAGTGGTAGGTGTTGGGGAGGGCGATAACATTGGTAGGTTTTTGGGAGGGCGATAACAGTGGTAGTTGTTGGGGAGGCAATAACAGTGGTAGGTGTTGGGGAGGGCGATAACAGTGGTAGTTGTTGGGGAGGGCGATAACAGTGGTCGGTGTTGGCGGAGGGCAATAACAGTGGTAGTTGTTGGGGAGGGCGATAACAGTGGTAGTTGTTGGGTGGGCGATAACAGTGGTAGTTGTTGGGGTGGGCGATAACAGTGGTAGTCGTTGGGGAGGGCGATAACAGTGGTAGTCGTTGGCGAGGGCGATAACAGTGGTAGTTGTTGGGGAGCGCGATAACAGTGGTAGGTTTTGGGGAGGGCGATAACAGTGGTCGTTGTTGGGGAGTGCAATAACAGTGGTAGTTGTTGGGAGTGCAATAACAGTGGTAGTTGTTGGGGAGTGCAATAACAGTGGTAGTTGTTGGGGAGGCGAAACAGTGGTAGTTCTTGGGGAGGGCGATAACAGTGGTAGTTTTGGGGGAGGGCGATAACAGTGGTAGGTGTTGTTGGGGAGGGCGATAACAGTGGTAGTTGTTGGGGAGGGCGATAACAGTGGTGTTGTTGGGGGGCGATAACAGTGGTAGTTGTTGGGGAGGGCGATAAAAGTGGTAGTTGTTGGGGAGGGCGATAACAGTGGTAGTTGTTGGGGGGGGCGATAACAGTGGTAGTTGTTGGGGAGGGCGATAACAGTGGTAGGTGTTGGGGAGGGCGATAACAGTGGTAGGTTTTTGGGAGGGCGATAACAGTGGTAGGTGTTGGGGAGGGCGATAACATTGGTAGTCGTTGGAGAGGGCGATAACAGTGGTAGTTGTTGGGGCGCGCGATAACAGTGGTAGGTTTTGGGGAGGGCGATAATAGTCGTAGTTGTTGGGAGTGCAATAACAGTGGTAGTTGTTGGGGAGGACGATAACAGTGGTAGTTGGGGAGGGCGATAACAGTGGTAGTTGTTGGGAGTGCAATAACAGTGGTAGTTGTTGGGAGAGCGATAACAGTGGTAGTTGTTGGGAGGGCGATAACAGTGGTAGTTCTTGGGAGGGCGATAACAGTGGTAGTTGTTGGGGAGGGCGATAACAGTGGTAGGTGTTGGGGAGGGCGATAACAGTGGTAGGTTTTTGGGAGGGCCATAACAGTGGTAGTGTTGGGGAGGGCGATAACATTGGTAGGTTTTTGGGAGGGCGATAACAGTGGTAGTTGTTGGGGAGTGCAATAACAGTGGTAGGTGTTGGGGAGGGCGATAACAGTGGTAGTTGTTGGGAGGGCGATAACAGTGGTCGGTGTTGGGGAGGGCAATAACAGTGGTAGTTGTTGGGGAGGGCGATAACAGTGGTAGTTGTTGGGGTGGCGATAACAGTGGTAGTTGTTGGGTGGGCGATAACAGTGGTAGTCGTTGGGGAGGGCGATAAAAGTGGTAGTCGTTGGGGAGGGCGATAACAGTGGTAGTTGTTGGGGAGCCGATAACAGTGGTAGGTTTTGGGGAGGGCGATAACAATGGTCGTTGTTGGGGAGTGCAATAACAGTGGTAGTTGTTGGGAGGGCGATAACAGTGGTAGTTGTTGGGGAGTGCAAATAACAGTGGTAGTTGTTGGGAGTGCGATAACAGTGTAGTTGTTGGGGAGGGCGATAACAGTGGTAGTTCTTGGGGAGGGCGATAACAGTGGTAGTTTTGGGAGGGCGATAACAGTGGTAGGTGTTGGGGAGGGCGATAACAGTGGTAGGTTTTTGGGAGGGCGATAACAGTGGTAGGTGTTGGGAGGGCGATAACAGTGGTAGGTTTTGGGGGGGCGATAACAGTGGTAGGTGTTGGAGAGGGCGATAACATTGGTACTCGTTGGGGAGGGCGATAACAGTGGTAGTTGTTGGGAGCGCGATAACAGTGGTAGGTTTTGGGGAGGGCGATAACAGTGGTAGTTGTTGGGGAGTGCAATAACAGTGGTAGTTGTTGGGAGGACGATAACAGTGGTAGTTGTTGGGAGGGCGATAACAGTGGTAGTTGTTGGGGAGTGCAATAACAGTGGTAGCTGTTGGGGAGTGCGATAACAGTGGTAGTTGTTGGGGAGGGCGATAACAGTGGTAGTTCTTGGGAGGGCGATAACAGTGGTAGTTGTTGGGGAGGGCGATAACAGTGGTAGGTGTTGGGGAGGGCGATAACAGTGGTAGGTGTTGGGGAGGGCGATAACATTGGTAGGTTTTTGGGAGGGCGATAACAGTGGTAGTTGTTGGGGAGTGCAATAACAGTGGTAGGTGTTGAGGAGTGCAATAACAGTGGTAGTGTGTTGGGGAGGGCGATAACAGTGGTAGGTGTTGGGGAGTGCAATAACAGTGGTCGGTGTTGGGGAGGGCGATAACAGTGGTAGGTGTTGCAGAGTGCATAACAGTGGTAGGTGTTGGGAGTGCAATAACAGTGGTAGGTGTTGGGGAGTGCATTAACAGTGGTACGTGTTGGGGAGGGCGATAACAGTGGTAGGTGTTTGGGAGTGCAAAAACAGTGGTAGGTGTTGGGGAGGGCGATAACAGTGGTATGTGTTGGGGAGGCAATAACAGTGGTAGTTGTTGGGGAGTGCAATAACAGTGGTTGGTGTTGGGGAGGGCGATAACAGTGGTAGTTGTTGGGGAGCGCAATAACAGTGGTCGTTGTTGGGGAGGGCGATAACAGTGGTAGTTGTTGGGAGTGCAATAACAGTGGTCGGTGTTGGGGAGTGCAATAACAGTGGTCGGTGTTGGGGAGTGCAATAACAGTGGTGCGGTGTTTGGGGAGTGCAATAACAGTGGTCGGTGTTGGGGAGGGCGATGGAAGTGGTAGGTGTTGGGGAGTGCAATAACAGTGGTCGTTGTTGGGGAGTGCAATAACAGTGGTTGGTGTTGGGGAGTGCAATAACAGTGGTTGGTGTTGGGGAGGGCGATGGCAGTGGTAGGTGTTGGGGAGTGCAATAACAGTGGTCGTTGTTGGGGAGGGCGATGACAGTGCTATGTGTTTGGGAGGGCAATGGCAGTGGTCGGTGTTGCGGACAGCGATGTCTGCTCTGGTGTTGGGAGCTACAATGTCTGCTCTGGTATTGGGGACCACAATATCTGCTTTGGTGTTTGGGATCATAATATCTGCTCTGGTGTTGGTGGGGACCGCAATAGCTGGTTCGGTGTTGTGTATCGCAATGTCTACTTTGCTGTTGTTGGGCACCGCAGTGGTTATGGCTGTCATGGCTGCAGTGTTGTTAGGGACTGTATTGGCTGGGCAGTGGTGTTTTGTGACCATGGTGGTATTTTATTCCTGCGATGGAAAAAATTCAAAAAGTGGGGTGTTTTGTGAATGGTGGTATTTTATTCCTGCGATGATCAGTGTGTGTTTGTGACCATGGTGGTTTTTATTCCTGCGATGATCAGTGGTGTTTTGTGACCATCGGTGGGTATTTTATTCCTGCGATGATCAGTGGTGTTTTTTTTTCACTGTATTGGCTGTGGTGGTGTTCCTGTGACTATTTTTTTGTTTGCAATGACTGGGCAGTGGTGTTTTGTGACCGCAGTCATTATGTTTACCTGCAATGTCTGGGAAGTAGTATTTCAACTGTTTTGCCCATTGTGGTATTTTGTTCCTGCAATTGCTGAACAGTGATATTTTGTTTGCAATAAGTGAGCAGTAGGGTATTGTGACTGCATTGGTTGTGGTGGTGTTTTGTTTGCAATGACTGAGCAGTGGTGGTTTTTTTTGTGTGTGTGTGGTTACATAATCTGACTGCAATTGAAATTGTGGTTGGCATCATCTTCCTGACGGTGACAGTTATCATTCTGTTTTGTCTTCTCCTCCTTCCTATTTCGTATAGCAGCACATGACACACGTGGCTGTGCCGCTGATGCAGCACTCCCTTTAGGTTAAGGGACAAATTTGTAATTTGTTCATGGCGAAAGACACTGGGATCTTTAACGTCCACCAACTAAATGTCGGCAGACGGGGTGCCCAGTTTAACATCCATCCGAGGGATGGCACACACATTGATGCCTCACCCTGTTTGTGAAACGCCGGGATGACAGTTTGTAGCTCGTTCGGGATTTAAACCCAGGCTATGGCTCAGAGGCTACGTACCCCTTTAGTACTTCTGATTGCAATGCCCTGTATGTGTTCAAAGGCTTTTGCCAATGGAGCTGTTCGAGGTCTCTACAGAATGTCTGTCGATTAATTATCCTTCTCAAAAGTAAATTAAGTTTTGGCTTTAAATAACACCTTCCACTGAAAATGCATGCAAATCACCGCAGCCAAAACAAATAAAATAAAAGGTTTCTGCAATGGATGTTTTTGCAAACAATGTTTTAACTTGGAATCCAACTATACATGCATGTTGTAAACGGTAGTGTAAATAGCGTAAATTGAATAATTGGCCTCCTTGTAGTGTGGGTCATCAGAGTGGAGGGTTTCTCGAATCACCTTGCACTTGTGCTTGCTGGAGAAGTTAATTTCCTGCCTCAATCCCTCGTTCCGTATTCATTAACTTTGTGATGCAATGCGAAAAATGCATTTTCTATTTACACATCGAGTCAAGTGATCACCAACCGATCTGGACAATTATGGCTTCACTTGGGGGAGTGACGTAATACAGAATGGATCACAATTTTGGATCGTCTACAATGATCCTTGATGATTCCGATCGTGCGATCCATCTACGTGACCATTTTTCTCACTCCTCTGACCGATGGATCTGGTCAGTCACATCACTTGCCACTGCACTCTGCTTGGAGATGTCTCAATGATGACCTGCGCCCTTTATGCAAGGCGCATACTCGAATAGCATGAGGGTGATGCCTTGTTGGCACCCTGTCAAGTTATGCTGTCCAACCACTCTGCTGTGCTCTATATCATCCATGCTTCATGTAATCCGAGATCGGTGTGATTGCAATGAACGAGGAAGGGTGGTCGTTGGGCGGAGGGTGGCGATCCTGAGTGGAGTTAATTGAGGAACCATTTATTAACAGTTTACGGTGCTTGTATTTGGGGGGGGGGGCAAGAAAGTAACAGCTATCTAATTTGTATGCAAACGTTGTTTAACATTTGTAACATCTCCAAACCTGTTCATTTGGCCCACTGGAAGCTTGCATTGCTCTGGAGCTTAAGATATAATTCATAGTCTGCAAGATATTTTGAGCTACACAAGTTCCAAGTTTGAGTTTTTCAGTTATCTGAAATGTTATCACATCAAGAGTCATGGTAGTGTGATTGCAGCCAACTTATTTTTAGACTGCAATGCAAGCAGTACATTTTGATGAAGAAGAATAAGATGCTTTTAAACTAGGACTTGTACAATTTGAGGCCTGCTCTCTATGTAATGCCAGTTGAACCATAACTGATTCATTTCTCCAAACAGAACCATGAATCTTTGTTCGGGTATTCCTTCATGCTTAATCGACCTGCGTTGCTTTTCCAAACAACTTCCATCGAGTGTGTGAATACATTTCTCCCACTGATGAACCCATGCCTGAAATCCATCACGCTCACAACTGCTTGTCCAGAGACCGGAGCTATGATTTCACAGCACATCTGACTTTGTCATTGTCCGTAATGTTTCCCACGTAGGGTCCAATCTTTGGGGGTCCAAATCGGTAGAAATGTGATGGGGCCAGATCCAGGCTGTGCGTTTGATGTGCCATCACGGACAAGCCCAATCTGGCAATTTGTTCGCATGTTGAATCTGATTATTGTGGCTTTTTGTTAGTGTGACGTAGAAACGGTGTCACAGGCAGTCGTTTCTTCCTTAAGGTTTGATACAGGTTGTGTGATGTCTCGATATAACGGTCTTTGTTTATTACTTCATATTTCTCAAGGAAAGCAACAATAATTTTACCCCTTTCATGGTCCCAAAAATGGTTGCTCTGATTTTGTTAGCTGAAGGTAAATAAATAATAAAAAAAATAATTGTTGCTTGGGACCTTTGTGTTTCCACTTCTATGATGGGAATTGTTGTTTTTTTTTCTGGTGCAGTGATTAATCCATTTTTAATCATGCACCACTATCCATAACACATTGCCAGTTCTTTGGTACGAGTCGAACAAGTTGATGCAAATCTCCTTCCGGTGCATCGTCGTTTCAGTCGTAAGCATCTTTGGAACCCATCTGGAGTAAATTTTTCCATTTTCTTATACACTGTCATCCTGGTGTTCCACATCCAGGGTGATGCATTAATGTGTACGCCAACCCTCAAGAGGACATTAAACTGGGCTTGCCGTTTGCTGGCATTAGTTGAAGGAAGTAAGAGATCCCACAATGCCAACCACGAAGAGTAGGCGACTTGCCAGCTTGGCCAAATTGCTGCCAAAACTTTCTTGCCAACCTGCACTTGGCAAGCATGACGTGTATGCCAGCATACCCCTTTCATCCACCCCCCCCCCCACTCCCCTTTGAGAATCTGCAGTGGACTGAAAACAAGCTGTTGAGGATTATGATGGAGGAACTTGAACACATATCACATGCAGGGCAAAGACATGCATGAACTAGAAGGGCACTCGGTAGAGCGCATACATCCGCCACGCAATGCCTGATCCACGAGAACATATCAGGCCCAATACATTCTTGGAATATCATGCTATATATCGTTTTTGAGCTGTATCTCTCAATGGTGAAGAATTACTTTAAAAATCAAACGATTCTCGTATCCAGATCCGGATTCGGATCTTCACCAAAATCAAATGTAGTCGTACATGCCACACACACAACGTGTCCACCAAGTTTCATCCGAATCTGTCCACAACTTTTTGAGATATCGTGCTATATATAGTTGTTGGCCCTATCTCTCAATGGTGAAGGATTATAGGGATAACAAGGAAATTATGCGCAGGAGGAGGCCATTCGGCCCATCATGCCTGCACCACACCAATACCAGATTTAACTAGAGGGGGAGCACTCGGTAGAGTGCAAAACCTCCGCCGCCAATAACTGCTGGTCACTTAAGTGAACCTGATATCCTATTCAATGTAGGTCAAAACGGATCAGACTCTACTGAACCACGATTGAATAAACTAAACCAGATCGACGCGCATGTAGAAATGCCAAAAAATATAATCGAAATTTTTTTGAAAAAAAAGTTGCAAAATTTCTGTTTTTTGGGGGGGGGGGGTTGGAAATCACTTAAAACATGTAGAAATGCAAAAAAAAAATTCAAATTTTTTTCAAATTAAATCGAAATTTTTTTGAAAAAAAGTTGCAAAATTTTCTAAGTTTTTTTTTTTTGGACCAAGTCCAAAATCTAATGGCATGATCCTTGGACCATACCTAATCCCCCCACCAAGTTTCGTCGAAATCCGTCCAGGAGTTTTTCCGTAATACCTGTTCACGAAACAAACAGACAGGGGTGAAAACAGTAACCTCCGTCCATCTTCGATGGCGGAGGTTAATAAATCCGTCAATACTCCCTTCCCTTCGTGTGCAGCCTTTTGGCTGCTGTTTGCATCATTGGTTGGGGGCGTGGATATGCTGCTGATGCAGTGCACCTATTACCAGTACACTGGTGCTCATTTCGCCGACCTCGGAAGGATGACAGGCTGAGTCAACCCCCTGGT
>CM068967.1:53866977-53891560 GCA_035128595.1 Eptatretus atami
TGCATTCTTAAATATTTTGTTCATTAATATAATTCTCCAAACAGTAGAAAAAGATAAGTTTAATGCTTTGGAAATTTCACATTTTCTTGTGTGTTTGGAGAAGGAGGGTAGAATATGAGAGAATATGCTCATCTTAAGTCATTCACTGTCCATTATAAAGTCGTTTTACCTCTAATTTAGTACCAAACTCATGTTTTTTTTCCTCGTTTTATTGAAGCTACAGTATACATCATACCGTAAATACTGGTGTATAAGCCCACCCACAGTATGTGCAATTTAGGCCGAATATACACCGAGCTGTGCATCGATAACATCAGTGGTTGCGTAACACTCTCCAATCTCAGGTGTTGAAAAGTAGAGGTTGTGATCCACCTGACTCACTGCCATGTGTTTATATGTTAAACTGATGGAAACATCCTCATGTGCATTGATAACATCAGTGGGTCCTGGGCTGAAGTTACTCAGGTGTGCTAGTGCATGAATGGTGTGTGGAGGAAGTTGTGGCCTGATTGTGTCAATGACTTGAAAGGATTTGAAGATGTCCTTGCTATGAAGAAAATTCTCCTCGGCTTGGCCAATATAGTGGGTTTTGATGAGGTGAAGAAGCCCACGTTACACAACTTCTGCAATCACACAGAGAAGAGCTAACCAATGAAGATCTGAAGCAATGAGACATGATGATATTCAATTACTTCTTTAAATTAAAAAAAACTTATACTCTTGATGTAAATAATGAGTCATTCCACCTCATATCACCGGAGGCCTCCCAGTTGACCCCTCAGATTTACTTTAAATTTCATAAAATAGTTCCCAGGTATCAAAATGAAGCTGCGTAAAATTTAAGGTCCATAGATGCGGTCAACTCCAGATATGAGGGTTGAAAATGTGGTTGTGGCCCTAATTTTATGGTCGTTGCGAGCATCACAAAATGAACAGCTACTTTTAAACTCCCACAACTTTTTAAATGTTTAATGCTAGAGCCTTGAAATTTTCCGAGATTATTCTTCTATAACTGCTCTGTAAGAAACAAACATAAAACGGAGTATACCTCTTTTAATTGTTATGACCTGATCAGTTGAAATCCAGAAAAAAAATGGTTTTGTATGAAGACCCAACTTTGAGACCCCATATATTTTATTGACCCATCCCAGAAGCTTGAAATTTTTTCAGGTAATAACTGTATGGTAGTAGTATTCAAATACATGTTTACTTTTCTAATCAGTCATATATAATAGTCATGATCCCTCAAAAATTGAAAATTTTCATTTTTCCCCAAAATTCAGGTGAGGTTGCAAATATTATGACAAGGTATACCACTTCAAATTGTTAAATGATGGTATACCACTTTAAGTGGTATACACTTCAAAATATTTAAATAAATGATGTTCTGCCAGTGCTGTGCGCGTTGTGTGCTATTTAATGAACAGTCCTTTTACATGTAGTACATATGTGTAGTACATGTATATACAATGTACATACATATCATCTGCTATTAGGATACCATGAACACAATACTTTGAAATTTGAATTTGTAATTCTTTGTTTCTCATTTGTAAAAGCAAGAGCTTAACTCATCTGGCTGGGGCTAAAATAGAACTCAGGAATAGTGGCTGATCTGCTGATGTCAGCAGTGTATATAGTTACATTCAAGGGAGGACATTTGTTGGTTCTTTGGTCCATGTGATGAAAGTTTTGATGCTCCCCTAACGTCAACTGGAGGCAGTACAAGCTCGCACCTGACTTGGAAAAGCAGATCAAGGACCTATTCAATCATTTACGGTGAAATGTTTTATTACATTGTTATTGCAGTATTGTGATATTTTTTATTATTAATTTGAATCATATAACTAATCATTCATGATTACATGGTGCCCACACCATGCACACACTTCATGTATTCACGACTGTGTTAACAACAGTTTTAAAAAAATAGAAAATATTATTTTTTAAATATACCACTTTGATATTGACACTTTCGTAAACTTGAATATGCTCTTTCCAATGGTGAACAATTTGAAGTGGTATACCTTGTCATATATTTGCAACCCTCACCTGAATTTCGGGAAAAATGAAAATTTCAATTTTTGAGGGATCATGACTGTATTATATATGACTGATTAGAAAAAGTAAACATGTATTTGATACTACTACCATACAGTTATTACATGAAAAAATTTCAAGCTTCTGGGATGGGTCAATAAAAATTTATGGGTCTCAAAGGGGTCTTCATACAAAACCAACATTTTTTTCTGGATTTCAACTGATCAGGTCATAAATTTTAATAGAGTATACTCAGTTTTATGTTTGTTCTTACAGAGCAGTTATAGAAGAATAATCTCTGAAATTTCAAGGCTCTAGCATTAATATTAAAAAAGTTGTGGGAGTTTAAAGTAGCCGTTCATTTTGTGATGCTCGCACGACCATAAAATAGGGCCACAACCACATTTTCAACCTCAATATCTCGGAGTTGACCGCATCTATGGACCTAAAATTTTACGCAGCTTCGGTTGATACCTGGGAACTATTTATGAAAGTTTAAAGTAAATCTGAGGGGTCAACTGGGAATATTTCTTAAATTTGGTGATTTCAGATGGAATGACTCTATGTGTTTTTTCTGGTGATAAAAATTTTTCCCTGGAAGATAACCCCCCCCCCCTATTTACATCAATTCTTATGGGAAATTGGATTCGCTAAAGTCGTTTCAGTTAAAGTCGCACTTTTCAAGAATGTAACTACAATGTTAACAAGGACTGACTGCAACTCAACATCTTGTTTTCCTTCAGTGGGTCGGTTTTAGAGTTATAAATCACAGTTGCCTGTGTAATGTCGGGAATTGTAACCACAATTTATGAAGAAATTTTAGCGAAAGAGATTTGAATCACAGTATGGTGATTACTCACATGCCGTTCTGATAACCAATGGCTATTTCTGCAGCCACTACGTTAGCATTTTCCTTGTATGAGGTTAAGACATCCCACCCCCTGAGGAATTACCGGGGGTAAAGCCAAAAACGTGTTACATATTCAATGCATCCCCCAATGTTTGATGCATTTACAAAGTTTCATTTTAAAATGTTTAAGCATATGCCCGTAATTGCATTTTTCGGTATTTCCCCAGGAGCAGGGCCAAAAATGAGTGTTCTTGCACCTTTGTACCATGTGGAGATCATAACTACCAAGTTTGGTGAATTCTGTCCAACCATTAGGAGATGCGTGATGGACTCACAGACAGAGATCGAGACAATTACAATATCCCCCTCCCCCAAAAAAATTCAAAAAGTGTGGGGCTAAATACATCTTATCGCTTAACATCATTACAGTAGCATTGTTCGTTATTCAGTCATTAATATATGAGAAAATACTCCTTTAAAAGTCGTTTTACCTCTAATTTGACCAAATTCGTGGTTTGGGTCAAAATGGGGGAAAAAAAAGTTGATATTGGTCATTCCTGTTGGAACTTTTTGCCATCTTCACCTTGCTTAGGTGCGAAGCGTGGGGGTTTGCAGATGACGTGCCATCGACCTGGCTTTAGTTTTTGAGATCAGATGAAGGGCGACCAAAAAGCAATAAATGGGCGATCAAGAAGAAAAAATATATTATTAAAATTATTCTCTCATTGGTTTGTGTCTCCATTTGTGGGTTTCAGAAGGTGGGAGGAAGTTCTCCTAGAGCTCAAAATCTCCTCCTCCTTTTTGGTAAAGATTATGATTCATGAACAAAACTGTGAAACTTCGTTCTCATAGCCGTGCTGTAGGGTTCATAAAAGGTCAGGGATAAATGTGGAGTCAAAGTATGGTTCTGGTTATAACTCAAGAAAATGGACAAAGAACATAAAATTGGCGATTTGCGTTTTGTCCGCTGCTTGATAACAAACACTAATAAACAGGAATGTACAAAAAGACACACTGACATTTCACATTAATGATGGAAATAAGTAACGCAAAAATTACCTTAGACTTCCATGGAACGTTTTTTAATATCCAAGTGGAGGCTTGTGGAAGAGAAAAACACAGTGGAAAGTGGGAAAACGTACAAACAGCTTGGGGGAGCGACAGTTGGAGAAAAAATGGGCAAGGGGAAGAGTGAGAGAAAGGCGATGGAGGAGTGCACAAACTGTATACAAGTTCAACCACAGCGAGATGGGGCTGAAGAATAGGAATGAAGAGAACCGGTGATGAAACGGCACTGGAACAAAAAACAGGACGGAGAGAGTAGAAAAAAATAATTTAACCTGGAAAGGAAGTGTTGGGCTTGGGGACAGTTTGAGGGTAGAAAAGATCGTGGGTGTGGATGGGGGGGCGTGAACAGCCATGTTAAAGCCCTGAAGGGAGAATGAGATTGGAACAGACTGAGGAAATTGGTTCCTCAGGTGGGAGGAAATAGGACCAAATGAGTATAGGTGAACAGTGCGCTTGGATTTTGAGAGTTTCATCAGAGTGAGCTACTGGCAGAAAGCGTGCACCTTGCAGAAACCTGGGGGGGGAAGGATGTGGGTTTTCATGGCTGATGTGATGAAACCCCAAAGTTTGAGGGCCTCAAATCCTTCAAGGATTTTTAAGCAGGTAGATGAGGCATTCACAAGATGGTCCTTTTGGAGAGAGACAGACACAGACACACAAGACACACAACAACAGACACACAACACACAACACACAACACAGACACACAACACACAGACACACAGACACACAGACACACAGACACACAGACACACAGACACACAGCACACACACACACACACACACACACACACGCCACACACACACACAGCACACACACACACACACACACACAGAACACACACACACACACACACAGACACACACACACACACAGAAATAGAGACGGTGTGAGGTTTATCAGGATTGAAAGACATTTTCCTAATTTTTGACCAGCTCATGATTCTATCAAGGTCTCTAGAAAGGGATGAGATGCTACGCTGAAAGTGGAGACGCTCTGCGAAAGACTGGGTTTTCCGAGAGATCATTGATTAAGATGAGGAACAAGACTGGACCAAAGTCACTGCCTTGAGGAATTCCAGTCTCAGCAGGGAGAAGAGATGAGAGGGTCCCGTTGAGAGTGACATGCTGATTGTGGAGGTGGAGAAGAGAGATATACTGCCAGCAGAAACACAATGCGGAGAAACGGCATGATGTGAATCAGAGAAGGACAGGAAGTATTTTGTGCTTTGAGTATAAATTACTCATAATTTCTGCTTCCTTAAATTGCCAGCAAATCAATGTGATATTATTCAACACTTTAAAAAAGATTTACAAAGGAAAATTACCTCAAATTGTGTGGAGTGCTACCTTCTGTCATTATGGAGATAAAATGCTTTGCATATTTTGAATTATCTTAACTTCAAGTTGCATCCACTGCTGACGGGTGTGTATAATGTAAAGAAAAGTTGAATGAGCCAGAACTTTTAGAATAAGAGAATGGACTTTTTGTTTTATTTCAACCACTCTTCTATTTTAATGGCCACAATTATTCCCACATTATTGTGGGATTGCAGTGGAAACTTGGCCCAAGTCTTTCACGAACGGCTCGCCAGGAATGGCGTTGACTAAGGTGAGGGCAGAAATTTGAAAATTTGCCATGGTGCTGGTGATAACCCCTACTCTTCGCGAAAGACGTCATTCCTGGGATATTTAACGTCCATCAACTAATGCCGTCAGATGGGACACCCAATTTAACGTCCATCGGGAGGATAGCACACACATTGATGAAACACCTTTCCTGTGAAACACTGGGATGACAGTTTATTGATTGGGTCATGATTGGGTCATGATTCAAACCCAGGCGAGACAGCTTAAAGTGTGTGTGTGTACCTCTAGGCCATCTCTGCCAGCCTATTTCAACCAATAATTTACTTATTTTCTCATATAGTCAAGCAATAGTCAAATCTTACAATTTGCTATTTATATTCATGTTAAAAGCAAACTTTTATGGCCAATTTTATGAAGGCGCTTAGCAAGCATCTTGCTACACACGCTTAACTCTTACAAACATCGTTGTATGTGCACAGCAAATCACCCGTCTAAATTAGCAATTATGAAGGAGATAAACGCTGATTAGTTGTGAAACACCGCACGTATCTCCAACATCCAATTGAAATGATGCATTTGCATAGAATCGCAATGCCACGGACAATTGTTGGAGGGGATTCAGTGCGTTTGCCTCTCATGTAGGTTGATCAGGTCATCTTACACTCCATTCAGCAACCAACGAAATGATTCTGTAACTCCGGACAATTTGATATTGTCGTCACTTCTCCAGAGGATGCATCTGTCCTTGAAGATTCTCAATGCACGTCGGCGAAACTGCCCTATTCCTATCCTCTTCTGCCTCCTCTTGAGCTAATTAAAGCAAAACATCCCATGTAAACTTCCCAATATGCCGTGCAATTCTTGCTTCAAGGCTTAAAACGCACTCTAAACATGCCCTTGCAACTGCTCCTCGAAACCATGCTTAACAGAGGTTGAAAGCATTTACGTTGATCATATAAAGAACACGAGTACAGATTACTGGATGAAATCGCAGAACAACTGTTTATATAAACTGGTGAATACAGTTCAACAAACTTTAGCTTCTTAATAGAAGCATCACTTTCAGTGTGGTGATTATTCAATAATGAGAATGTTTCTTCATTCTGATCTTTCCAAGCAGGACAAAACCAGGGAGGCCAGGAAAGCAAAGGCCTTCCATTAACTGCAAACAAAGTGCACAAGAGGTAAATAATCTGTTTGATTGTTTCAACCTGAGTTTCACTCGTTATTTATGATGGTGTTGGAGACTGGATTGAGTGGAGATTTATTATTTCTGAAAAAAATTGTCATATTATTATATACTGTCATTCCTTTCTTCTTACTTCAAGTTTCACATTCACATTCAATATTCATGAGCACACCCATTCTCGAAGTATTATATGTGTCAGTCGGTGAGTGATCTGCATTTTGTGTTGTTTTTTAATATTCAAAATCTAAGCTCATGGAAGAAAGAGTTGACAAAAGACAAATGGGCAACACATTGACGCTGGGACCACAGTTGACAAAAGCAAGCAATTGAGTTATGAACAAAACATGAGAGATGGGACTGGGATGTGAGAAAAAACAGTAATCTGCAAATAAGACGGGTTGATTGAGGTAAGTTTTTTGGGAGTAAAAAAGGATTGCTGTTAGGGGTGGGAGATGACAATATGTGGAGGTGCACGCCTAGCTTTAAGCCCTGGAGGGAATAGTGCAATTGAAGCACTTCCACAAATGGGAGAAAAGAGAGAAACAAACAACTGAAGGTGGGTTGAAACCTGAATTTTGGAGTTGAGCCAGGAGAGGGTTACTGTAAGAGCACGTGCATCCCGAGGAACTGGGAAGGGTCAGAGAGCAAGGAAGCAGAACAAACTAAACCGGACAATATGTAGTGAAAACATAGAGGCCACCGACCTGTTGTGATGTGACATAACAGACGTCTTGTGCTTCAGCCTCACACGAGAGATGCTAAAAATGTAAATTCAACAGAATCCAAGATAGATAGATAGATATATTGCTGGCATCCAGTCACATGGAGAGCAGAACTCCATTAGCTATGGACAGTGGCCTTGTTTGCTATGAGTACTGCTGGTTTATCAAGGAATGAGCCTGGTGTTGACTTCACGGTGAAGGTGGCTGGCTTAAGGTCTTTGGGTCTTGAGCTTGGCCCCCTGTCGTGCCTTTCCATAACACCATGTGGTTGACTCAGCCTGTCATCTTTCCGAGATTGGCAAAATGTTTTTGGGTTTTTTTTGTATACATATTCAAGCTCATAAAGAGTAGAACACAGACAAATCAGGCCAAACATAACAAAGGGAACAGCAGGAGAAGGCGGAAATGCCAACAGCAGGGCGGAGGGAGAAAAATAGCAGGATGGACAGACGAGGGGAGTACCACGAATTACTGGAAATGTGTCACTGCATCAGTTGGCACAAGCACACTCCCAGCAATGATGCACCAGTGTCAAGTCATGTGTGTATGAAAAATAATAATAATCAAGGAATGACAGGAATGATCTAAGATGCCCAGTCTTTGGCCAGCTTTGGAGGGCAGATTTGTAACATTGTGGCCCAGAGACGGTCACGTGTGCTTTGATTCGTGAATCTCTCTGCATTATAAAGTCGTTTTACCTCTAATTTAGTACCAAACTCATGTTTTTTTTCCTCGTTTTATTGAAGCTACAGTATACATCATACCGTAAATACTGGTGTATAAGCCCACCCACAGTATGTGCAATTTAGGCCGAATATACACCGAGCTGTGCATCGATAACATCAGTGGTTGCGTAACACTCTCCAATCTCAGGTGTTTGAAAAGTAGAGTTGTGATCCACCTGACTCACTGCCATGTGTTTATATGTTAAACTGATGGAAACATCCTCATGTGCATTGATAACATCAGTGGGTCCTGGGCTGAAGTTACTCAGGTGTGCTAGTGCATGAATGGTGTGTGGAGGAAGTTGTGGCCTGATTGTGTCAATGACTTGAAAGGATTTGAAGATGTCCTTGCTATGAAGAAAATTCTCCTCGGCTTGGCCAATATAGTGGGTTTTGATGAGGTGGAAGAAGCCCACGTTACACAACTTCTGCAATCACACAGAGAAGAGCTAACCAATGAAGATCTGAAGCAATGAGACATGATGATATTCAATTTACTCTTAAAATTAAAAAAAACTTATACTCTTGATGTAAATAATGAGTCATTCCACCTCATATCACCGGAGGCTCCAGTTGACCCCTCAGATTTACTTTAAACTTTCAATAAGTTCCCAGGTATCAAAATGAAGCTGCGTAAAATTTAAGGTCCATAGATGCGGTCAACTCCGAGATATTGAGGGTTGAAAATGTGGTTGTGGCCCTAATTTTATGGTCGTTGGAGCATCACAAAATGAACAGCTACTTTTAAACTCCCACAACTTTTTAATGTTAATGCTAGAGCCTTGAAATTTTCAGAGATTATTCTTCTATAACTGCTCTGTAAGAAACAAACATAAAACGGAGTATACCTCTTTTAATTGTTATGACCTGATCAGTTGAAATCCAGAAAAAAAATGGTTTTGTATGAAGACCCACTTTGAGACCCCATATATTTTTTTTGACCCATCCCAGAAGCTTGAAATTTTTTCAGGTAATAACTGTATGGTAGTGTATTCAAATACATGTTTACTTTTCTTAATCAGTCATATATAATAGTCATGATCCCTCAAAAATTGAAAATTTTCATTTTTCCCCAAAATTCAGGGTAGGGTTTGCAAATATATGACAAGGTATACCACTTCAAATTGTTAAATGATGGTATACCACTTTAAGTGGTATACCACTTCAAAAATATTTAAATAAATGATGTTCTGCCAGTGCTGTGCGCGTTGTGTGTGCTATTTAATGAACAGTCCTTTTACATGTCGTACATATGTGTAGTCATGTATTACAATTGTACTAACATTCATCTGCTTATTAGGATACCATGAACACAATACTTTGAAATTTGATTTTGAATTCTTTGTCTCATTTGTAAATGCAAGAGCTTAACTCATCTGGCTGGGGCTAAAAATAGAACTCAGGAATGTGGCTGATCTGCTGATGTCAGCAGTGTATATAGTTACATTCAAGGAGGACATTTGTTGGTTCCTTTGGTCCATGTGATGAAAGTTATTGATGCTCCCCTAACGTCAACTGGGAGGCAGTACAAGCTCGCACCTGACTTGGAAAAGCAGATCAAGGACCTATTCAATCATTTACGTGAAATGTTTATTACATTGTTATTGCAGTATGTGTATTTTTTTATTATTAATTTGAATCATATAACTAATCATTCATGATTACTATGGTGCCCACACCATGCACACACTTCATGTATTCACGACTGTGTTAACAACAGTTTTAAAAAAATAGAAAATATATATTTTTAAATATCACTTTGATATTTGACACTCGTAAACTTGAATATGCTCTTTCCAATGGTGAACAATTTGAAGTGGTTATCTTGTTATATTTGCAACCCTCACCTATTTTGGGGAAAATAAATTTTCAATTTTTGAGGGATCATGACTGTATTATATATGACTGATTAGAAAAGTAAACATGTATTTGATACTTACTCCATCAGTATTACATGAAAAATTTCACGTTCTGGGATGGGTCAATAAAAATATATGGGTCTACAAGTTGGGTCTTCATACAAAACCAACTTTTTTTTCTGGATTTCAACTGATCAGGTCATAAATTTTAATAGGTATACTCAGTTTTATGTTTGTTCTTACGAGCAGTTATAGAAATAATCTCTGCAAATTTCAAGCTCTAGCATTAATATAAAAAAGTTGTGGGAGTTTAAAAGTAGCCGTCATTTTGTGATGCTCGCAACGACCATAAAAATAGGGCCAAAACACATTTTCAACCTCAATATCTCGGAGTTGACCGCATCTATGGACCTAAATTTTACGCAGCTTCGGTTTTGATACCTGGGAACTATTTTATGAAGTTTAAAGTAAATCTGAGGGGGTCAACTGGGAATATTTTCTTAAATTTGGTGATTTCAGATGGAATGACTCTAATGTGTTTTTCTGGTGAAATTTTTCCCTGGAAGTAACCCCCCCCCCTATATTACATCAATTCTTATGGGGATTGGATTCGCTTAAAGTCGTTTCAGTTAAAGTCGCACTTTTCAAGAATGTAACTACATGTTAAACAAGGACTGACTGCAAATCAACATTTGTTTTCCTTCAGTGGTCGTGTTTTAGAGTTATAAATCACAGTTGCCTGTGTAATGTCGGGAATTGTAACCACAATTTATGAAGAAATTTTAGCGAAAGAGATTTGAATCACAGTATGGTGATTACTCACATGCCGTTCTGATAACCAATGGCTATTTCTGCAGCCACTACGTTAGCATTTGTTGCCTTGTATGAGGTTAAGACATCCCCACCCCCTGAGGAATTAACCGGGGGTAAAAGCCCAAAAAACGTGTTACATATTCAATGCATCCCCCAATGTTGATTGCATTTACAAAGTTTCATTTTAAAATGTTTAACATATGCCCGTAATTGCATTTTTCGGTATTTCCCCAGGAGCAGGGCCAAAAATGAGTGTTCTTGCACCTTTGTACCATGTGGAGATCATAACTACCAAGTTTGGTGAATTTCTGTCCAACCATTTAGGAGATAGCGTGATGGACTCACAGACAGAGATCGAGACAATTACAATATCCCCCTCCCCCCAAAAAAATTTCAAAAAGTGTGGGGCTAAATACATTCCTTGCTTAACATCATTACAGTTAGCATTGTTTCGTTATTCAGTCATTAATATATGAGAGAACATACTCCTTTAAAGTCGTTTTACCTCTAATTTAGGACCAAATTCGTGGTTTGGGGTCAAAATGGGGGAAAAAAAGTTGATATTGGGTCATTCCTGGTGGAACTTTTTGCCATCTTTCAACCTTGCTTTAGGTGCGAAGCGTGGGGGTTTGCAATGACGTGCCATCGACCTGGCTTTAGTTTTTTGAGATCAGATGAAGGGCGACCAAAAAGCAATAAATGGGCGATCTAAGAAGAAAAAATATATTATTAAAATTATTCTCTCATTGGTTGTTGTCTCCATTTGTGGGTTTCAGAAGGTGGGAGGAAGTTCTCCTAGAGCTCAAAATCTCCTCCTCCTTTTTGGTAAATGATTATGATTCATGAACAAAACTGTGAAACTTCGTTCTCATAGCCGTGTAGGGTTCATAAAGGTCAGGGATAAATGTGGAGTCAAAAGTATGGTTCTGGTTATAACTCAAGAAAGTGGACAAAGAACATAAAATTGGCGATTTGCGTTGTTAGTCCGCTGCTGTGATAAACAAAACACTAATAAACAGGGAATGTACAAAAAGACACACTGACATTTCACATTAATGATGGAAATAAGTAACGCAAAATTACCTTAGACTTCCATGGAACTGTTTTTTAATATCCAAAGTGGAGGCTTGTGGAAGAGAGAAAACACAGTGGAAAGTGGGAAAACGTACAAACAGCTTGGGGGAGCGACAGTTGGAGAAAAAATGGGCAAGGGGAAGAGTGAGAGAAAGGCGATGGGAGGAAGTGCACAAACTGTATACAAGTTCAACCACAGCGAGATGGGGCTGAAAGAATAGGAATGAAGAGAACCGGTGATGAAACGGCACTGGAACAAAAAACAGGACGGAGAGAGTAGAAAAAAATAATTTAACCTGGAAAGGAAGTGTTGGGCTTGGGGACAGTTTGAGGGTAGAAAAGATCGTGGGTGTGGATGGGGGGGCGTGAACAGCCATGTTAAAGCCCTGAAGGGAAGAATGAGATTGGAACATACTGAGGAAATTGGTTCCTCAGGTGGGAGGAAATAGGACCAAATGAGTATAGGTGAACAGTGCGCTTGGATTTTGAGAGTTTCATCAGAAGTGAGCTACTGGCAGAAAGCGTGCACCTTGCAGAAACCTGGGGGGGAAGGATGTGGGTTTTCATGGCTGATGGTGAAACCCCAAAGTTTGAGGGCCTCAAATCCTTCAAGGGATTTGTTAAGCAGGTAGATGAGGGCATTCACAAGATGGTCCTTTTGGAGAGAGACAGACACGCAGACACACACACAGACACACACACATACACACACACACACAGACACACACACACAGACACACACACACAGCCACACACACACACAGACACACACAGACACACACACACACAGACACACACAGACACACACACAGACACACACACAGACACACACACACACACACACACACACACACACACACAGACACACACACAGAAATAGAGACGGTGTGAGGTTTATCAGGATTGAAAGACATTTTCCTAATTTTTGACCAGCTCATGATTCTATCAAGGTCTCTAGAAAGGGATGAGATGCTACGGCTGAAGGTGGAGACGTCTGCGAAAAGACGGGTTTTCCGAGAGATCATTGATTAAGATGAGGAACAAGACTGGACCAAAGTCACTGCCTTGAGGAATTCCAGTCTCAGCAGGGAGAAGAGATGAGAGGGTCCCGTTGAGAGTGACATGCTGATTGTGAGAGTGGCGAAGAGGAGATATACTGCCCAGCAGAAACACAATGCGGAGAAACGGCATGATGTGAATCAGAATAGGACAGGAAGTATTTTGTGCTTTGAGTATAAATTACTCATAATTTCTGCTTCCTAAATTGCCAGCAATCAATGTGATTATTCAACACTTTAAAAAAGATTTATAAAGGAAAATTACCTCAAATTGTGTGGAGTGCTACCTTCTGTCATTATGGAGATAAAATGCTTTGCATATTTTGAATTATCTTAACTTCAAGTTGCATCCACTGCTGACTGGTGTGTATAATGTAAAGAAAAGTTGAATGAGCCAGAACTTTTGAGAATAAGAGAATTGGACTTTTTGTTTTATTTCAACCACTCTTCTATTTTTAATGGCCACAATTATTCCCACATTATTGTGGGATTGGCCAGTGGAAACTTGGCCCAAGTCTTTCACGAACCGGCTCGCCAGGAATGGCGTTCGACTAAGGTGAGGGCAGAAATTTGAAATTTGGCCATGGTGCTGGTGATAACCCCTACTCTTCGCGAAAGACGTCATTCCTGGGATATTTAACGTCCATCAACTAATGCCGTCAGATGGGACACCCAATTTAACGTCCATCGGAGGGATAGCACACACATTGATGAAACACCTTTCCTGTGAAACACTGGGATGACAGTTTATTGATTGGGTCATGATTGGGTCATGATTCAAACCCAGGCGAGACAGCTTAAAGGTGTGTGTGTGTACCTCTAGGCCATCTTGCCAGCCCTATTTCAACCAATAATTTACTTATTTTCTCATATAGTCAAGCAATAGTCAAATCTTACAATTTGCTATTTAATATTCATGTTAAAAGCAAACTTTTATGGCCAATTTTATGAAAGGCGCTTAGCAAGCATCTTGCTAACACACGCTTAACTCTTACAAAACATCGTTGTATGTGCACAGCAAATCACCCGTCTAAATAGCAATTTATGAAGGGAGATAAACAGCTGATTAGTTGTGAAACACCGCACGTATCTCCAACATCCAATTGAAATGATGCATTTGCATAGAATCGCAATGCCACGGACAATTGTTGGAGGGGATTCAGTGCGTTGCTCCTCATTGTAGGTTGATCCAGGTCATCTTACACTCCATTCAGCAACCAACGAAATGATTCTGTAACTCCGGACAAATTTGATATTGTCGTACTTCTCCAGAGGATTGCATCTGTCCTTGAAGATTCTCAATGCACGTCGGCGAACTGCCCTATTCCTATCCTCTTCTGCCTCCTCTTGAGCTAATTAAAGCAAACATCCCATGTAAACTCCCAATTATATGCCGTGCAATTCTTGCTTCAAGGCTTAAAACGCACTCTAAAACATGCCCTTGCCAACTGCTCCTCGAAACCATGCTTAACAGAGGTTGAAAGCATTTACGTTGATCATATAAAAGAACACGAGTACAGATTACTGGATGAAATCGAGAACACTGTTTATATAAAACTGTGAATACAGTTCAACAAACTTTAGCTTCTTAATAGAAGCATCACTTCAGTGGGTGATTATCTCAATAATGAGATGTTTCTTCATTCTGATCTTTCCAAGCAGGACAAAAGCCAGGGAGGCCAGGAAAGCAAGGCCTTCCATTAACTGCGAAACAAAGTGCACAAGAGGTAAATAATCTGTTTGATTGTTTCAACCTGAGTTTCACTCGTTATTTATGATGGTGTTGGAGACTGGGATTGAGATGGAGATTTAATTATTTCTGAAAAAAATTGTCATATTATTATAATACTGTCATTCCTTTCTTCTTACCTTCAAGTTTCACATTTCACATTCAATATTCATGAGCCACACCCATTCTCGAAGTATTATATGTGTCAGTCGGTGAGTGAATCTGCATTTTGTGTTGTTTTTTTAATATTCAAAATCAAAGCTCATGGAAGAAAGAGTTGACAAAAGACAAATGGGCAACACATTGACGCTGGGACCACAGTTGGACACAAGCAAGCAATTGAGTTATGAACAAAACATGAGAGATGGGACTGGGATGTGTAGAAAAACAGTAATCTGCAAATAAGACGGGTTGAGTGAGGTAAGGTTTTTGGGAGTAAAAAAGGATTGCTGTTAGGGGTGGGAGATGACAATATGTGGAGGTGCACCGCTAGCTTTAAGCCCTGGAGGGAATAGTGCAATTGAAGCACTTCCACAAATGGGAGAAAAGAGAAACAAACAACTGAAGGTGGGTTGAAAACCTGAATTTTTGGAGTTGAGCCAGGAGAGGGTTACTGGTAGAGCACGTGCATCCCCGAGGAACTGGGAAGGGTCAGAGAGCAAGGAAGCAGAACAAACTAAACCGGACAATATGTAGTGAAAACATAGAGGCCACCGACCTGTTTGTGATGTGACAATAACAGGTCTTGTGCTTCAGCCTCACCACGAGAGATGCTAAAATGTAAGATTCAACAGAATCCAAGATAGATAGATAGATATATTGCTGGCATCCCAGTCCACATGGGAGAGCAGAACTCCATTGAGCTATGGACAGTGGCCTTGTTTGCTATGAGTACTGCTGGTTTATCAAGGAATGAGCCTGGTGTTGACTTCACGGTGAAGGTGGCTGGCTTAAGGTCTTTGGGTCTTGAGCTTGAGCCCCCTGTCGTGCCTTTCCATAACACCATGTGGGTTGACTCAGCCTGTCATCTTTCCGAGATTGGCAAAATGTTTTTGGGTTTTTTTTGTATACATATTCAAGGCTCATAAAAGAGCTAGAACACAGAACAAATCAGGCCACAACATAACAAAGGGAACAGCAGGAGAAGGGGGAAATGCCAACAGCAGGGCGGAGGGAGAAAATAGACAGAGATGGACAGACAGGAGGGAGTACCAGCTTACTGGAAATGTGTCACTGCATCAGTGGCACAAGCACACTCCCAGCAATGATGCAACCAGTAGTCACAGTGTGTGTATGAAATAATAATAATAATCAAGGAATGACATGGAATGATCTAAGATGCCCAGTCTTTGGCCAGCTTTGGAGGGCAGATTTGTAATGTTGTTGGCCCAGAAGAGGTCACATGGTTGATTGTGAGGTCAAGAAGGTCAAATGACTGAATCTGTTCCAATGGCTGACCATGGAAATAGATTGGTGGGCTCGTTTGATGATTCTTCTGGAGTAACAGGGTGAGACTATAATATTTGCATGGATTGAAGGCCATGTTTCGTTTATCAGACCAGCATCTAATCAGTTCCAGGTTGGTAAAGAGTTGCGCAGCTGCTATCGGACTGTCACTGGGAAGGGGTACTGTATGACACAGTGCAATAATCTGCAAAAGGGAAAAGAGGGTTTTTCAGAGTATCAGAGAGGCCGTCAGTTTGGCTGCGCCGCAGGCAGCGAGCTTGGCAAACAGAGCCAGATGCCAGACTGTAAAATGGCTGATATCTCTCCAGCGAGATTGTCTTAAACTCTTGTTCGTGACTTAGTGCCTCCTCCAAGCATTAATGGTAGAATAGCAGTGGCACGTCTTGAGTTGAGTGATCAATGTGTAATCCAAGATGATGGTCAGAAATCAGACCCTTTGAGAAGAGGGAAGACATGGCATCAACAGTAATAATGGAGTCCAACACTTCACTTATAATTGTAAGCTTCTTGGTCTGTAGTTGATTTCATATGTTTTTTCACCATTATTGTGGATGGGAATGATGTTTTTCTGGCTTCCAGGCAGCTGGAAGGCAGCCAAAGGAAGATAGACTGAAGAATGCAGGAGCATCATTTTAGAACTTGGGCATTCATGCTATCTAGGCTCATCACCAATGAAAAATCTAGGCTGGATATAACTTTCTATAACTTCTCGGGTGTGAAGGACAAAGTCGATAATACAATGAGTATTAAGGGGTCAGTTGGGAATAGAGCGGGACGGATTGGATACATGAGATTTCAATGCAGATGCCGAGTTGAAGACATTCTGCCTTTTCTTGAGCAGAATCTGCGACGATGCCATTTGAGTCGAGGGAGGGAAAGGAGAGGGGGCATATACCAGAGACTGACTTGGTAAAGTACCACCATAACTTTGAGGAAGGAGATTGGTCGGAGACTTCAGCCTTGAGATTTGCAACATATTTTATGGCTTACATAAGGATGGATACACACTTTCTGCATGCCTTATCGAGTGACTGAAAGTTGCTTTCAGTTGGATTAGCCTACCATGTTGAGAAAGCAACCTGCTTGACCGCAACCACCTCACCACTGAATTCAGTGTACCGGGCAAATGGGATGCCTGCAGTCGTGATTGCATAACAGGTGCATGAGAGAGAGTAGGCTTTTGTTGAAATATTCACAAGTGAAATCATCAGATTCTTTGGTGCAAAAATCAATATCAGACTGACTTTACAGGATAAAGTAAAAGAAGAGATCAAGGTAAAGAAAAAGTAAAATGTAAAGATTGCCCCAGGGTTCCCAAAACACAAACCAATCCTACCAGAATGTTTTCTGGGTAATTTAAGAAGGGAGGAGTTAATATGTCGCACATCATCTTCAATTTGGTACAAAAGAATGCCAAACACAAAATCCAAGGAATCCAAACAAATGGCATAATTAGCCGAACCACAACCTTGTTGTGGTTAGAAAAACAATTAGTTACTGCATTTGTATTTAAATATCTGCCTGGCTTTAATTTATGTGAGGTCAGCAACTTACTTCAATCATTCTCTCCCAACTGTATCTTCATGGTGTTTCTTGAAGGTCTGAGAGGGAAAGGTGGAAGGAGATAGGAGTGGTTGGCCTTGAGGTGCCAGCACAATCTGCCAAAGCCATCACCCAAAGTCAATAGAAGTACAGTACATGCAAAAACCTTCCAGATAACATCCCCTGTATTACACTAGACCTGTTTGAGCCATTTACAGAAACGACAATAATAATATTACGAGTTATCTCGCAAGTAACTTTGACGCAGGTGGAGGCAACGAGGCCCATCAAGCCTGCACATTGATTACCAACTTATGGTTGTTTGTTTGTGCTCTATTCTTTGAAATGCTGAACTTCAAGCAAGGAAGCACCACGTACCATTTCGAACCTTCCAGACTCAGAGCAGATACTCTAACCTTTACCCCACCATGGCTGGTTGAAATGTGTTAAATGGTTTGAAGATAACTACAGCAATATCTTACAGTAGGGAGTACTGTCATCTCTACGATCTCACTACACTGCAGACATTCACAATAACTTGTGAACCACTGAATGGATTTCAACCAAACTTGGCACAAGTATAGACTGCAATACAAAGATGAACTGACTCAATTTTAGGTTCAACAGGTCAAATATCATGTGTATTTAGAAAATCATTTTGCATACTTTAACTTGACTTGGAAACATCTGATGTTGTCTCTCTTATATTTATGTCTCTGTCTCTCTCTGTCCCTCTCTCTGTCTCACTCTCACTCTCACTCTCTCACTCATCTCTCTGATCTCTCTCTCCCTCTCATATGTAAATATCAACCCCACTGGTGGAAGCATATATCCATCACCACATTCACGTTGAAATCTATTTTGTTTTTTTTATGTAAGGATCTGTTTTATGTGACTGAATAATTCTGAAGAAAGACTTGAACATGTTTCCATATAAAATCCATGTTACGCAGAGACTAACAGGTTTGGGTTAAGCATCGAACATTTTGTGAGATTTTTAGAGTTCAAATATAAAGTGATCATTCGTGTGTGTTGATGAAATCTATTTTTTGAGCCTAGAAGGTCAACTGTGGTTATGGTCTTTTACATTAAATTCTAAGTAAAGCAGCTTGTTTTTTCTTTTTTATATCCACTTCAACAAAACTACTTTATTATTTTTTGTCACTTGTGTTGTCCATTTGTGACCTTCCAGGTATTTAGGAAGGACCTAATCAGTGCGATGATGCTGCCAGACTCGGCCCTCTTGCCTGAGGAGGGATGCTGGTTCTTGCAGGATTCCTGGCGTCCTGAATGGGAGAAAGGAGTTCAGGTTCCATACCGACCACAGGCTATTCCACAAACCTCACTCAGGTGTTTATTCATGCACCAGATTACATCTACAAATCTTTTCTCTCATGCCGACTTCCTCATCTTTGATAACACATTTAAATATTTTGTTTATATGTGTTTAAGAGTTCCTGGTAATACATCACCTTCAAAAATAACTTATAAATAGGTTATCAATAACTTTAATTGTTGCATTTTGGATCATTCTGTTGCAAACTCGAAGGGCACTCGGTAAAGTGCATACCACCACCCTGAAATGCCTGATCCACGAGAACATATCGGGCCCAATTTTGAAATATATATATATATATATATAAAAATCGTTTTTGGCCATATCTCTCAATGGTGAAGAATCACTTTGATAATTAAATAATTATCGTATCCAGATACAGATTCGGATCTTCACCAAAATCAAATCAATTCGTCCTTGTCACACACTCAACATGTCCACCAAGTTTAGTCCCAATCCGTCCACAACTTCTTGAGATATCGTGCTATATATCATTTTTGGCCCTATCTCTCAATGGTGAAGAATCGTGTAAAAAATTCTAGTATTCAGATCCGGATCTTCACCAACATCTAATCAGTTTGTCCTTGTCACGCACCCAACCTGCCCACCAAATTTCATCCGGATCCGTCCAACTTTTTGAGATAACCTGCATACATTCAAACAGAGGTGAAAAATAACCTCCACCTTCGGTGGCGGAGGTAACTAGAAGGGCACTTGGTAGAGCGCAACCTCTGCCACACAATGCTGGATCTAGTAGAACACTGTTTTGGTTTGGCCTCCTGTTTTGTCCTTCCCTCTCCCGCCCCTCTTGTCTATGCCCCCCCCGCCCCTTGCTGTGCGTTGTGTGTTGTTAGCTCTTCATACAAGCCTCAAACAATGTATTACAAAAAAAAAAAAAAACATCGGGCACCAATAACTTTTTAAAAATATCAATGCTATATAATGTTTTTTTGCCCCATTTCTCAATGGTGAAGAATCACTTTAAAGATTTAAAAATTCTCTTCTCCTGATCTTCACCAAAATCAAATCAATTCATCCTTGTCACACACCCAACCTGTCCACCAAGTTTAGTCCGAATCCGTTCACAACTTCTTGAGATATCATGCTATATATCATTTTTGGCCCTATCTTTCAATGGTGAAGAATCGTGTAAAAAATTCTAGTATCCAGATCCGGATCTTTACCAACATCTAATCAGTTCGTCCTTGTCACGCACCCAACCTGCCCACCAAATTTCATCTGGATCCGTCCAACTTTTTGAGATATCCTGCACACATTCAAACAGGAGTGAAAAATAACCTCCACCTTCGGTGGCGGAGATAACTAGAAGGGCACTTGGAAGAGCGCAACCTCTGCCACACAATGCCGGATCTAGTAGAACACTGTTTTGTTTTGGCCCCACTGTTTTGTCCTTCCCTCTCCCGCCCCTCTTTTCTTATGCCCCCCCCCCGCTGCGCCTCGCGTGCATGTGTGTAGCTCTCATACAAGCCTCAACAATGTATACAAAAAAAAAAACATCGTGCCCAATAAATTTTTGAATATCATGCTCCATTTCTCAATGGTGAAGAATCACTTTAAAGATTTAAAAATTCTCTTCTCCGATCTTCACCAAAATCAAATCAATTCATCCTTGTCACACACCCAACCTGTCCACCAAGTTTAGTCCGAACCTGTCCACAACTTTTTGAGATATCATGCTGTACATTGGTTTAGCCTGATCTCTCAATGGTGAAGAACCACTTAAAAAAAATATTTGATCCGGATTCGGATCTTCACCAAAACTGAAAAAAATTCTTCCTTGTCACACACCCAACATGTCCACGAAGTTCCGTCCAAATATGTCCATAACTTTTTGAGATATCCTGCGATACAGGGTGCTTCAAAAAAAATGTTAACACATAAAATGGTCTTATCCATATAAAAATGGATAAAAGGTCAATCTCGAGGGTGGATCGCAGTTGAAATCCTCTCTGTATTTGTTGTGAACCACCGTGGGTGACTGAAAGACGTCCATCCATGCAGCAACCTTTCTTCTTTGTTCCAAAGTTGATCTCATTGCCATTTCAGTCAACTGCAAGGAAAGAAAAAAAAATTCTCAGAAGTGTTAACATTTAATTTGAAGCACCCTGTACATCAGTTGAGCCATATCTCTCAATGGTGAAGAATCACTTTTAAAAAATTCTCATATCCGGATCTGAATCTTCACCAAAATCGAATCAGTTCATCCTTGTCAAACATCCAACATATCCACCAAAAGTCCCAGGAGTACAGATTATATCATCATGACTGTGTCTGCTGTATCATAAAGCAGTCCTGATTATGCCTGTTCATTGCTTATAGAGACAACACCGATATCCAACTTGCTTCTCTGATTGTAAAGGTCATTTCTATTAAACTTTTTCTATCCAGTGGAAAAAAAAAGGTGGTCTTTAAAGATCCCACGTTGTCTCCCATGAAAAGTAGGCGAGCTATCACCAGCACCATGGCCAAATTCCAAATTACTAGCCTAACTACTACTGGGAAGGCAATGGCAAACCACCCAGTACAACCCTTGCAAAAAAAACTGTTTCAGCTGCACAAATGCTCTGTCACAGTATAGGTATGGTACATCAGAATCAGGGATACTGCCTCTCCAAAGGTCAGTTTCAGAACTTTTTAACATCTGAAAAAAAAAAATTCTTTGCTACCCTCAGAGAATCAGGCTTCTCAAAAGAGGTGTTTCTCTTGGCAATATGACCTTGGCAGTTCCAAGAAAGTAAGACCATTCACGCATGGCAGCAGAGACTTATGAAATGTCCACTTTATGGAGATAAATGATTTTACATAGGACAGCCTCTGTGCTCTGGTCAATGGCGCATACTGTTCTTTCCCTTTTGACTTTTCTTATGATGTCGGTCCAAAGTTATCAAAATGTAATAAGTGGGCGAAAACTTTTTCACCAAAAGTCAAAATATTTCCCTGTCGACTTGTCTGTTTGCAATTCTGTCTACACTCGTTCATTTTCGTAGACCCTGTTCACACTTGTCTTCTTCAGTATTTAAAAGTATCTCCTTTTATCACCAGCATGCATTGTCTTGCCCACGCTTCCTTCATTTTTCTTTTTTTGGTCAAACTGTCATTCTTTAATCTTTGCTACCACCTTCCTTTTCCAGATTCCCTCATTGCTTCTTCCCTTCCTCCATTGTCATTCCTGTTATTCGTTAACATTGCTACACCCTTTTCCCTCAATATCGTCTGCAAAACTAAATCAATGGGAGTGTATTTAAGTGTTTTGATGTTGATTATCAGTTTCAGGTATTTTTTTACATCTGAAACGATAGATATTTGGAGTGCATATGGTAATAGTTAGAGTACAACTTCCACATTCATCCCACAGGTTGATTAAATATGAAGATTCATATGCAAAGGGTTTGTGCTTGCCAAAGTCCACTGGGATATCCAGCCATCACATGTTACTGGCCGGGAACGAGACGGTTGATATGGCTGCACCATATGACCTTGATGAGCTTGATGTTCACTGGCTGCACTGTTTCAATGAAGAGCGTTGGAGAATGGGTTTGTGGGCAAACACAATACTCATCACATTGCAATGGATAAGTCTTTATTTAATTGCTGTGATCAGTCTGATTCTTTAAAATATGTCAATTTGTTATGACTTTTTTTTGTGGCAACCGAGAATCGATTTTGTAGGTCGAATGAACGTTTGTCTCAATTCACACCTTTTGCTGTGATTATTATGAGGCTTTTAAGCTGTAAACTTCAGTTGAACATCTGGCCTAGCAAGTCAGTTTATAAAAGAATTGGGCCAAAAACTGTCCCGGGCTGATTCCACAATTGAAGTTAGGAATAATTGTGGCCATTAAAGAAGAAGTAGGAGTAGTTTCAAGCTGTAAGTTGAAGGCCTGGGGCTGGCAGGATACCCTTGAGGTACGCACACTAGCCTCTGAGCTGTCTAGCATGGGTTTGAATCCCAACCCAGCTATAGACTGTCATCCCGGTGTTTCACATGCAGGGTGATTCATCAATTGTGTGTTGTCTCGTCTGCCGGCATTATTTGGCGGACGTTAAACATCCCATGCTGTCCTCGAAGATTGGCGAGCTATCACCGGCACGAAAAACAAATTCCTGCCCCAACTACTGCTGTGAAGGCAATGGCAAACCACCCATCATAAACCTTGTCAAGAAACTGCATAACAGCAGCACCAATGCGGCAGCACCAACCACCAAAGCACAGAGTTAGTGGGGCAGATAACAGCAATTTTTGAGAGGAATTGTGCAAATGATGATACAAGCATCAAACTTCGGACACAATACTCTGTTTCCAGCGGATTCATAATCAAATCTGCCTGATTGGCCATTTGAAAATCCAAATTTTGAAAAATTTGAAAAAAAGAAAAAACTTCAAAAAGTCAAGATCACGAATCAATGTTGGGATGCTGGCTGAGATTGGTGAATGTTTCAGAAACATCTCAAAGACGTTCCAAGCTCTGCATGCAGTTTTCTTCCCTTTAACGCGGAAGGCACACGACGTCACACCAGTGAACGCATGGAAGTATGGGATCCCTCTAGCTTTCTCAGGCCCTATTGCAGAAACTACCTCATGGACTGGAATCCATCGTGCCTTGGCTCTTGGCCAAGGCAATCCACATGTTCTCAAGACCTAGTTCCTGTAAGGATAGCAGTTACAGATATTGCTATGACTAGTACGTCCGTGTCATTAGCCTTAATGATAATGACTTGCTACCATCCGTCGTTGCATCCCTAGCATGTACAAATATTCGAGTGTCAGCTTCTTCATGACAACATGGAGACACAAGCATCCAGTGACTTCCTTGTGTTGCTAATGGCATCTTCTCCTTTTGTGACAATGACTGTGCTTGGCGTCTGTGCTTCACACATCTTTTCCGCAAGGAAGTGAAACAGCTCAGTCTTGTTGCTTGTCATCTCAAAGAAAGCTTCTCCAGTTACTTGGGTCTTACTGGTTCCTGTCACTCTTCTTCTGATTCCTTGCCCCCTTTTCGACCTTGCCTCGGACTTCAGACTTGACTTCTTGTACACATCAAACACCGACGTCCACCCTCTCGTACCTGGCACCATAGGATTCCACCTTTGGGATGATGTCTTCTTTAGCAGAGTTATCAAATATTTTTGAAGTGCGTGGAGGTAGGGCATTGATAAGTGCTGAGCCATCAATGATGACTTCATCTCCCCTGGTTCCTCTTGTCTGGATGTTCACTCTTGTGCTTCAAGAATCTTCAGCCAGCTGTGACTAATATTCTTTGAAGTTTTATTTTTTATTTTTTAAATATTTTCAAAAATTTGGATTTTTCAAATGGCCAATTCGGGCAGATTTAATCAGAAGCCTCAGACAGAAATGCCAAATTTGATGCTTGTATCATAATTTGCACGATTTTTCTATTATCTACTACACTATTTGGTGAGCAAGGCTGGGTGCCAGACCATATCGAAAGCACGCGATATGTCTATGGAGATGGCTCTGATTTTATGTCTGGCATTGAGG
>CM068967.1:53891895-53904460 GCA_035128595.1 Eptatretus atami
GGTTGCAGAATCTGATTCGAGGTTTCACAACAAACTCCACCTTGTCAGGAGAAAAGGACAGTTGGGTGTGACTGGGTAAGATGGGTACAGAAAGCGATGGGTTTGGGACACAAACCTTGACCGCAACTACAACTCTTGCTATTGTTTGTCTTATTACATGACCTACCAGCTCTAATGTTGAGCTTTGTTTTATAGTTCCTTGAAGAGTGCGTGCATGTGTGGTTTTTCACAGTTTGTACCCTTTTTTCTCGTGGCTCTAAAATGTACCATTAAAAAATTAATTTGACTATCTGGGTTTTTTTGGACAATTCTTGTAAAATACAAAATCATTTGGCACATGCAGCAAAACAGGATTCAATCCAGGGAAATGGAAGGATTTGATGTCCACTGCTACGATGGATTCCATGACCTTGCTTATAATTCATCATAAGATGATAGGTGTATTGTTAAGGGGATTGGTTTTTCCACAATGTTCAAGTAATGCACTGATGTTGGCTGACTTCCAAGCAGATGAAAGATGACCCAGGGCAAGTGATAGAGTGAAAAGAGCAGAAAGAGGATATGCAAGAGAAACAGAGCACATTTGTAGGACACGTGAGCTGATGCCATGTTGCAGAATCGGAATCGGTCATCAGTCGGGTTGCATGAAACTTCTCTACCTTCTCAGGTACAAAGATACAGTCTAGGGGCCATTTGGTGTGACTGGGTAGGATGGGTATAAGATAGAATGGGTTTGGGACAACAAGAATTGGAAGCAAACACAGAATTGAGGCATTCGGTTTTTCTCACGAGCGGAGTTAGCTTGTGGTGCCATTTGAAGTGAAAGGAAGGAATGGAGGGGGGGGGCAACACCAGAGAAATCTTATCTAATCGAACAAGATGAAGATGAGGAGCACCATCCATGTCATACAAAAGACTTGATGCGAGTACTTTCATGGTGTTTCTGTTTGCATATGACGGAGGACGGGAGGTTGCTATGATAGCTTGGAGTGCCAGGGTACAGACAGACATGGGATATGCAGGTAGTAAATGTAGAAAACACCATATCTGTACTTTTGTAAATGCAATATGTTTTACATCTGGTTGGTTAGTTGTTCTTAAATAACTCCACTTCGGTGGCGGAGGTAACTAGAAGGGACTTGGAGAGCGCAACGCTCTGCCAACAAATGCTGGATCTAGTAGAACACTTTGTTGCCTCACTTTTTGTCCTTCACCTCTCCGCCCTCTCTGTTTGTTCTTATGCCCCCCCCCTTGCTGTGCGTTGTGTGTTAGCTCTCATACAAGCCTCAACAATGTATACAAAAAAAAAAAACATCGGCCCAATAACTTTTTTAAATTCATGCTAATATAGGTTTTTGGCCCATTTCTCAATGGTGAAGAATCACTTTAAAGATTTAAAAATTCTCTTTCCTGATCTTCACCAAAACAAATCAATTCATCCTTGTCACACACCCAACCTGTCCACCAAGTTTAGTCGAATCCGTTCACAACTTCTTGAGATATCATGCTATATATCATTTTTTTGCCCTATTTTCAATGGTGAAGAATCGTGTAAAAAATTCTAGTATCCAGATCCGGACTCTTTACCAACATCTAATCAGTTCGTCCTTGTCACGCACCCAACCTGCCCACCAAATTTTCATCTGGATCCGTCCAACTTTTTTGAGATATCCTGCACACATTCAAACAGGAGTGAAAAATAACCTCCACCTTCGGTGGCGGAGATAACTAGAAGGGCACTTGGAAGAGCGCAACCTCTGCCACACAATGCCGGATCTAGTAGAACACTGTTTTTGTTTGGCCCCACTGTTTTGTCCCCTCTCCCGCCCCTCTTTTCTTATGCCCCCCCCCTGCTGTGCATTGTGTGTTAGCTCTCATACAAGCCTCAACAATGGTATACAAAAAAAAAAAACATCGTGCCCATAAATTTTTGAAATATCATGCATATATGGTTTTTGGCCCCATTTCTCAATGGTGAAAGAATCATTTAAAGATTTAAAAATTCTCTTCTCGCGATCTTCACCAAAATCAAATGAATTCATCCTTGTCCACACCCAACCTGTCCACCAAGTTTAGTCCGAACCTGTCCAACTTTTTGAGATTCTCATGCTGTACATTGGTTTAGCCTGATTCTCTCAATGGTGAAGACCACTTAAATAAAAATATTTGATCCGGATTCGGATCTTCACCAAAACTGAAAAAATTCTTCCTTGTCACACACCCAACATGTCCCGAGTTCCGTCCAAATATGTCCATAACTTTTTGAGATATCCTGCGATACAGGGTGCTTCAAAAAAATGTTAACAAATAAATGGTCTTATCCAATAATAAATTGGATAAAAGGTCAATCTCGAGGGTGGATCGCAGTTGAAATCCTCTCTGTATTTTGTTGTGACCACCGTGGTGACTGAAAGACGTCCATCATGCGCAACCTTTCTTCTTTGTTCCCAAAGTTGTATCTCATTGCCATTTCAGTCAACTGCAAGGAAAGAAAAAAAAATTCTCAGAAGTGTTAACATTTATTTTGAAGCACCTGTACATCAGTTGAGCCATATCTCTCAATGGTGAAGAATCACTTTTAAAAAATTCTCATATCCGGATCTGAATCTTCACCAAAATCGAATTCAGTTCATCCTTGTCAACATCCAACATATCCACCAAAAGTCCAGGAGTACAGATTATATCAATATGACTGTGTCTGCTGTATCATAAAGCAGTCCTGATTATGCCTGTTCATGTCTTATAGAGACAACACGATATCCAACTTGCTTCTCTGATTGTAGGTCATTTCTATTAACTTTTTCTATCCAGTGGAAAAAAAAAGTGGGTCTTATAAAGATCCCACGTTGTCTCCATGAAAAGTAGGCGAGCTATACCGGCACCATGGCCAAATCCAAATTACTAGCCTAACTACTACTGGGAAGGCAATGGAAACCACCAGTACAACCCTTGCAAAAAAAACTGTTTCAGCTGCACAAATGCTCTGTCACAGTATAGGTATGGTACATCAGAATCAGGGATACTGCCTCTCCAAGGTCAGTTTTCAGAACTTTTTAACATCTGAAAAAAAAAATTCTTTGCTACCCTCAGAGAATCAGGCTCTCAAAAGAGGTGTTTCTCTTGGCAATATGACCTTGCAGTTCCAAGAAAGTAAGACCATTCACGCATGCAGCAGAGACTTATGAAATGTCCACTTTATGAAGAAGTAAATGATTTTTACATAGGACAGCCTCTGTGCTCTGGTCAATGGCGCATACTGTTCTTTCCCTTTTGACTTTTCTTATGATGTCGGTCCAGGTTATCAAAATGTAATAAGTGGGGCGAAAACTTTTTCACAAAAGTCAAATATTTCCCTGTCGACTTGTCTGTTGCAATTCTGTCTACCTCGTTCATTTTCGTAGACCCTGTTCACACTTGTCCTTCTTCAGTATTTAAAAGTATCTCCTTTTATCACCAGCATGCATTGTCTTGCCACGCTTCCTTCATTTTTCTTTTTTTCGGTCAAAACTGTCATTCTTTAATCTTTGCTACCACCTTCTTTTTTCCAGATTCCCTCATTGCTTCTTCCTTCCTCCATTGTCATTCCTGTTATTCGTTAACATTGCTACACCCTTTTCCCTCAATGATCATGTCTGCAAAACTAAATAATGGGAGTGTATTTAAGTGTTTTGATGTTGATTATCAGTTTCAGGTATTTTTTACATCTGAAACGATAGATATTTGGAGTGCATATGGTAATAGTTTAGAGTACAACTTCACATTCATCCCACAGGTTGATTAAATATGAAGATTCATTATGCAAAAGGGTTTGTGCTTGCCAAAGTCCACTGGGATATCCAGCCATCACATGTTACTGGCCGGGAACGAGACGGTTGATATGGCTGCACCATGACCTTGATGAGTTGATGTTCACTGGCTGCACTGTTTCAATGAAGAGCGTGGAGAATGGGTTTGGTGGGCAAACACAATACTCATCAAACTTGCAATGGATAAGTCTTTATTTATAATTGCTGTGATCAGTCTGATTCTTTAAAATATGTCAATTTGTTATGACTTTTTTTGTGGCAACCGAGAATCGATTTTTTGAGGTTCGAATGAACGTTTGTCTCAATTCACACCTTTTGCTGTGATTATTATGAGGCTTTTAAGGCTGTAACTTCAGTTGAACATCTGGCCTAGCAAGTCAGTTTTATAAAAGAATTGGGCCAAAAACTGTCCCGGGCTGATTCCACAATTGAAGTTAGGAATAATTGTGGCACATTAAAGAAAGAAGTAGGAGTAGTTTCAAGCTGTAAGTTTGAAGGCCTGGGGCTGGCAGGATACCCTTGAGGTACGCACACTAGCCTCTGAGCTGTCTAGCATGGGTTTGAATCCCACCAGCTATAGACTGTCATCCCGGTGTTTCACATGCAGGGTGATTCATCAATTGTGTGTTGTCTCTCGTCTGCCGGCATTATTTGGCGGACGTTAAACATCCCATGCTGTCCTCGAAGATTGGCGAGCTATCACCGCACGAAAACAAATTCGCCCCAACTACTGCTGTGAAGGCAATGGCAAACCACCCATCATAAACCTTGTCAAGAAACTGCATAACAGCAGCACCAATGCGGCAGCACCAACCACCAAAGCACAGAGTTAGTGGGGCAGATAAACAGCAATTTTTGAGAGGAATTGTGCAAATGATGATACAAGCATCAAATTTGGCACATTTGTTCTCCAGGGGATTCTAATCAAATCTGCCTGATTGGCCATTTGAAAATCCAAATTTTGAAAAATTTGAAAGAAAAGAAAAAAAACTTCAAAAAAAGTCAAGATCACGAATCAATGGTTGGATGCTGGTGAGATTGGTGAATGTTTCAGAAACATCATCAAAGACGTTCCAAGTCTGCCATGCCAGTTTTCTTCCCTTTACGCACGGAGCAGACACGACTCACTATCCAGTGAACGCATGGAAGTATGGGATCCCTCTAGCTTTCTCAGGCCCTATTGCAGAAACTACTCATGGACTGGAAATCCATCGTGCCTTGGCTCCTTGGCCAAAGGCAATCCACATGTTCTCAAGACCTAGTTCCTGTAAGGATAGCAGTTACAGATATTGCTATGACTAGTACTCCTGTCATTTAGCCTTAATGATAATGGACTTGCTACCATCCGTCGTTGCTCCTACCAGCTGTAAATATAGAGTGTCGCTTCTTCATGACAACATGGAGACACAGCATCGCAGTGACTTCCTTGTGTTGCTAATGGCATCTTCTCCTTTTGTGACAATGACTGTGCTTGGCGTCTGTGCTTCACACATCTTTCCGCAAGGAAGTGAAACAGCTCAGTCTTGTTGCTGTCATCTCAAAGAAAGCTTCTCCAGTTACTTGGGGTCTTACTGGTTCCTGTCACTCTTCTTCTGATTCCTTGCCCCCTTTTCGACCTTGCCTCGGACTTCAGACTGACTTCTTGTACACATCAAACACGACGTACCACCTCTCGTACCTGGCACCATAGGATTCCACCTTTGGATGATGTCTTCTTTAGCAGAGTTATCAAATATTTTTGAAGTGCGGTGAGGTAGGGCATTGATAAGTGCTGAGCATCCATGATGACTTTCATCTCCCCTTGGTCTCTGTCTGGGATGTTCACTTGTGCTTCAAGAATTTTCAGCCAGCTGTGATTCAAAATATTTTTGAATTTTTTTTATTTTTTTCAATTTTTTTCAAAATTTGGATTTTTCAAATGGCAGTTTACAGAAAAGCCCTGCAGAACAGAAATGCCAAATTTGATGCTTGTATCATATAATTGCACGATTTTTCTATTATCTACTACACTATTTTGGTGAGCAAGGCTGGGTGCAGAGACCATATCGAAAGCACGCGATATGTCTATGGAGATGGCTCTGATTTTATGTCTGGCATTGAGGATTTCCATCCATTGTTGGGAGAGCAGAAGCAGCATATCCAGGGTCGAGTGACCTGGTCTGAATCAAAATCGATGATCGGAAATCAAGCATTGGAGAGAAGAGGAAGGATTTAATGTCTGAAGCAATGATGGAGTCCATAACCTTGTTGATGATTGGGAGAAGGCTGATTGGTCTGTTGTTGCATGGATCTGTTTTAGCACCTTTTATATGCAGGGCGGTAATGTTTGCTGATTTCAATCAGATGGCAGATGACCATGAGCAAATGAGAGGGCGAATAGAACAGAGGGTGAGCAAGAAGCAGCAGAGCAGGTTTTTTCGGACATTGTGGGCTGATGCCATCTGGACTGGTTGCAGAATCTGATTCGAGGTTTCACAACAAACTCCACCTTGGTCAGGAGAAACAGGACAGTTGGTGTGTGACTGGGTAAGATAGGGTACAGAAAGCGATGGGTTTGGGACACAAACCTTGACCGCAACTACAACTCTTGCTATTGTTTGTCTTATTACATGACCTACCAGCTCTAATGTTGAGCTTTGTTTTATAGCCTTGAAGAGTGCGTGCATGTGTGGTTTTTTCACAGTTTGTACCCTTTTTTCTCGTGGCCTTAAAATGTACCATTAAAAATTAATTTGACTATCTGGGTTTTTTTGGACAATTCTTGTAAAAACAAAATCATTTGGCACAATGCAGCAAAACAATTCAATCCAGGGAAATGGAAGGATTTGATGTCCACTGCTACGATGGATTCCATGACCTTGCTTATAATTCATCATAAGATGATAGGTGTATTGTTAAGGGGATTGTTTTTTCCACAATGTTCAAGTAATGCACTGATGTGGCTGTACTTCCAAGCAGATGAAAGATGACCAGGGCAAGTGATAGAGTGAAAAGAGCAGAAAGAGGATATGCAAGAGAACAGAGCACATTTGTAGGACACGTGAGCTGATGCCATGTGCGAGAATCGGAATCGTCATCAGTCGAGGTTGCATGAAACTTCTCTACCTTCTCAGGTACAAAAGATACAGTCTAGGGGCCATTTGGTGTGACTGGGTAGGGTGGTATAGATAGAATGGGTTTGGGACACAAGAATTGGAAGCAAACACAGAATTGAGGCATTCGGTTTTTCTCACGAGCGGAGTTAGCTGTGGTGCCATTTGAAGTGAAAGGAAGAATGGAGGGGGGGGGCAAAACCAAGAGAAACTTATCTAATCGAAACAAGGAATGAGATGAGGAGCACCATCCATGTCATACAAAAGACTTGATGCGAGTACTTTCATGGTGTTCTGTTGCATATGACGGAGGAGCGGAGGTTGCTATGATAGCTTGGAGTGCCCAGGGTACAGACAGACATGGGATATGCAGTAGTAAATGTAGAAAAACACCATATCTGTACTTATTGTAAATGCAATATGTTTTAACATCTGGTTGGTTAGTTGTTCTTATCATATTACCTCACCCTTTGGCATAATGATAGGGCAATTAATTGGGGTTTGGGAATTTGTCCAATCTTGTTTTTTTATTTATTGTAGTAGCAGTTATAACGGGAAGCTTTTTTTTCCACCCAACTAATACACTAGGATCTTTTATTTTTTCCCATCATAGGCTAACGCTGGTTGTGCACAAGTTCTGACAGCTCAACGCGAACACGTTAAGTGTTTTTATCGGTTGAGACTTCACAGATCGTTTCTGCTTCCTAGAAGCTCATTGAGTCCCCGGACTCTGTATAGATATTGTGATGAATTTTGTGTGGACAGTGGCGTGAAAACGGGAAAGCAGGGGGGGGGCTGAAAAACACCGCAATGGATAGGTAGGTTATAGCTGTAGTTTGTGCACTTGACAACTGGGTTTTGAGGAAGACATGAATGATGCGAGGAAAACGGTATTTTTAATCGCGCTAATATATTTATATTGCGAGACGCCAACCATGATGACGCTGCTAAATAAATCTTGTCTTTCATTACCTCAATAACCATTCCTTATTATTGTTTTATACACGTTTAAACCTTTAGCCCCTTTTTTCTGTGTTCCATAACGCGCTTTAACAACAAGAACGATAGCTCTCATGGTCCTAGGGACTCATATGTTCAAAAGAACATACCCTTATTTGTTTGGTTTAAAAGCTTGTTTTTAGGTAATTTGAGCATTTTTTTTGCACGAAATTTGAAGCTAGAGTACTCACTATTTCAATGAAATCACACGTTTCGCTTCAGAATAGTGATGCAGAACAAAAGTTGTCAGACAATGCTTTTCTTTGTTTAAAAGATGTTTAGGGTAATTTTGAGCATTTTTTTGCGCGAATTTGAAGCTAGAATACTCACTATTTCAATGAATCACCCGTTTCACTTCAGAATAGTGATGTGCAGACAAAAGTTGAGTCAGACAATGCTTTTGTTTGGTTTAAAAAGCTTGTTTAGGGTAATTTGTGCATTTTTTTGCGCGATTGAAGCTAGAATACTCACTATTTCAATGAAATCACATGTTTTCGCTTCAGAATAGTGATGCAGAACAAAAAGTTGAGTCAGACAATGCTTTTGTTTGGTTTAAAAGCTTGTTTTAGGGTAATTTGAGCATTTTTTTGCGCGAATTTGAAGCAGATACTCACTATTTCATGAAATCACACGTTTTCGCTTCAGAATAGTGATGCAGAACAAAAAAGTTGAGTCAGACCAGCTTTTGTTTGGTTTAAAAAACTTGTTTTGGGTAATTTGGAGCATTTTTTTTTGAGCGAATTTGAAGCTAGAATGCTCACTATTTCAATGAAATCAACACGTTTTCGCTTCAGATAGTAATTGCAGAACAAACAGTTGAGTCAGACAATGCTTTTGTTTGGTTTAAACAGCTTGTTTTTAGGTAATTGAGCATTTTTTTGCGCAAATTTGAAGCTAGGATACTCACTATTTCAATGAATATCACACGTTTTGTTCAGGAATAGTGATGCAGAACAAAAAGTTGAGTCAACAATGCTTTTGTTTGGTTTAAAAAGCTTGTTTTAGGTAGAATTTGAGCATTTTTCTTGCGTGAATTTGAAGCTGGATACCCACTATTTCAATGAAATCACACGTTTTCGCTTCAAGAATAGTGATGCAGAACAAACAGTTGAGTCAGCAATGCTTTTGTTTGTTTCAAAAGCTTGTTTTAGGGTATTTGAGAATTTTTTTGTGCGAATTTGAAGCTAGAATAACTCACTATTTCAATGAAATCCCGTTTCGCTTCAGAATAGTGAGTGCAGAACAAAAAGTTGAGTCAGACAATGCTTTTGTTTGTTTAAAAAGCTTGTGATGTATTGGTAATTTGAGCATTTTTTGCGCGATTCGAAGCTAGAATACTCACTATTTCAATGAAATCACACGTTTTCGCTTCAGAATAGTGATGCAGAACAAAAAAAGTTGAGTGAGAAATGCTCCTTGTTTGGTTTAAAAAAGGCTTGTTTTTTAGGGTATTTGAGCATTTTTTTTGCGCGAATTTGAATCTAGGTACTCCATTTCAATGAATACAACGTTTTCGCTCTCAGAATAGTGATGCAGAACAAAAATTTGAGTCAGACAATGCTTTTGTTTGGTTTAAAAAGCCTGTTTTAGGTAATTTGAGCATTTTTTTGCGCGAATTACGAGCTAGAATACTCACTATTTCAATGAAATCTACACGTTTTCGGCTCAGAATAGTGATGCGAACAAAAGTTGAGGAGACAATGCTCTTTGTTTGGTTTAAAAGCTTGTTTTTAGGGTAATTTGAGCTATTTTTTTTGAGCGAATTTGAAGCTAGAATACTCACTATTTCAAATTAAATCACAAGTTTTCGCTTCAGTATAGTGATGCAGAACAAAAAGTTGAGTCAGACAATGCTTTTGTTTGGTTTAAAAAGCTTGTTTTAGGGTCATTTGAGCATTTTTTTTGCAGCGAATTTGAAGCTAGAATACCACTATTTCCAATGAAATCAACCGTTTTTCGCTTCAGAATAGTGATGCGGAACAAAAAGTTTGAGTCAGACAATGCTTTTGTTTGGTTTAATAAAAAAAATTGTTTAGGGTAATTTGAGCATTTTTTTTGCGCGAATTTGAAGCTAGAATACTCACTATTTCAATGAAATCACACGTTTTCGCTTCAGAATAGTGATGGCACAACAAAAGTTGAGTCAGACAATGCTTTTGTTTGGTTTAAAAGCTTGTTTAGGTAATTTGAGCATTTTCTTGTGCGAATTTAAAGCTAGAATACTCACTATTCAATGAAATCACACGTTTTTCGTTCGAATAGTGATGCAGAACAACACTTGAGTCAGACAATGCTTTTGTTTGGTTTAAAAAGCTGTTTTAGTGTAATTTGAGAATTTTTTGCGCGAATTTGAAGCTAGAATACTCACTATTTCAATGAAATCACACGTTTTCGCTTCAGAATAGTGATGCAGAACAAAAGTTGAGTCAGCACAATGCTTTGTTTGGTATAAAAAAGCTTGTTTAGGGTAATTTGAGCATTTTTTGCAACGAATTTGAAGCTAGGATACTCTCTATTCAATGAAATCACACGTTTTCGCTTCAGAATAGTGATGCAGATCAAAAAGTTGGTCAGACAATGCTTTTGTTGGTTTTAAAAAGCTTGTTTTAGGTAATTTGAGGCATTTTTTCGCGCGAATTCGAAGCTGGAATACTCACGATTTCAATGAAATCAAACGTTTTCGCTTCAGAATAGTGATGCAGAACAAAAAGTTGAGTGAGACATGCTTTGTTTGGTTTAAAAAAGCTTGTTTTAGGGTAAATTTGAGCATTTTTTTTGCGCGAATTTGAAGCTAGATACTCACTATTTCAATGGAAATCACACATTTTTCGCTTCAGAATAGTGATGCAGAGCAAATAGTTGAGTCAGACAAATGCTTTTGTTTGGTTTAAAAAAGCTTGTTTTAGGGTAATTGAGCATTTTTTGTGCGAATTTGAAGCTGGATACTCACTATTTCACAATGAAATCACACGTTTTCGCTTCAGAATAGTGATGACAGACAAAAAGTTGAGTCAGACAATCTTTTGTTTGGTTTAAAAAGCTTGTTTGATGTAATTTGAGCATTTTTTATGGCGGAATTTGAAGCGAGAATACACTACATTCAATGAATCCACGTTTTCGCTTCAGAATAGTGATGCAGAACAAAAAGTTGAGTCAGACAATGCTTTTGTTGGTTTAAAAAGCTTGTTTTAGGGTAATTTGAGCATTTTTTTTGCGCGAATTTGAAGCTCGAATACTCACTATTTCATGAAATCACACGTTTTCGCTTCAGAATTGTGATGCAGAGCAAAAAGTTGAGTCAGACAATGCTTTTGTTTGGTTTAAAAAGCTTGTTTCTGGGTAATTTGAGTCATGTTTTGGGTGAATTTTGAAGCTAGAATACTCACTATTCAATGAAATAACGTTTCGCTTCAGAATAGTGATGCAGAACAAAAAGTTGAAGTCAGACCAATGCTTTTGTTTGGTTTAAAAAGCTTGTTTTAGGTAATTTGAGCATTTGTTTGGCGAATTTGAAGCTAGAATACTCCTATTTAATGAAATCACACGTTTTCACTTCAGAATAGTGATGCAGAACAAACAGTTGAGTCAGACAATGCTTTTGTTTTGCGTTAAAAAAGCTTGTTTTAGGGTAATTTGAGAATTTTTTTGGCACGAAATTTGAAGCTAGAATACTCACTATTTCAATGAAATCAAACGTTTTCACTTCAGAATAGTGATGCAGAACAAAAAGTTGAGTCAGACAATGCTTTTATTTTGGTTTAAAAGCTTGTTTTAGGTCATTTGAGCATTTTTTGCAACGAATTCGAAGCTAGATTACTCACTATCTCAATGAAAATCACACGTTTTCGCTTCAAGAATAGTGATGCGACAAAAAGTTGATGAGAACAATGCTTTTTGTTTGGTTTAAAAAGCTTGTTTTAGGGTAATTTGAGCATTTTTTTGCACGAATTTGAAGCTAGAATACTCACTATTTCAATGAATCACACGTTTTTCGCTTCAGAATAGTGATGCAGTCAAAAAGTTGAGTCAGACAATGCTTTTTGAGTCCCCCGGACTCTGTATAGAATTGATTGATGAATTTTGTGTGACATGGGCGTGAAAACGGGAAAGCAGGGGGGGGGGCGAAACCACCTCAATGGATAGGTTATGAGCTGTAGTTGTGCACGTTGACACTGTTTTTTGGACAGACATGAAGATGCGAGGAAAAAACGGTATTTTTAATCGCGCTAATATATTATATTGGAGACGCCAACCATGATGACGCTGCTAAATAATCTTGTCTTTCATTACCCTCATAACCCATTCCTTATTATTGTTTAATACACGTTTAAACTTTTGCCCCTTTTTCTGTGTTCCCATAACGGCCTTTAACAACAAGAACGATAGCTTCATGTCCTCGGGGACTCATATGTTCAAAAGAACATCCCTTATATTTGGTCTTATTTTTGGTTCGGAGATAGTTTTGTACATCTGTATCACGTCCCTTATGTATCCCTATTTTCCTGCTGTGGAACCAGCTTCACAATCCCTTCAATCTCATCTTCCTCAAAGTCTTCAAGACACCTCTTCACCATCATCTCAGATCATCCCTCATCCATAAACCGCTTGATCTTTTGTACCCCCAATTATCCCCTCCCCTCTCAACCAAGCCTACCTCCTTCAACATAT
>CM068967.1:53905752-53937217 GCA_035128595.1 Eptatretus atami
TGGGGGTATGCAAGTGAAACTTGGACCACATACAGACGACACCACAAAATCCTGGAGAGATACCATCAACATTGTCTTCGGAAGATCCTTAGAATAAGCTGGAAGATATGCGTACCAACGTCAGCGTCTTGGAAGAAGCTAAAATGACCAGCATCCAGGCTCTGATCGTCCGAAACCAATTATGTTGGACGGCGCATGTTATCCGGATGCCCGAACATCGCCTTCCCAAGCAGCTTCTTTTGTTCCTAGCTGAAAGAAGGTCAGCGGACTCATAGTGGACAACGTAAGCGATTCAAACGACACACTAAAAGGCAACTTGAAGGAATGTAAGATCAACCTAGATACTTGGGAGACCCTCGCGCAAGATAGATCTGCTTGCACAGCTTGGTTCTATTAGGGCTCCCATCGTTTTGAGGAATTATGTCGACAAGCAGTTGATGAGAGGTGGAGGAGAAAAGAAGACAAGAAAACAAAACAGCTGACCCCCTTCCACCTGGGACCAAGTGCCCTCACTGCAACAGTATTTGCAGTTCGGACTGCCTAGTCAGCCACCTGTAGACCCTTCTTTCTTCTCCTCCTCCTTCTTTTCCTCTTTCCTTTATAAGGGTGAGGTCCGATGGCACCACACTTCTGCCTTGCCTTGACCGTCATACCTGTGGACCCACAAATTGTGAACAGGAAAACGATCAATCTTGGCTACGAGTGATCGCCGATTTGATTCAATAGCCAAGATGGATACCAAAACCACACTTCCTTTGGATGTATTGATCGAGATCACTGAATATCTTGTGGCAATTTCAGCATAGTCAATTATTGCAGCCTCCAGTGGTATGGATGGAATCTGCCTAAACAAAGACATGAAACTCGGTCAAATGGCATTAAGTTTTGAGTGCTGTTTTCATACGATAGATTGGCAGAATTTAATTGTGTGCCAATAAGTGCTTTTTGGAACGTAGTTTGTACTCAACATCTCATGCAATGCTGCTCACTTTTTCACAGGCAACACTGAAGTGCAAGGTTGAAGCTATTACAAGAAGTCAGCCAAATTAACAAAAAGTGCATCTTCAATGTACATTTACCATTAAACTTATTAGCAAATGTACTACGCAAAGGAGAAAACATCACTTTCTACCATTACTTGTTCCAGTTTTAATAAGGTACTTTAATTTACCCAAACTACTACTACTACTTGCTTAATGGCTCAAAATAATCCTACATCTTGTGGGGTCGGCTGGGAAAGTTTCTGGCCCAAGTCTTTCACAAACCAACATTCAACTAAAGGTAGTGGGAATTTGTAACTGTGAAGGCTGCTGGTGATATACTGTCTACTCTTCACGAAAGACAGTGGGATCTTTAAATGTCCAGAAACAACAAGGGCTGCAGACTCGTCCTCAGGCTTAATACTGATCCAATGGACAACACACTTTGTGATGCAACTCCTAGCCTGTGGGGCACCGAATTGAGTTTATAGTCAGGCTGAGAATTGATCCCAAATTAGACAGCTCAGAGGTAGGTGTGATCCTCTGCACATCCTGTCAATACATGCCAATTTAATGCAGACGTCAAATGTACTGTAATAAAAATAAATGTTTTCATTGATTTGAATTTTCCATTAAGTTAAAACATTTGTGAAACAAATAATGATATAATTGCGGGGGGTGGTAGCATCCCCAATTTATTTTCCCCATTACAGGAACTACTGTTTTTGGGGACTTGCACTGCACTGGATGTGTCAAAGATTGAGCACATACCATGATCTTTTCTTTGTTATTGTGAATCATAATGACCGTCATATTTGCAAGGCCAAGATCACTTGCAATATCCCCCGCGTCAAACTTTATTAGAATTTCTAACGATACCACTTTACTAACTTTCTTTCCACTCGTATTGCTTCCTTGAGCACTCATCTTCCTTTAGGAGCCATAGTTATGGATCAATACAGTAATGCACAAGAACGTTAAATTGAGTAAATACAATGTACTTAACACTGCACTTCACAAACGTGACGGTGGAGAAAGACTGAAGGAAAGAGACACTGACATCATCATCCCAGATGTAAGCAGAGTGATGCTGTGGTTTTTATAGCGAGAATACGTGTATTTTAAATTCCACAATCAAAATGTTTGAGCAAAAGTACAAGAGGTCGCATTCTTAATTTGTCGTTAAATACGGGTTGACTGAAGTTGAGCAAAAGTTCTTAATGTTGGGTTTTGAGTCATAAATCAAATTTTATTATGCAAGGTTGAAAGTTGTAAGTCAGGAGATTAGTGCAATTACATTTCTTTACTATGTGTTGACAACTCACAACCTCACATGTTGTCGCTAGCTGCAGTTGGAGACGCCTGAAAAATAGCTGTTCACACAGACGCACTGAAGCTCCTTTGAGTTTCTCTCTCTCCGAAGAACCATGTAACACAAGTTCCTTGCCTAACATAGCAGGGCAACCGTGGAGGGGGAGGAGTGAGGAGAGGGCAGAATGAAGTTTGACATCATCATTTGGTTCTTTTAATGAATCTTTTCTAAACAAGCTGACATTAACCAAGAAAACTCAAAAAGTACACCAATATTATCATATAGGAGACAACAATGTGAATCAATAAACTACCCTTTCGAGATTTGTCGCAAATGGGTGAAGCCAGCACTGGGATGGTTGTTTTGGCTCCTTCACATGAGCTGGACTTGAATGCTGCTGATCATCAACCATGGTCTCTTCCTTTTCTCCTTCCCCTCCGTTTGCTTTCTTCATCTCTTTCCTTCGTCCATATCATCCGTGAACCATCCTCAGCTTCAACATTCCACATTCTATTTCCATCTCCCCTTCTTTTTACTCTCGTCATCAGAGTCATGTCTTCTTCTTCTTCCTTCCTCATCATCATCATCCTCCTCCTTTGTTCCACCCTTTTTAACAGAAAGTCCTCCCCCAGTGTGCCAGTACCTTCCCGACCATCGCCTACACATGTGTTTCAGTCCTTGGCGGTCGTAGCAGAGAGCGGTTAAAATCTCCCCTTCGCCTAAGCTTCCAGTACTGGAAGACAAAGTCTGCAGTATCCTCTGACAAACCAAGTGACCGTGCAACTTCAGATGGTTGCACTGACCCAAAGAATTCTTCATCAAGATCTTAAAAAGTCTTTGCTTTCGGTGGTAGACAGAGGTTGCTGTTGATTTTCAACACCCAATGTTGTCCCTCATTGCCCGAGTCTGAAAAATCAACAGACCCGGCGAGCGCAGTATGTTGGGACAACAAGCTCGGAAGCGAACTTTGGTCAGTGCGCTGGTCAAGCAATGTTTGCATGAAAGGCCAGCTGTGAAGGCACAGGTGACATGGAATGCAGCTACACACATGACCATGATCGTCGAGCACTGAGGGAGGTGCCAGGAAAGACAAGTGGCAACAACAAGCAGGATACTGAGCTTTCAATCGTTTTCAAAAACAACGCACATATGGAGAATCAGCCAATAATTAAATAAAAAGAAGTATGGCACTTAAATTGCCATAAGTCATCACATATCAAATGGAGGTCAAGGTGATTGGCCCATCATTCCTGTGAAATAAACCATAGCACTAACTGCCTACTAATTTCATAATGAATGAATATTCAAGAGGACAAGAGGAATATTCGTGTAAGGACCTGAAAGTCTCTGTTGTGTCCATCTTGTTTACCTCGTGACCCCACCCCATCCCTCTCCCTTCCATAGATCTCCTAAAGTCTCTGTTCCAACTGTTTTGTGCTTTCCTCTCCCACCCCTTTTGTCTCCTGCTCCCCTTGTTCTACGTCCTGTGTGTTAGTTCTCAACGAGCCTAGACATTATGTATTAAAAAAAAAACAATTAGAGACAAAATTAGTGATGAAACATTTTTAGGGGAATTGGCGGAGCCGAATCGTTTCGAGCCTTGTGCGAGTGATTCAGAGGAAGAACACAGAAGTGGTCGTGAAGATGAAAATGCTGGTCACATGATCAGTTCAGCTCAGTCGGGCTTCATTTTCCATTCAATTCACAGCTTAGAAGGGAGGGATTTTGTATTACCGTATTTTTCCGGTGTATAATCCGCAACTTTTTTATTGGCAAAAAAGGTAAAAGTTGGGGTTGCGGTTAATACACAGGGCATAGAAAAAAAAATCAGTCTTAAAAACGATCAATGCTGAATTTCAATTATATTCCAAACGAATACTTTTTTTTTTTAGCAGTCAGAACCGCTGCTAAGCTAAATTTAGCCGTTTAAATGTTGAAAATCGGTTCAGGTTAAAGAGTTTGTACAGCGTTTTATTAACTGTGTGTGGAAATTAAATAAATTAAAAACCCGGAGACACCCGGAGTTATGTGCGTGGCATATATAGAGCCTCTTGGTTCTGTAAACGCCATTAAACACAAAAAGAACAACACTTGGTCTCACATCAAAAGAAGAATTTTCACACTAGCTAGAGTCTTTGGCAAGGACACTTGCAGATCGAGTGAATAATAGCTTTATTAACACTCCAATATAGCAAACAAAGGACGTATCGACTCGGCAAATTTGTAGAAAATTGAAAATTTATATGCTGTTTGAGTTGAATCGTACCGCGATGTAACCCGGAAACAGTACGGATATGACGGTCGACTCCCGGGTGTGAGGTCACGGATAATCTGAAGAAGCAGATTTCGACTTTTAATCGGCAAATTTACCGACTTTATAATTCAAAAATTGGAAAAGACATCATATCTATTGGCAGGGTATCAAGAGATAGATTAGTGTCGGTGGTCTGAGCGTTGGGGTCCCTTTCATGTATCCTTTGAACTTGCAAGGATATCTAGCAACCGAGAGAACCATATGGCACTTTACCCACATTACCACATACGACTTATCCTGCTATCCAGAGAAAAGACAAAGAAAATGAGTCGGCTAAACAGACATGGGACGTGTAAACACATAGGAAAAGCTGACAAACAAGGTAAACGTGGAAAGTTCAGTTAGACAGGAGAGTCGAGTCAGTGAAAATGGAAAAGATCGGGAATATGAATAGGGGATATTAAATGTATCGTGATGGGTTACATGAGTGAGAGAAGAACATGATTAGATAGACTCATGGCAGCGATTACACAGTAAAGAGAAGGGTGGGTGAGTGGAGGAGTAGGGAGGAGGTGAAATGAGTGGAGGTGAGTTCACTTTGATTTGGTGAGATAACAAGATTTGGGGTGGATAGCTGAATAACTTGGCCGAGTATGGCTTGTGATGGACAGAGTCGAGATGACAGGAGGGCGAGGCCAGAAATGAGGCAAGGCCACCAATTTGCCTGCAGTGGGAAAGGAGCAAGCTTACACCCCGCTTCTTGTTGAGCAACTCCAATTACACCCAGAGCCTTGGATTCCCCCGCTTCAAGGTATGAAGTTATGATCTGGCAGCACCTAACCGCAGAAGACATTCCATACTCCATATACAGAAGACGTACACTGTTTGGTGCTGAGACCGGTTCGGAATGATTTAGCTATGGTACACTGTTAGCTCCGTGGAAAATTGCAAAGTGTATCCTTGCCTGGAGGCCAACTTGGAGATGTGATGGGCCCAGTAAAGGTCATGGTAGATTATTTGTCCAAAGAGCTACAAAAATGGACAGTGCACATCTACCAGAGGTTGACTGCACAAGTAAACTATATGTCCAGCCATGTGGTCTTAACATAAAGACAGAGTCGGTGTGTGGAGTTGGAAGCATTGAATGACACATTCCAGGTGATTGACAAAATCTGAATTTTGTCCAAATTGGTGGACAAGATGCAGCTGCAGCTAACAACATCATTGATGTGGGAAACTTTCTGGCAAAGAGTGGAGTCATCTGTAAAGTGATGTATCGGGTTTTCCCAAAGAGATCTAATGGTTATCGATGTAAACCCGGATCAGGACTGGTCCTATGATTCTGCCTTGAAGGACAACAGACTCTGATGAAAGGCATGAGATAGAACACCCTCAGGGGCTACACAATGCTTGCAAACAAAGAAAATTCATCAGTCAGTCAAGGAGAGGACCCCGAATTATCTCGCAGAAGGTTTAATGATCATGGCTGGTTGCTAGACGATGCACAATACTCGGGGGATTGTCCAGTGAGACGACTGTGACATTGCTTCTTGAAACATATCATGGTGCTTGAAATGTAAACTACAAAATTAAAACATGCACGCACAAATACGCTCATGTACATGCACACACACGCATTGAGATGTCAGATGAACGAGTTTTTGGCTTCAGCAGAACTTTGACTCATTTACAGAAATCCAAAATGGATTTATTTCAACATTCAATGGCTAACTCTGGATGCAGGCACCGACGTGTTTATTGCAAATGCAGCAGAGCAGGGCACGCCGTGCTGGTGGGACTTGCGAAAGACGTAACACTGGCTCCATTTTTTCTGCACAAACCAATGCTCACCTGCTCACCACACATAAAGCCCACTTTGAACAGCAACATCAGACATATTTTTCACGTTTAAGCTACACTACAAGTTAATCTGTATTTATATGTGCATTCCCAGCTCCAATAGACCAAGCTTCTGACTCGGTCTGTCCTGAATAAGCTTGCCTCGTAGAAGTATACCTCTGGGATCCAGAGAGCACAGCTGACATGTGCCCAGCGTGACCCCTGAGCGTGATGGCTTCATGGCCCCACCTCGACGTGGGACAGAGTGCACATGGTGGGCAAATGCATTTTGCACACGGTGCACACAACCAACTCCCTCTAGGTACACGCTCTATTCCATAACATGCCTGAACACAGACACAGACACAAGTGCCAAAAAATTATGAGCAAGTCAAAGTCAAGGATATATTGGTGCTTACCTACCAGCACCCTCTTAAAAAGACATATACATTGATCTGCTCATGGGACGACTATGATGACTACTACTGAAAGTTTTGGGTCCACAAGATCTTTTTTTTCACAACCCAGCAGGTCAGGCCTGATGTTTGACTGTAGCTGTTGGGGCAAGAATTTTTGAGTTTGTTCAGGTGCCGAGATTAACTCGCCTATTCTTCATGAGAGACATCAGGGATGTTTAGCATCCATCAAACAATTCTGCAGATGCGAAGCAAAGCTAATAAAACATCCACCTGAACGACGGCACATTTTGGATGCAATGCCTGGCCTGCAAAGCCACAATCCATGTCTAATGGGTGAGAATCACTCACTCTAGACAATTCAAAGGCAGATGTGCTAACATCCTATTGGACCATAACGGCTTATGGAAGTACTCGTGGAATAAAACCAACAGGATGAAAGATGATCATCAAGTGTAAAAAAAAAAACATGAAGTGACATTAACATAACCGTATTTGTTTGCATAATCTTTTTGAATCCGCCTTAGGTGAAGTTTTTTATACATAGTTCTTCTACAACAACAACAAAATACAATTGTGATTACATTAAACCAGCTTTCGAGTCAATGGATGAAGGAACTTTGTTGTGCTGTTACTGCATCATGGAGAATAGAAACTCGTTCATGTTGTTTGATTGTTGGTTTTGTGCAAAGAAAACAAGGATTTTAAACACTCCATTGCAATAGTAATGGAATAAACAACACACTGTACTGATGCACACAAACATCAACACCGGTCACAGAAGACCATCTCATTCCCATCCTCAGCATGTGGTGAACGGCAAACGTCACACACAACGTCTTCGTCATACTCAATACCGAGACCAGCCTCGGTGGAAAGGGCTCGAGCTCGTGCCGCTGCACTCCGAGCTTCCAGTGCTGCTAGCAGGCACTCCAGGGCAGCTTCACCTAACTGCTTCATTCCTGCCAAGCAGCAAACATAGTTTACAAGGAAAAAAAAAAAAGACGTAGGTGATGTGAGGCTGATAAAGGCAAGTATGAAGCCAGAAAATAAAAGCCAGAGGAACCTCTCCAATGATAACACAAACAAAGATATGGAAGGTTAGGCACAGACTGACAAGTGAGACTTTTGTATGAAGTATAATATCTTATTCACACCACAGTTAAATACACAAATATTTACTTAGCTCTGCATAGGTCACATTAAAGTAGTGTGCAAAATATAATGTTTGTTCCTCATTGTTTGACTTGATATAATAAGCTGTGCACTTGAAAATGAAACCATCACTCAAGCATTGTAAAATTGCACAAAATAGAATCAGGTATGCTTTGGCTCAGCCTAAAGCTAAGGCTGGCAGGATGGCCTAGAGATAGGCACACTCGCCTCTAAGCTGTCTAGCTGGTTTGAATCCAGACCCAGCTATAAACTGTTATCCTGGTGTGTCACAGGCAAGGTGATCAATCAATGTGTGTTACCTCGGATGGAGTGTAAACTGGACGTCCTGTCTGTTGGCATTAGTTGGATGTTAAATATCCCACGGTGTCCTTGGCAAATAGTAGGCGAGCTATCGCCGGCACCCTGAATAAATTACAAATTCCTGTCCTTACCAGCAGAGGAACATGCATCAGCGGTACAGCCATGACCTCAGCCATTGATGTTTACCCCACAGCCTTGTGCTACATATGAAAGGGGAGAAGCCTTAATGTTGTTGTAAAATTGCAAATGCAGCCCCTTAATGTTCCTGAACTATTATTGAAAAATATATCAAGTACATATTTAAACTTGAGAAAATGATTATATCATTTGAGAAGTGCGCCAAAATTTTAGCTTATCCCAAATGAAAGTTGAAGCAGATGTGGAACTTCATAAAAAGTGTACATCCATCTGTACATTGTCAATAGCACTGCTCATACAAACATGTCAGCAATTTAGAGTTAAAAAAAAAAATGGCATTTCCATTCAAATATCATTTGAAATACACATTTGATGGTTACAGGTGGCAAACTTGATATGCAAGATATTTGGTGTTTTCATTTTTGCAATTTAAAAAAAAACCAAGCTCGAATGAGCTAAGATCCTCGTCCACTAATGATGACGTCATAAAAACGAATATGACGTCATTGTGATGTATCATGTTTGCGATAAATTATCTGTGCTAATGCCCGGCTTGATTCCCACAAACAAAATTCAAACAGCTTGCCTAGTTTCGGAGATAATGGTATAGGCGATTTCCATTAGCGGCGATATTATGACGTCAACTTTTTTTCTAGGAAGAATTTCCAAAATCGGAGATGGTTACTGCCTGCATGTGGCTTTCTGCATATACATGGCAAGTTTCACAGAAGATCCGATGAAAACTCTAGGTTGTGAAACAAAAAATGTCAAAAAATAGGAATGACGTCAATAAAAATGGATATGACTCATAGTGATGTATCATATGTGCGGTAATTCATCTCTGCTAATGCCCTGTTCGATTCGCGCAAACAGAATTCAAAAAGCTTGCTAGTTTCGGAGATAATTTTTTAGGTGATTTCCATTAGCGGAGATATTTTGACGTCATAACTTTTCTCTAGGAGGAATTTTCAAATCGGAGATGGTTACTGTCTGTGCAGGGTATTTTTACATATATATCCAAGTTTCAGGAAGTTTCGATGAAAACTGTACGCTGTGAAACAAAAAGTCCACAAGAAAACACAATGTGAGTAAGACTTAGAGATCCTCCACGAGGATCTAAAAAAAAACTCATCTGATGATATCAGGTTCATTTGCACTTTACAAATTTGTGCATTGTGTGTTGGATGTGGCTGGATTGCCATAAATAAATAACTTATGTTGCCAAGTCATAAGATATATCAGATGGGGGTCAGTTGGATGGCCCATCATCCATTCCATCCATCCATTGGGACCATACTCTGTGCAGAGCATTGGTGCTGCCTAAGCAGTCTCCTTGGCTATTGGGCACAATCCTGGACAGGTCACTACTCCGACACAGGATACAGCAAGCTGGCACTCATTTTGCCGACCTCGGAAGGATGACAGGCAGAGTCAACCCACCTGGTATTAATTCAACAGCCCATCATCCGTGCAATTAATGCGTGTTGGTGTGGCTTCGTGTTTGGTTATAAGTAAACTCAAGAATGCTGACATTAGACTGTTGATTTCATGATAAACTGTCCAGGATACCTCATTCAGACAGTAAAAACACCATATTTATGTGACGTGAATACAAATTATCGTCGGTTGGTATATGAATTTGAGGCTCATGGAACAGCTTACACATAGAACAGAACAGACCAGACCAGAACATAACAGGAAGAAAGAAAGTGGAAAAGAGGCGGGGGGGAGGGGGTGGGAGACGAAAACACACCGACAGTATGATAGAGGGAACATGGAGGAATCCTTGAAGGCGTGTGGAGGGTGTTTTTACTGTCTGAATGAGGTATCCTGGACAGTTTATCATGAAATCAACAGTCTAATGTCAGCATTCTTGAGTTTACTTATAACCAAACACGAAGCCACACCAACACGCAATTAATTGCACGGGATGATGGGCTGTTGAATTAATACCAGGTGGGGTTGACTCTGCCTGTCATCCTTCCGAGGTCGGCAAAATGAGTGCGCAGCTTGCTGTATCCTGTGTCGGAGTAGAGACCTGTCCAGGATTGTGCCCAATAGCCAAGGAGACTGCTTAGGCAGCACCAAATGCTCTGCACAGAGTATGGTCCCAATGGATGGATGGATGGATGATGGGCCATCAACTGACCCCATCTGATATATCTTATGACTTGGCAACATAAGTTATTTATTTATGGCAATCCAGCCACATCAACACACAATGCACAAATTTTGTAAAGTGCAAATAGAACCTGATATCATCAGATGAGTTTTTTTTAGATCCTCGTGGAGGATCTCTAAGTCTTACTCACATTGTTGTTCTTGTGGACTTTTTGTTTCACAGCGTACAGTTTTCATCGAAACTTCCTGAAACTTGGCATATATATGTAAAATCCCTGCACAGACAGTAACCATCTCCGATTTGAAAATTCCTCCTAGAGAAAAGTTTATGACGTCAAAATATCTCCGCTAATGGAAATCACCTAAAAATTATCTCCGAATAGCAAGCTTTTTGAATTCTGTTTGCGCGAATCGAACAGGGCATTAGCAGAGATGAATTACCGCACATATGATACATCACTATGAGTCATATCCATTTTTTATGACGTCATTCTATTTTTTGACATTTTTTGTTTCACAACCTAAGAGTTTTCATCGGATCTTCGTGAAACTTGCCATGTATATGCAGAAAGCCCACATGCAGGCAGTAACCATCTCCGATTTTGGAAATTCTTCCTAGAAAAAAAGTTGACGTCATATATATCGCCGCTAATGGAAATCGCCTATACCATTATCTCCGAAACTAGGCAAGCTGTTTGAATTTTGTTTGTGGGAATCAAGCCGGGCATTAGCACAGATAATTATCGCAAACATGATACATCACAATGACGTCATATTCGTTTTTATGACGTCATCATTGTGGACGAGGATCTTAGCTCATTCGAGCTTGGTTTTTTTTTAAATTGCAAAAATGAAACACCAAATATCTTGCATATCAAGTTTGCCACTGTAACCATCAAATGTGTATTTCAAATGATATTTGAATGGAAATGCAATTTTTTTTTTAACTCTTAATTGCTGACATGTTTGTATGAGCAGTGCTATTGACAATGTACAGATGGATGTACACTTTTTATGAAGTTCCACAATCTGCTTCAACTTTCATTTGGGGATAAGCTAAAATTTTGGCGCACTTCTCAAATGATATAATCATTTTCTCAAGTTTAAATATGTACTTGATATATTTTTTCAATAATAGTTCAGGAACATTAAGGGGCTGCATTTGCAATTTTACAACACATTAAGGCTTCTCCCCTTTCATATGTAGCACAGGCTGTGGGGTAACATCAATGGCTGAGGTCATGGCTGTACCGCTGATGCAAGTTCCCTCTGCTGGTAAAGGACAGGAATTTGTAATTTATTCAGGGTGCCGGCGATAGCTCGCCTACTATTTGCCAAGGACACCGTGGGATATTTAACATCCAACTAATGCAACAGACAGGACGTCCAGTTTAACATCCATCCGAGGTAACACACATTGATTGATCACCTTGCCTGTGAACACCAGGATAACAGTTTATAGCTGGGTCTGGATTCAAACCAGCTAGACAGCTTAGAGGCGAGTGTGCCTATCTCTAGGCCATCCTGCCAGCCTTAGCTTTAGGCTGAGCCAAAGCATACCTGATTCTATTTGGGTGCAATTTTACAATGCTTGAGTGATGGTTTCATTTTCAAGTGCACAGCTTTATATCAAGTCAAACAATGAGGAACACATTATATTTTGCACACTACTTTAATGTGACCTATGGCAGAGCTAAGTAAATATTGTGTATTTAACTGTGGTGTGAATAAGATATTATACTTCATCAAAAGTCTCACTTGTCAGTCTGTGCCTAACCTTCCATTCTTTGTTTTGTGTTATCATTGGAGAGGTTCTCTGGCTTTTATTTTCTGGCTTCATACTTGCCTTTATCAGCCTCACATCACCTACGTTCTTTTTTTTTTTCCTTGTAACTATGTTTGCTGCTTGGCAGGAATGAAGCAGTTAGGTGAAGCTGCCCTGGAGTGCCTGCTAGCAGCACTGGAAGCTCGGAGTGCAGCGGCACGAGCTCGAGCCTTTCCACCGAGGCTGGCTCGGTATTGAGTATGACGAAGACGTTGTGTGTGACGTTTGCCGTTCACCACATGCTGAGGATGGGAATGAGATGGTCTTCTGTGACCGGTGTTGATGTTTGTGTGCATCAGTACAGTGTGCTTGTTTTATCCATTACTATTGCAATGGAGTGTTTAAAATCCTTGTTTTCTTTGCACAAACCAACAATCAAACAACATGAACGAGTTTCTATTCTCCATGATGCAGTAAACAGCACAACAAAGTTCCTTCATCCATTGACTCGAAAGCTGGTTTACATGTAATCACAATTGTATTTTGTTGTTGTTGTAGAAGAATATGTATAAAAAACTTCACCTAAGGCGGATTCAAAAAGATTATGCAAACAAATATCGGTTATGTTAATGTCACTTCATGTTTTTTTTTTTACACTTGATGATCATCTTTCATCCTGTTGGTTTATTCCACGAGTACTTCCATAAGCCGTTATGGTCCAATAGAGATTGTTAGCACATCTGCCTTTGAATTGTCTAGAGTGAGTGATTCTCAACCATTCTAGACATGGATTGTGGCTTTGCAGGCCAGGCATTGCATCACAAAATGTGCCGTCGTTCAGGTGGATGTTTAGTTAGCTTTGCTCGCATCTGCAGAATTGTTTGATGGATGCTAAACATCCCATGATGTCTCTCATGAAGAATAGGCGAGTTAATCTCGGCACCCTGAACAAACTCAAAATTCTTGCCCCAACCAGCTACAGTCAAACATCAGGCCTGACCTGCTGGGTTGTGAAAAAAAAGATCTTGTGACCCAAAACTTTCAGTAGTAGTCATCATAGTCGTCCCATGAGCAGATCAATGTATATGTCTTTTTAAGAGGGTGCTGGTAGGTAAGCACCAATATATCCTTGACTTTGACTTGCTCATAATTTTTTGGCACTTGTGTCTGTGTCTGTGTTCAGGCATGTTATGGAATAGAGCGTGTACCTAGAGGGAGTTGTTGTGTGCACCGTGTGCAAAATGCATTTGCCACACACATGTGCACTCTGTCCCACGTCGAGGTGGGGCCATGAAGCCATCACGCTCAGGGCACGCTGGGCACATGTCAGCTGTGCTCTCTGGATCCCAGAGGTATACTTCTACGAGCAAGCTTATTCAGGACAGACCGAGTCAGAAGCTTGGTCTATTGGAGCTGGGAATGCACATATAAATACAGATTAACTTGTAGTGTAGCTGTAACGTGAAAAATATGTCTGATGTTGCTGTTCAAAGTGGGCTTTATGTGGTGGTGAGCAGGTGAGCATTGGTTTGTGCAGAAAAAATGGAGCCAGTGTTACGTCTTTCGCAAGTCCCACCAGCACGGCGTGCCCTGCTCTGCTGCATTTGCAATAAACACGTCGGTGCCTGCATCCAGGTTAGCCATTGAATGTTGAAAAAAATCCATTTTGGATTTCTGTAAATGAGTCAAAGTTCCTGCTGAAGCCAAAAACTCGTTCATCTGACATCATCAATGCTGTGTGTGCATGTACATGAGCGTATTTGTGCGTGCATGTTTAATTTTGTAGTTTACATTTCAAGCACCATGATATGTTTTCAAGAAGCAATGTCACAGTCGTCTCACTGGACATCCCCCGAGTATTGTGCATCGTCTAGCAACCAGCCATGATCATTAAACCTTCTGCAGATAATTCGGGGTCCTCTCCTTGACTGACTGATGAATTTTCTTTGTTTGCAAGCATTGTGTAGCCCCTGAGGGTGTTCTATCTCATGCTTTCATCAGAGTCTGTTGTCCTTCAAGGCAGAACTAGACCAGTCCTGATCCGGGTTTACATCGATAACCATTAGATCTCTTTGGGAAAACCCGATACATCACTTTACAGATGACTCCACTCTTTGCCAGAAAGTTTCCCACATCAATGATGTGTTAGCTGCAGCTGCATCCTTGTCCACCAATTTGGACAAAATTCAGATTTTGTCAATCACCTGGAATGTGTCATTCAATGCTTCCAACTCCACACACCGACTCTGTCTTTATGTAAGACCACATGGCTGGACATATAGTTTACTTGTGCAGTCAACCTCTGGTAGATGTGCACTGTCCATTTTTGTAGCTCTTTGGACAAATAATCTACCATGACCTTTACTGGGCCCATCACATCTCCAAGTTGGCCTCCAGGGCAAGGATACACTTTGCAATTTTCCACGGAGCTAACAGTGTACCATACTAAATCATTCCGAACCGGTCTCAGCACCAAACAGTGTACGTCTTCTGTATATGGAGTATGAATGTCTTCTGCGGTTAGGTGCTGCCAGATCATAACTTCATACCTTGAAGCGGGGGAATCCAAGGCTCTGGTTATTGGAGTTGCTCACAAGAAGCGGGTTGTAAGCTTGCTCCTTTCCCACTGCAGAAGTTGTGGCCTTGCCTCATTATTTCTGGCCTCGCCCTCCTGTCATCTCGACTCTGTCCATCACAAGCCATACTCGGCCAAGTTATTCAGCTATCGCACCCCAAATCTTGTTATCCTCACCAAATCAAAGTGAACTCACCTCCACTCATTTCACCCCTCCCTACTCCTCCACTCACCACCCTTCTCTTTACTGTGTAATCGCTGCCATGAGTCTATCTAATCATGTTCTTCTCTCCACTCATGTAACCCATCACGATATCATTTAATATCCCCTATTCATATTCCCGATCTTTTCCATTTTCACTGACTCGACTCTCCTGTCTAACTGAACTTTCCACGTTTACCTTGTTTGTCAGCTTTTCCTATGTGTTTACACGTCCCATGTCTGTTTAGCCGATCTCATTTTCTTTGTCTTTTCTCTGGATAGCAGAGATAAGTACGGTGGGTAATGTGGGTAAAGTGCAATATGGTCTCTCGGTTGCTAGATATCCTGCAAGTTCAAAGGATACATGAAAGGGAACCCAAACGCTCAGACCACCGACACTAATCTATCTTGATACCCTGCCAAATAGATATGATGTCTTTTCCAATTTTTGAATTATAAAGTCGGTAAATTTGCCGATTAAAAGTCGAAACTTGCTTCTTCAGATTATCCGTGACATCACACCCGGGAGTCGACCGTCATATCCGTACTGTTTCCGGGTTATCATCGCGGTACGATTCAACTCAAACAGCATATAATTTTCAATTTTCTACAAATTTGCCGTCGATACGTCCTTTGTTTGCTATATTGGAGTGTTAAATAAGCTATTATTCACTCGATCTGCAAGTGTCCTTGCAAAGACTCTAGCTAGTGTGAATAATTCTTCTTTTGATGTGAGACCAAGTGTTGTTCTTTTGTGTTTAATGGCGTTTACAGAACCAGAGGCTCTATATATGCCACGCACATAAATCCGGGTGTCTCCGGGTTTTTAATTATTTAATTTCCACACACAGTTATAAAAACGCTGTACAAACTTTCTAACCTGAACCGATTTTCAACATTTAAACGGCTAAATTTAGCTTAGCAGCGGTTCTGACTGCTAAAAAAAAAAAGTATTCGTTTGGAATATAATTGAAATTCACATTGATCGTTTTTAAGACTGATTTTTTTCTATGCCCGTTGTATTAACCGCAACCCACATCTTTTACCTTTTCTTGCCATAAAAAAAAGTGCGGATTATACACCGGAAAAATACGGTATACAAAATCCCTCCCTTCTAAGCTGTGAATTGAATGGAAAATGAAGCCCGACTGAGCTGAACTGATCATGTGACCAGCATTTTCATCTTCACGACCACTTCTGTGTTCTTCCTCTGAATCACTCGCACAAGGCTCGAAACGATTCGGCTCCGCAATTCCCCTAAAAATGTTTCCATCACTAATTTGTCTCTAATTGTTTTTTTTTTTAATACATAATGTCTAGGCTCGTATGAGAACTAACACACAGGACGTAGAACAAGGGGAGCAGGAGACAAAAGGGGTGGGAGAGGAAAGCACAAAACAGTTGGGAACAGAGACTTTAGGAGATCTATGGAAGGGAGAGGGATGGGGTGGGTACACGAGGTAAACAAGATGGACACAAACAGAGACTTTCAGGTCCTTACACGAATATTCCTCTTGTCTCTGAATATTCATTCATTATGAAATTAGTAGGCAGTAGTGCTATGGTTTATTTCACAGGAATGATGGGCCAATCACCTTGACCTCCATTTGATATGTCATGACTTATGGCAATTTAAGTGCCATACTTCTTTTTATTTAATTATTGGCTGATTCTCATATGTGCGTTGTTTTTGAAAACGATTGAAAGCTCAGTATCCTGCTTGTTGTTGCCACTTGTCTTTCCTGGCACCTCCCTCAGTGCTCAGACTGGTCATGTGTAGCTGCATTCCATGTCACCTGTGCCTTCACAGCTGGCCTTTCCATGCAAACATTGCTTGACCAGCGCACTGACCAAGTTCGCTTCGAGCTTGTTGTCCCCAATACTGCGCTCGCCGGGTCTGTTGATTTTTCAGACTCGGGCAATGAGGGACAACATTGGGTGTTTGAAAATCAACAGCAACCTCTGTCTAGCCACCGAAAGCAAAGACTTTTAAGACTTGATGAGAATTCTTTGGGTCAGTGCAACCATCTGAAGTTGCACGGTCACTTGGTTTGTCAGAGGATACTGCAGACTTTGTCTTCCAGTACTGGAAGCTTAGGCGAAGGGGAGATTTTAACCGCTCTCTGCTACGACCGCCAAGGACTGAAACACCATGTGTAGGCGATGGTCGGGAAGGTACTGGCACACTGGGGGGAGGACTTTCTGTTAAAAGGGTGGAACAAAGGAGGAGGATGATGATGATGAGGAAGAGAAGAAGAAGAAGACAATGACTCTGATGACGAGAGTAAAAAGAAGGGGAGATGGAAATAGAAGATGTGGAATGTGTAAGCTGAGGATGGTTCACGGATGATATGGACGAAGGAAGAGATGAAGAAAGCAAACGGAGGGGAAGGAGAAAAGGAAGAGACCATGGTTGATGATCAGCAGCATTCAAGTCCAGCTCATGTGAAGGAGCCAAACAAACCATCCCAGGGTGCTGGCTTCACCCATTTGCGACAAAATCTCGAAAGGGTAGTTTATTGATTCACATTGTTGTTCCTATATGATAATATTGGTGTACTTTTTGAGTTTCTTGGTTAATGTCAGCTTGTTTAGAAAAGATTCATTAAAAGAACCAAATGATGATGTCAAACTTCATTCTGCCCCTTCCCTCACTCTCCCCCTCCACGGTTGCCCTGCTATGTTAGGCAAGGAACTTGTGTTACATGGTTCTTCGGAGAGAGAAACTCAAAGGAGCTTCAGTGCGTCTGTGTGAACAGCTATTTTTCAGGCGTCTCCAACTGCAGCTAGCACAACATGGTGAGGTTGTGAGTTGTCAACACATAGTAAAGAAATGTAATTGCACTAATCTCCTGACTTACAACTTTCAACCTTGCATAATAAAATTTGATTTATGACTCAAAACCCAACATTAAGAACTTTTGCTCAACTTCAGTCAACCCGTATTTAACGACAAATTAAGAATGCGACCTCTTGTACTTTTGCTCAACATTTTGATTGTGGAATTTAAAATACACGTATCTCGCTATAAAAACCACAGCATCACTCTGCTTACATCTGGGATGATGATGTCAGTGTCTCTTTCCTTCAGTCTTTCTCCACCGTCACGTTTGTGAAGTGCAGTGTTAAAGTACATTGTATTTACTCAATTTAACGTTCTTGTGCATTACTGTATTGTCCATAATATGGCTCCTAAAGGAAGATGAGTGCTCAAGAAGCAAACGAGTGGAAAGAAAGTTAGTAAAGTGGTATCGTTAGAAATTCTAATAAAGTTTGACGCGGGGGATATTGCAAGTGATCTTGGCCTTGCAAATATGACGGTCATTATGATTCACAATAACAAAGAAAAGATCATGGTATGTGCTCAATCTTTGACACATTCCAGTGCAGTGCAAGTCCCCAAAACATAGTTCCTGTAATGGGGAAAATAAATTGGGGATGCTACCCACCCCCCGCAATTATATCATTATTTGTTTCACAAATGTTTTAACTTATGGAAAATTCAAATCAATGAAAACATTTATTTTATTACAGTACATTTGACGTCTGCATTAAATTGCATGTATTGACAGGATGGTGCAGAGGTATCACACCTACCTCTGAGCTGTCTAATTTGGGATCAATTCTCAGCCTGACTATAAACTCAATTCGGTGCCCCACAGGCTAGGAGTTGCATCACAAAGTGTGTTGTCCATTGGATCAGTATTAAGCCTGAGGACGAGTCTGCAGCCCTTGTTGTTTCTGGACATTTAAAGATCCCACTGTCTTTCGTGAAGAGTAGACAAGTTATCACCAGCAGCCTTCACAGATTACAAATTCCCACTACCTTTAGTTGAATGTTTGGTTTGTGAAAGACTTGGGCCAGAAACTTTCCCCAGCCGACCCCACAAGTGGTAGATTATTTTGAGCCATTAAGCAAGTAGTAGTAGTAGTTTGGGTAAATTAAAGTACCTTATTAAAACTGGAACAAGTAATGGTAGAAGTGATGTTTTCTCTCTTTGCGTAGTACATTGCTAATAAGTTTAATGGTAAATGTACATTGAAGATGCACTTTTTGTTATATTGGCTGACTTCTTGTAATAGCTTCAACCTTGGCACTTCAGTGTTGCCTGTGAAAAAGTGAGCAGCATTGCATGAGATGTTGAGTACAAACTACGTTCCAAAAAGCACTTATTGGCACCAATTAAATTCTGCCAATCTATCGTATGAAAACAGCACTCAAAACTTAATGCCATTTGACCGAGTTTCATGTCTTTGTTTAGGCAGATTCCATCCATACCACTGAGGCTGCATAATTGACTATGCTGAAATTGCAACAAGATATTCAGTGATCTCGATCAATACATCCAAAGGAAGTGTGGTTTTGGTATCCATCTTGGCTATTGAATCAAATCGGCGATCACTCGTAGCCAAGTATGATCGTTTTCCTGTTCACAATTTGTGGGTCCACAGGTATGACGGTCAAGGCAAGGCAGAAGTGTGGTGCCATCGGACCTCACCCTTAATAAAGGAAAGAGGAAAGAGAAGAGGAGGAGAAGAAAGAAGGGTCTACAGGTGGCTGACTAGGCCAGTCTTCGAACTGCAAATACTGTTGCAGTGAGGGCACTTGGTCCCAGGTGGAAGGGGGTCAGCTGTTTTTTTTCTTGTCTTTCTTTTCTCCTCCACCTCTCATCAACTGCTTGTCGACATAATTCCTCAAAACGATGGGAGCCCTAATAGACCAAGCTGTGCCAAGCAGATCTATCTTGCGCGAGGGTCTCCCAAGTATCTAGGTTGATCTTACATTCCTTCAAGTTGCCTTTTAGGTGTGTCGTTTGAATCGCTTACGTGTCCACTATGAGTCCGCTGACCTTCTTTCAGCTAGGAACAAAGAAGCTGCTTGGGAAGCGATGTTCAGGCATCCGGATAACATGCGCCGTCCAACATAATTGGTTTCGGACGATCAGAGCCTGTGATGCTGGTCATTTTAGCTTCTTCCAAGACGCTGACGTTGGTACGCATATCTTCCAGCTTATTCTAAGGATCTTCCGAAGACAATGTTGATGGTATCTCTCCAGGATTTTGTGGTGTCGTCTGTATGTGGTCCAAGTTTCACTTGCATACACAATGTGGGAAATACAACAGCCCCGTACACCAGAAGCTTTGTTCTCTGAGTATATGTCTTTGTACTCAAAGACTCTGCTCCTGAGGTGAGCAAGAGCAAAAGCAGCACTGGCGCAGCTGAGTCTGTGTTGTATCTCTGCGTTGATATCAGCCTTGATGGATAGATGGCTACCTAGGTAGGGAAGTGCTCGATGTTTTCTGGAGCCACTCTCTTGATATTAACGCATGGTGCTTGTACAGTCTCCTTGAGGAAGGATGGTGGAGCACTTTCATCTTCTGATATTCATTGTAAGACCAAGGCTTCATATGCTTCAATGAAGGCACCAAAGATGGATTGAAGATCTTCAGTATTGGCGAACACAGAACACAACATTTAATCATCAGTGCACTGAGCTTGATAACCGAGGTGGTTGAGATCTTACTTTTTTCCTTGTCTGCTTGGTCTAAAGAGCTTTCCATCTGTTCTGTAGATGATTTCAACGCCATGGGGTGGTTCCCTAGACGACATGGAGGATTGAGAGATGAAGACTGAGAAGAGTGTTGGGGCGATGACTCATCCTTGTTTAACACCTGTTCTCATGCTAAAGGTTCGCTTTGAGATCTATTATATATTTGACAAGACAGTGGCTTGGCTACATGTAATAATGCAAGACTAGTCTTTTCATGAAGACGACTGCATTCTGCATTTGTAGAGATGGATGGAATCAACAGAATGTTGATGAAGTATGCTAACCGCCATAGGAAGCAAGAAGCTCATGTCTCAGGTGTTAACCCTTCGTCGGAGCAAGAGAGGGTGATTGTATACAGGTATAGGGGAAGATTGATATTGGGTGAGAGTGTGCTTGCACCAGAGCGAATTAGGGGTTAGGAAGCATGTGGGGTGGGAATCAATAATTTTCTTACTTCAGAGGGAGTGTCAGTGTTCAGGTGTTAATAGTCAAGTGGACTTGGAGAAAAGGGGATTAAGGAGACACAAAGAAGAAGCAAAAGAGTGATGTTTGATGAATATACTAAAACAACTTCAAAAAGGTAACTAGAGCGACGTCGATGACACACCATCACAAATCTTCATGCTTCCCACCTAAATCAGTTGAAAGATGGCAAAAAAAGTTCCACCGGGATGACCACATTATCAAGTTTTTAGTTAATTTTTTTTTTCACCTGTTTTGATCCCTTGACCCCAAGTCCCCTCCACTGGAGCCCTGGAGCATGAACTGTTAGGTCAAATCCCAAAAATCGTTAACATTTAATGTCTTCCAATGTTAATTGGCATATACAAAGTTCATTTTCAAATATGCCCTTATTGCATTTTTCGTATTAGACCTTTTGACCTGACCAGGGGGCAGGCAATATTAACTGCTCTTGCCCTTCATGCCATGTGATGATTATAACTACCAAGTTTGGTGAATTTCTGCCAACTTTCAGGAGAGATAGCGTGACGGACAGACAGACACACGGACAGCTGGAGCGATTAACAATATCCCCCGTCAACCCGCGTATTTTTCAAAAAGCATGGGGATATAAAATACAATACTGTATAGATCAACAGTATATAGAATATAAAGGGAGGGAGAATTATAAAAGGGAAGAGGAGAGAGGAGGAAAAGGGAGGGCATTTTTAGAGAAAAGGAGAGGTAAAATAGATCAATTTAAATAAAATATAGTTTCAGGGAAAGAACAGAGAGAGTGGAAGGATAGAGAACTTGTAAGAGATGGGAGGTCTAAGTAAATGAAAGCACTCACTTATCCGATGGTGGGGGGGGGGGGAGGTTCAGCGTACGGATCGTGAAGATGAGGCTTTTGCTCACCTCGGACGGAACACAGGCAATCAGAATTTTACTGCGTCAGCAAAGGGAAGTTGAATGTTGACAAAGAAAAATTTACCATAACGGGTTAAAGCCATAATGATTATGCTTGAACACGAGTTACCAATATCCCTTTCTGAGCTCCTTCTGAGCAATCAAGATGCGTCGATAGCAAATCGAGACACCAATCTTATTTGACAAGAAAATCGTTTTTTTTTTTAATGGGTTTGTGCCATGCCAGTTTCAAAAGGCATCTCATCATTCCTTCTTCCAACTCTAGATCCTGCTGCTTGGGAGTTTGATAGTTGTTCGCAACTCGTTATCCATGCATTTTGAAAAAAACCGAGGGATATTGTAATCAGCTCTCTCTGTCCGTCACACTTTCTCCTCCTAAACGGTTGTGCAGAAATTCACCAAACTTCGGTAGGTATGATCCACGTGGCAAGAAGGTGCAAGAGCAGTCTCATTGGTGGTCAAAAGGTGAAATACCAAAAATGCAAATACAGTCCCACGTTTTTAAACTTTTTTTTCATGAAACTGTGTATACACCAACATTTGGGGATGCATTAAATATGTAACGATTGTTTTTATTTAGCTCCAGTTTCATGCCTTGGGTGGGGGAGGACTTGGGGTCACAGGGGTCAAAAACAGAAGATTAAAAAAAAAATTGATTAGGATCAATCCTGGGTGAACTTTTTGCCATCTTTAACTTTGCTTGGGGTGGGAAGCGTGGTGATTTGCGATGACGTACCATGGACTTCGCTCTCGTTGAATTTCCACTAATAACATGAAATTAATGGACTGGGTTTTAACTGCTGTGTTATGCTAGTGCAGTAAAAGTGATTAGGTCCAATGAAAAACCAAATAAAGAAATGTGCCTATTTGAATCGCCACATTAGTGGTCAACAGCAGAACACCATTTGACGTATTGAATTCAAATTATCGAGAGTCCGCTGTATATCCTTTGAATTGATGCATCAGGACTATGAAGTAGCTGCAAACTCTGATGCTTTTCCAGCGTTTGTCAAGTCATTAACTGAAGATGATGCATTGCAACAACAACAGTGTATTTAATCATGAGGCAACAAAATGTAGTCCATTTTAACAACAGTTAGTTCTAAAAATCAGAAGTGTGCTAGTTTAATAATGCACCAATTGCACCAATAGTTTAATAATGTACATTGAAGGTATTTCTATGGAAGGACTCATTGTACACTGAACTTGTGAATTACATTTCAACATGTGTATATTCAGCAAATGTTTTGAGCAAATTTTCTTTATTTCTCTCTTGCAGCAAATCTTTTTGTTATTGTTTTCTCTCTGCAGCATGTATGATTCTCACATATTAACACCCATATGATCTTCCACACCCAGGCTTGCCACAAATTGGCATAAAGTAACTCCTAAACGGCGGCGGACGTCGTACTACCGTTTCGCAGACAGCACCAGCGCCCTCTGACAAACCACGGGTCCACCGTGGCCGAACCTCGACGCCGGGCTCCTGAAGTCTTGCCAGTGCCAGAAATACACCTCACCAGTCACCAGCCCACCATGAACCTGCATCATTTGTGAAGCCCGAGTGAAAAGCATGTCATGTCCGAGTAACTCCAAGCAATGGGGGGAAACTAAAGAACTGGAGGGTGGTTTCGCATTCCTAAGAAGAGTGACTTGGTTCCTGGACTCGCTCTCCAAATGGATGTGGTTCTTTTTCTCGTGAGTGTGAGTTTGTTTGTTTTATCCTTGCATTTCACACTATTTTAACCAATTCCAAATTTGATAAGTATAGGAATGCCAAATTAGAGTTTGTGCTGGTCACTGTGAAACTTCCACGAATGCACCTTTAATGATGCCAATGGATGATTTGCATTCATTGTACGAGGTACCCTGTGGTGTTTCTGAAAGTGGATGAGAATGTTGTTGTAATTATTAATGTTTCCATTTGCCAGTAGTCAATTCACAACTAAAGCATTAAAATTCAGATTTAGATGGGGATGCCTATTTTATGATATGAAAAGAGCATCTCATGATATCGCTTCAAGATCGAAGTATGGTGATGGAGGCAAGGGGTTGGCCGAGGAGCCATCTGAAAGGTCTAGGATGAAATTGGTCACTGGGTGGCCACGACTCAGAACACCTCCACGAGTGTGGTATCAGTCTCCCTTGCCGGCATGGGTGGACAATCATCACCAACACATGCGATGCTGGCATACGTCCGACAGGCAGAAAAGTAAGACGCAGAAAAAACATTGGCTGGTTCCCTTGAATTCCCGCCGTGGTTAAGCGTTTGAAAATCCCCATATCTTGATTATTATTAGCTCTGATGAGCATGTTAGGAATGTTGTTTTCTCTCATTTTCTCTTGTATATTGTTTGGTAGTTTATGATCATTCGCTTGTTTAGCCTGTTCAATAATGATTTTGGTGGACTCCACAATCCAGAAAGTGATATATTACCAGCGAGAACTCTGCTTTTTTTAATTGTCCATATTAGCAGCAAAATCGAAATCTCCCAAGTTAACAACTTGAATTGTGTTACAAAAATTAGTATTCTCAGACATTAGTTGAATGTCCAAAGTTTGAAAGGCATAGAGTTTTTTTTTAATCTTATTGACTATGTATTATTATTATTTGTAAAGTAAATGTGAAATATCCATGAAGAGAGTTTGAATGTGTTTAACTTATCACCCAGCAGAAGAGGTAAATACACATTGGAACATAGATTTAGATCCTTTCTAAGAACCATAAGATGTGTGCTTATGGTGTTGTTATTCTTAACTGAAGAAAATCTGTGTGTGTTTAACTTGAAACTATGAACCACGCATGTGAACCAAAATTGATTGACACCTGTAAACATGCAGCATTCATAAATTAGTGTTTCGGTGAATTTGAATTTTAAAGGCATACAGTGAATGCTTTCGACTATGAGAGCACTTGATATCATTGAACGATTTGGTTTTTTTCATACAGACAGAAAATTTGCTGGAGCGAAAAAATAAGCAGCGTGAATTGATTTCAAGTTGGGGTTGGGCCGTAGCATTCCCATGTGAGAATCCTGGCTCGAGTAGGAACCGGTTAAATGACCTAACACATATGTTTGTGTTCATCGTTTACTATTGCGCCTTTGTAATTATTGTAGATGGTCTTGGATGTCTGTTCACGTCTTTTGTCCTCGATATGATTTGTGTACAAGCCTCCTCTATTAGCCTTAGAGTGCGCATGTTTAAGCAAACAAAAATCATATCCGGCTTTCCACTGTGGCGCTGGGATCTGATTTGTTATAGATATGTGTATTGAAAATCAGATGGCCTTTTAAGCTGATTACATGACTTTGCATTATTTTATTGCAATTGGTGCAGGTGTTGCATTTTGGGTGGTTTCTATATGTGCACATGTACGTGGTACTAGATGGTGTGGGGTTTCGCCGCCAAGAGGCGAAAGGAGATCTGTGCACCCTGTCGTTATTTAATGCATATCACACCAATTGTTTAAATCGCTCAAACTAAACTGTTCGTGCATTGTTTATGTCCAATATCTTGCCAAATAGGAGTCCATGACTTGTTTGCATTCCACGTATAATACCTATGGGCACTCTCGATGTGAGAGACTGGTGAAAAGATGTTGAACCAGAAATGGTGAGAATTTTTTTGTGAACAGCCCAAAGCAGTACTGCAATCATGCTGGGCTGTGGATATGGCTCAAAGCATTTTGAATGCTTTCAGACTTGTCTTAAGAAAGGATAAACGTACTTGGTAAATTACATTTTCTGCACTCAACTTTGTCTAACATGTCCATGTGAGTTGCTCCTTGATGAATACAGAAACTAAATATTGTAAAGCAGATATAAGTGGTTGTGGTTTAAGAATGCTCGTCCGGCTTCTCTGTATGGAATCGTTTTGTATATTAAGCAGAGCCTGCAACGGTTTATACCCATCGGTGTAACACCCTCATGTGTGCAATTGCAGAATGTGACTGCGATCACTGGCCAACGTTGGATCTCCTATAATGTCTGCAACTCTTGCGAACTCGCGGACCTTTGGTTGGCAAGGTGAAACGCAGCAAATGTTCATCTGTTGCTTCTCCTCTTGAGTTTCTAGAGAATGATTTGCAGGCAGGAATCAAAGTTGATCCTTGTGGTCGCCGTTGTTACTGGAGGGATGTAAATGCATTCTATTGGGATTGAGTTGTGGCGCTCTGGTTTGAGTCTTTTCGGACGTGGAGCCGCCTTACAGATGCATCGTTGACTGAGCCAAGGCAGTCGTTCTGGTTATGAATGTATGCTGGAATCGGTGATGACTTGGCTCTTATTCGTATCGAATACTTGGATCAGTGCTCTGCTTTTTTTTTTTTTTTTTGCTTGTTTATCTCAGGGTGTGAGTGTAACATACCCCCTGCAGATCTGTGCAATGTTTGAGCTTTCTTTTAGTTTGTCTGTTTAGTTGGGCTAGGAGTTTTTGAATTATTTTTGAGTGTTGCCTGGATATTCCCAGGTGATATGGTCCGGAGTCGGGACAGCGCAGGCGTAGATAGCCATTTGTTATTTCTTCTGCCTGCAAGTCGACTGGCTTGGTGTCGTGCGTCCATTGGTAATCTTACGTTTGGTTTTCCAAATACTGCACATTACTGCAGCATCCATCTTTACGTGACTGAGAGAAGTTAAGTGATTATATCTGCTGTTTTTCATTTTAACCTGCTTATAAAAATAAAAAAAATTGAAATCTGCATCACATCATAGGTACAAAACGACACACACTCCGTTATGTCCGGAAATGATTAAGTTGTAAAGAAACTTTAAAAACTTCGACGAGCTATGCATTGTGCTCCATTATCTGCTAAATGGCATTAGAACAATTCTGAGCTGGGTATCAAGACAGCGCATGGTTGTTGGTTGCAGCACGTTTCTGGTGCGTCTTTCTGCTTCATCTTGCTCCTGTCATTGACATAAGTGCTTCGGTGTCTTTCCTGAATTTGCATTTCTCACACCTTCTTTTTTTTTGTCATCCCACGTGCTATCTTCCGGTCTGGCCACATGGATTATCCAACTGGTCATTGCGTGGGGTTTTGATATTGATTAGCTATGGCTCTGCCGCATTGGCGTTTCCTCATTGATTGCAAATACAAAGGAATTGCGTTATTTATTCCTTTGATGATTGATTGGCAACTTTCTTATACGTTATTTCTTTAAATGTTACTTGTATTCTTTATTTGATTTTAAAACTATTTTAAAACTACAAGCCACAATGATGCTGTCGAACGCACTCCACTAGTACATAGTCAGTCGAACGGTTCAAATAATTTCATTCCTTATATGCTTTTCCGTGCATAAATTAGCATCGTGGCTAAGATCCAAATAACAATGTTCTGGTGTCTTGTGTGCTCGCTGTACTTCTCTGTCGTGCCTAGCATATCAGGAACGCCTCTGCCCCGAACTTGTCAGATACAAGGCATATCAGGAATACGCACCCCCCTCCTTTTTTTATATAGATAATATTTGTGCTGATGTGGAGACACTTAATTGTCACCTAATCCCATCCCTTGAACTTTATTTCTCTTGTTATTTCTTTTTAATTTGTTCCACATGTCGAATTTTCCTCCATCTTCACTTGTGCCGTTGTTTGGCCTTATAAGAGATAGCCACCACGCCTTTTTTTTGCTTGTTCATGTGCAACGCACTTTACAGAGCAGTCTTCTAAACAAACGATGAAGAAGGTATGAAATAAAAGTTAATATAACAAGATGTATTAATTTCTGTCATGCATTTTTTTCATCTCACGTTGCTTTGACGTCCGACACATCGCGTCCAACCTCACTGCTTTCATCTGTCATTCCAATTTAAGTTGCCTCCTTGTCTTTGCCTGACGGCTTTGCTTCTTGGATAAGCTGTGCGATTTTATTACATGTTCTAGCATCATACCGTCGCTCGCACCGGAGTTGAATGGGTGGCAAAGGTGGATGAGGCATAATAGTTGACGTTATGGGAAGCTGGGGAGGGTGCATAGGGATGTGACTGGCCTATGGTTACCTGTCCTTAGTTTTCTTTCTAAGGACCTCCTGGTAGATGACATTTTGGGTGAGTGTGTGTGCTGATAGTCCGTTGTGAGGATTATTGTCACTTTGCTAGATATTAGGAAGTAACTCTTGCACGTGAAAATGCAAGCATATAGTTGGCCATGGGGAGAACACAGGGGCGGAGGTATATTCCGAGTTTGTCAAATTGTTTGGCCGCGTGGGATTTGTTTATGGTCATTGGTATGCGAGTCTGACTGGAAATTGCATCCTCTGCAAGTGTGACTGGTAGGTTGGCGCTTGATGGGCAGAGTTTGTAACATGATATAGGTCTAGGCCTTGGCTGAACAGGCGCAGTAATATATTAGATAAATAATAAATCTTTTCTTTAAATGCATATGGTTTTCTTGTTACATTTTGTGTCAAATTCACCTTCTGAGGTAGTTCACGCATGTGCAGAAATGAGGGTTTTTACATTGCAGACGACTGTTCGAGGTGGAGTGGGTCATTTACGCTCTCAGCGGTGGGACAGTCTATCGCTCGACAAGAGTGAATGAAATCGTCGGCGAAGTGACTCGATGAGTCGTGACGTATTACGCCTGCTCCAGGGTGATGCATCATTTTCGTTGCCTAGGCATAACCGAATGTAATAACATTAGATAAATCGTCCTCCTCTAAAATCCCAATCTCTGTCTGCTGTGTCTCGCGATTCTCATACTATAGCCTCATGCGTGTTCATGTAGATCACATGAGCCCCTCGTAACGAGGTGATCTCTGACAATTTCTCGTCGGTCAGTTTGTGGAGGTAGATATTCGTCAAATTATCTATCAGCATCCGGTTAACAGATATATCATACGATGTGTGTTAAAGTGATGGAGAATTGTGATACCTGACCAAGTCCCGCCCCCCCCGCCACGCACCACTTCCCCCTCAACTCCACCATTTTGCCACACCTCTCAATTCCTCTTTTCAATCGCAAAGAAATTTCCCTGCATTCTCCTCAACTTCAATTGGGCGTGTGCAGTATGGTCGCTAGAGGTACGCACAGTATGGCGCTAGCAGTTATCGCACACTGCCACCTATTGGTGGTCGTCATGGTTTGAATCCCGACCGCAAGTTATAAACTGTCCATCCCGGTGGTTTTATAGGCTTCATGTGTGTGCCATCCCACGGATGGACGTTAAACTGGGCGGTCCGCATCTGTCGTCACGTTGGGTTGGACCGTTAAAGATCCCACGGTCGTCTTTTCTCTGACGAAGAGGTTTGGTGACTGCGCTGTGGCCGGAGCACCGTCTGACAGATGACCAAAACTGCGCTTAACTACAGGGGGTGCTTGCATCAGATGGCACAGCCACACCCTCAGCCAGTAGTGCTGACCCCAGCAGCCCTTGTGCTGCCCTACAATAAGAAGAACTTCTGTAACTTGACTTTTTCTCCTGCTGTGGTGCTTGAAGGATACCAACAGGAGGATTTCTGCTCTTCATTTTTCCTAATAACTCATCATTTGGGAAGTGATGCAAGGTCCCAAATAAAGAGTTTTGTTGTGCTAGTTGGATTGATATTTATGACATCACACTTGCTTATCTTACTTCTCCTTTTAGCAGGTGAGCGATCAACTTTGCATCACAATGCCTTTATGAATATCGATTTGGTGCACACGTTTGCAGGGTGAAGTCACCTCTGGGGGACGTAGACTCATTGTTGTTCAATCACACGTCACATCAGTGCTATTACATACTACGTGTTACAGTACATGTTAAGGTTGTAATGAACCATAGTACCGCCTTTTATACAGCCAGATTCTCAGAATATTCACCATATTCATGGATAGCAAACCATGACTTCCAATTAATGTGTGATTTAACCTGACAATATACATGTCAGCAAGTATTTTCATGTTTTCATCAGTCAGTATTGAGGTTCCAGGCTCAGAAGAGATGAAAGGACTTGGTGTGGAAGATTGGCGTGATTTCTGGAGTGGAAGGATACGGTGCAGTAATTTGGGCATGTCTGTTATTCTCTGGACACTTGGGGTCAAGGTAGTGCATGCTTGGTCCCAGCGAGTGTGAAATGACAGAAAATAATGCTGTTGAAAAAAAGTGGTGAATGCTGTAAAATAATAGCAAGACGTCATCCTTCTGAATTGTGTGTAATGTTTTATGTGGCTCAATTGCGGATAGTGCGAAGGGATTTAACAAATGCGGGAGGGAGCTGCATCTACCGACGACGTCCTTTTTTCCACCGCAAATCCCCAAAAGTTTCCTTGTGAGAGTTGGGAGCAGCATCATGTTGTATCGTGCTTTTTTGTTGGTGTTTTTTTGTTTTACCATTGTCGAGACTACTCGTATTAGAGCTAGACACACATGACGCACACAAGGGGGGGGAGGAGACAAGAGGGGGGGGGGGGAGGGAAGGACTAAACAGTGGGGAACTGAGACATGCGTTCTGTGGAAGGGAGAGGGATAGGGTGGGGAACACGGGGATATACAAGATGGGCACTACAGGGCCTTTCAGCGAGGAAAACAGGGAATTTGAAGGAGATGCATTTGTTGGATTAACGGGGATAGAAATATCATGGTATTCGGATAGGGGAAGATAGGTGGAGTGGTTGAACAGGCTGGTTTTGAAGGCTCTGGAGCGAAGAGATGGGATTGAGAGAGTGGTGAGTTTCTGTCCAATGTTAGGAAAAAGAGGAATGAAGAACGATGTTGAAGGTGGAGCCGAGTGATTCGGTGATTTTGGTAGTTTACCAGAAAAGGGGGTTGCTGGTGGACCTTGAGCGCCCCTGCGAAATATGGGGGGACATATTGCAGACAGAGCAGGGCGGGCGAGAACCGGAGGTGGAGACGGGTAAAGACAGAAAGACTACGACCTGCCTGGGCGGTGGAGAGTGAGAGGCCCCAAAGACTCAGCCTCATCGTGGGAGATGTAATGAATTATTCAACAGAGTAGACAGTCATAGAACCAGGGGCATAACGCCTGAGAGTAAAGAGAGGAAAGTTAGACGGTAGTAGGGCAGGGCACTTTTCACTCAGAGAGTAGTTAATGCATGGAAAATGGTGCTCCCGGAAAAGTAGTGGCAAGCAGAAAAAGTAGATAAGTTTAAATTAGGAATTAGATAGGTACCTGGAAGTTATGAGATAGAGGGTCTGGGGAATGTTTGATGAAACTTTTATGTAAGTTTGAGTATTGATGTGGTGATTGTGTACGGAGTGCTGTTGGTGGGGTCTTGTTAAGGGGGGTTGTTGTGGTATTAGATGTGTTTTTTAACCAAGGCCACATGCACCATCCCCGGGGGAAAAAAAGGAAAAGCAAATATATATATATATTATTAAGTATAGAATTACAAAGAACAAAATATATTTTTTTTTATTTCATTATTAAATGTATTTTTTGGCATTTTTACTTCCTTGGATCTTGTGTAGATGGGTTAGTACAGTGGTGTTGTTTTTGCGCTCAGGCATGAGTTGGGCTGTA
>CM068967.1:53937242-53956943 GCA_035128595.1 Eptatretus atami
ATGATGGGCCATCCACACTGACCCCCATCTGATATATCTTATGACTTGGCAACATAAGTATTTATTTATGGCAATCCAGCCACATCCAACACACAATGCACAAATTTTGTAAAGTGCAAATGAAACCTGATATCATCAGATGAGTTTTTTTTAGATCCTCGTGGAGGATCTCTAAGTCTTACTCACATTGTTGTTCTTGTGGACTTTTTGTTTCACAGCGTACAGTTTTCATCGAAACTTCCTGAACTTGGCATATATATGTAAAAATACCCTGCACAGACAGTAACCATCTCCGATTTTGAAAATTCCTCCTAGAGAAAAGTTATGACGTCAAAATATCTCCGCTAATGGAAATCACCTAAAAAATTATCTCCGAAACTAGGCAAGCTTTTTGAATTCTGTTTGCGCGAATCGAACAGGGCATTAGCAGAGATGAATTACCGCACATATGATACATCACTATGACGTCATACCATTTTTATGACGTCATTCCTATTTTTTGACATTTTTTGTTTCACAACCTAGAGTTTTCATCGGATTCTTCGTGAAACTTGCCATGTATATGCAGAAAGCCCACATGCAGGCAGTAACCATCTCCGATTTTGGAAATTCTTCCTAGAAAAAAAGTTGACGTCATAATATCGCCGCTAATGGAAATCGCCTATACCATTATCTCCGAAACTAGGCAAGCTGTTTGAATTTTGTTTGTGGGAATCAAGCCGGGCATTAGCACAGATAATTTATCGCAAACATGATACATCACATGACGTCATATTCGTTTTATGACGTCATCATTAAGTGGACGAGGATCTTAGCTCATTCGAGCTTGGTTTTTTTTTAATTGCAAAAATGAAACACCAAATATCTTGCATATCAAGTTTGCCCCTGTAACCATCAAATGTGTATTTCAAATGATATTTGAATGGAAATGCGCAATTTTTTTTTTAACTCTTAAATTGCTGACATGTTTGTATGAGCAGTGCTATTGACAATGTACAGATGGATGTACACTTTTTATGAAGTTCCACAATCTGCTTCAACTTTCATTTGGGGATAAGCTAAAATTTTGGCGCACTTCTCAAATGATATAATCATTTTCTCAAGTTTAAATATGTACTTGATATATTTTTTCAATAATAGTTCAGGAACATTAAGGGGGCTGCATTTGCAATTTTACAACAACATTAAGGCTTCTCCCCTTTCATATGTAGCACAAGGCTGTGGGGTAACATCAATGGCTGAGGTCATGGCTGTACCGCTGATGCAATGTCCTCTGCTGGTAAAGGACAGGAATTTGTAATTTATTCAGGGTGCCGGCGATAGCTCGCCTACTATTTGCCAAGGACACCGTGGGATATTTAACATCCAACTAATGCCAACAGACAGGACGTCCAGTTTAACATCCATCCGAGGTAACACACATTGATTGATCACCTTGCCTGTGACACACCAGGATAACAGTTTATAGCTGGGTCTGGATTCAAACCCAGGCTAGACAGCTTAGAGGCGAGTGTGCCTATCTCTAGGCCATCCTGCCAGCCTTAGCTTTAGGCTGAGCCAAAGCATACCTGATTCTATTTGGGTGCAATTTTACAATGCTTGAGTGATGGTTTCATTTTCAAGTGCACAGCTTTATATCAAGTCAAACAATGAGAACAAACATTATATTTTGCACACTACTTTAATGTGACCATGCAAGCTAAGTAAATATTGTGTATTTAACTGTGGTGTGAATAAGATATTATACTCAATACAAAAGTCTCACTTGTCAGTCTGTGCCTAACCTCATATCTTTTGTTTGTGTATCATTGGAGAGGTCCTCTGGCTTTTATTTTCTGGCTTCATACTTGCCTTTATCAGCCTCACATCACCTACGTTCTTTTTTTTTTTCCTTGTAACTATGTTTGCTGCTTGGCAGGAATGAAGCAGTTAGGATGAAGACTGCCCTGGAGTGCCTGCTAGCAGCACTGGAAGCTCGGAGTGCAGCGGCACGAGCTCGAGCCCTTTCCACCGAGGCTGGTCTCGGTATTGAGTATGACGAAGACGTTGTGTGTGACGTTTGCCGTTCACCACATGCTGAGGATGGGAATGAGATGGTCTTCTGTGACCGGTGTGATGTTTGTGTGCATCAGGTACAGTGTGCTTGTTTTATCCATTACTATTGCAATGGAGTGTTTTAAAATCCTTGTTTTCTTTGCACAAAACCAACAATCAAACAACATGAACGAGTTTCTATTCTCCATGATGCAGTAAACAGCACAACAAAGTTCCTTCATCCATTGACCTCGAAAGCTGGTTTACATGTAATCACAATTGTATTTTGTTGTTGTTGTAGAAGAACTATGTATAAAAAACTTCACCTAAGGCGGATTCAAAAAGATTATGTAAATAAATACGGTTATGTTAATGTCACTTCATGTTTGTTTGTTTTTTACACAGGCCAGACTTGATGATCATCTTTCATCCTGTTGGTTTTATTCCACGAGTACTTCCATAAGCCGTTATGGTCCAATAGGATGTTAGCACATCTGCCTTTGAATTGTCTAGAGTGAGTGATTCTCAACCCCATTCTAGACTTGGATTGTGGCTTCGCAGGCCAGGCGTTGCATCACAAAATGCGCTGTCGTTCAGGTGGATGTTTAGTTAGCTCTGCTTCGCATCTGCAGAATTGTTTGATGGATGCTAAACATCCCACGATGTCTTTCATGAAGAATAGGCTAGTTAATCTCGGCACCCTGAACAAACTCAAAATTCTTGCCCCAACCAGCTACAGTCAAACATCAGGCCTGACCTGCTGGGTTGTGAAAAAAAAGAAATTGTGGGCCCAAAACTTTCAGTAGTAGTCATCATAGTCGTCCCATGAGCAGATCAATGTATGTGTCTTTTTAAGAGGGTGCTGGTAGGTAAGCACCAATATATCCTTGACTTTGACTTGCTCATAATTTTTTGGCACTTGTGTGTGTGTCTGTGTTCAGGCATGTTATGGAATAGAGCGTGTACCTAGAGGGAGTTGGTTGTGTGCACCGTGTGCAAAATGCATTTGCCCACCATGTGCACTCTGTCCACGTCGAGGTGGGGCCATGAAGCCATCACGCTCAGGGTCACGCTGGGCACATGTCAGCTGTGCTCTCTGGATCCCAGAGGTATACTTCTACGAGGCAAGCTTATTCAGGGCAGACCGAGTCAGAAGCTTGGTCTATTGGAGCTGGGAATGCACATATAAATACAGATTAACTTGTAGTGTAGCTATAAACGTGAAAATATGTCTGATGTTGCTGTTCAAAGTGGGCTTTATGTGGTGGTGAGCAGGTGAGCATTGGTTGTGCAGAAAAAATGGAGCCAGTGTTACGTCTTTCGCAAGTCCCACCAGCACGGCGTGCCCTGCTCTGCTGCATTTGCAATAAACACGTCGGTGCCTGCATCCAGGTTAGCCATTGAATGTTGAAATAAAATCCATTTTGGATTTCTGTAAATGAGTCAAAGTTCCTGCTGAAGCCAAAAACTCGTTCATCTGACATCATCAATGCGTGTGTGTGCATGTACATGAGCGTATTTGTGCGTGCATGTTTAATTTTGTAGTTTTACATTTCAAGCACCATGATATGTTTTCAAGAAGCAATGTCACAGTCGTCTCACTGGACATCCCCCGAGTATTGTACATCGTCTAGCAACCAGCCATGATCATTAAACCTTCTGCCGAGATAATTTGGGGTCCTCTCCTTGACTGACTGATGAATTTTCTTTGTTTGCAAGCATTGTGTAGCCCCTGAGGGTGTTCTATCTCATGCCTTTCATCAGAGTCTGTTGTCCTTCAAGGCAGAATCATAGGACCAGTCCTGATCCGGGTTTACATCGATAACCTTTAGATCTCTTTGGAAAACCCGATACATCACTTTACAGATGACTCCACTCTTTGCCAGAAAGTTTCCCACATCAATGATGTGTTGGCTGCAGCTGCATCCTTGTCCACCAATTTGGACAAAATTCAGATTTTGTCAATCACCTGGAATGTGTCATTCAATGCTTCCAACTCCCACACACCGACTCTGTCTTTATGTAAAGACCACATGGCTGGACATATAGTTTACTTGTGCAGTCAACCTCTGGTAGATGTGCACTGTCCCATTTTTGTAGCTCTTTGGACAAATAATCTACCATGACCTTTACTGGGCCCATCACATCTCCAAGTTGGCCTCCAGGGCAAGGATACACTTTGCAATTTTCCACGGAGCTAACAGTGTACCATAGCCTAAATCATTCCGAACCGGTCTCAGCACCAAACAGTGTACGTCTTCTGTATATGGAGTATGAATGTCTTCTGCGGTTAGGTGCTGCCAGATCATAACTTTCATACCTTGAAGCGGTGGAATCCAAGGCTCTGGGGTTAATTGGAGTTGCTCAACAAGAAGCCGGGGGTGTAAAGCTTGCTCCTTTCCCACTGCAGGCAAGTTGGTGGCCTTGCCTCATTTCTGGCCTCGCCCCTCCTGTCATCTCGACTCTGTCCATCGCAAGCCATACCCGGCCAAGTTATTCAGCTATCGCACCCCAAATCTTGTTATCCTCACCAAATCAAAGTGAACTCACCTCCACTCATTTCACCCTCCTCCCCTACTCCTCCACTCACCCACCCTTCTCTTTACTGTGTAATCGCTGCCATGAGTCTATCTAATCATGTTCTTCTCTCCACTCATGTAACCCATCACGATATCATTTAATATCCCCTATTCATATTCCCGATCTTTTCCATTTTCACTGACTCGACTCTCCTGTCTAACTGAACTTTCCACGTTTACCTTGTTTGTCAGCTTTTCCTATGTGTTTACACGTCCCATGTCTGTTTAGCCGACTCATTTTCTTTGTCTTTTCTCTGGATAGCAGGATAAGTACGGTGTGGTAATGTGGGTAAAGTGCACATATGGTTCTCTCGGTTGCTAGATATCCTTGCAAGTTCAAAGGATACATGAAAGGGGAACCCAAACGCTCAGACCACCGACACTAATCTATCTCTTGATACCCTGCCAAATAGATATGATGTCTTTTTCCAATTTTTGAATTATAAAGTCGGTAAATTTGCGATTAAAAGTCGAAATCTGCTTCTTCAGATTATCCGTGACATCACACCCGGGAGTCGACCGTCATATCCGTACTGTTTCCGGGTTACATCGCGGTACGATTCAACTCAAACAGCATATAATTTTCAATTTTCTACAAATTTGCCGAGTCGATACGTCCTTTGTTTGCTATATTTGGAGTGTTAATAAAGCTATTATTCACTCGATCTGCAAGTGTCCTTGCCAAAGACTCTAGCTAGTGTGAATAATTCTTCTTTTGATGTGAGACCAAGTGTTGTTCTTTTGTGTTTAATGGCGTTTACAGAACCAAGAGGCTCTATATATGCCACGCACATAAACTCCGGGTGTCTCCGGGTTTTTTAATTTATTTAATTTCCACACACAGTTAATAAAACGCTGTACAAACTCTTAACCTGAACCGATTTTCAACATTTAAACGGCTAAATTTAGCTTAGCAGCGGTTCTGACTGCTAAAAAAAAAAAAGTATTCGTTTGGAATATAATTGAAATTCAGCATTGATCGTTTTTAAGACTGATTTTTTTTTCTATGCCCGTGTATTAACCGCAACCCCAACTTTTACCTTTTCTTGCCAATAAAAAAGTGCGGATTATACACCGGAAAATACGGTAATACAAAATCCCTCCCTTCTAAGCTGTGAATTGAATGGAAAATGAAGCCCGACTGAGCTGAACTGATCATGTGACCAGCATTTTCATCTTCACGACCACTTCTGTGTTCTTCCTCTGAATCACTCGCACAAGGCTCGAAACGATTCGGCTCCGCAATTCCCCTAAAAATGTTTCCATCACTAATTTTGTCTCTAATTGTTTTTTTTTTTAATACATAATGTCTAGGCTCGTATGAGAACTAACACACAGGACGTAGAACAAGGGGAGCAGGAGACAAAAGGGGTGGGAGAGGAAAGCACAAAACAGTTGGGAACAGAGACTTTAGGAGATCTATGGAAGGGAGAGGGATGGGGTGGGGTACACGAGGTAAACAAGATGGACACAACAGAGACTTTCAGGTCCTTACACGAATATTCCTCTTGTCCTCTTGAATATTCATTCATTATGAAATTAGTAGGCAGTAGTGCTATGGTTTATTTCACAGGAATGATGGGCCAATCACCTTGACCTCCATTTGATATGTCATGACTTATGGCAATTTAAGTGCCATACTTCTTTTTATTTAATTATTGGCTGATTCTCCATATGTGCGTTGTTTTTGAAAACGATTGAAAGCTCAGTATCCTGCTTGTTGTTGCCACTTGTCTTTCCTGGCACCTCCCTCAGTGCTCAGACTGGTCATGTGTAGCTGCATTCCATGTCACCTGTGCCTTCACAGCTGGCCTTTCCATGCAAACATTGCTTGACCAGCGCACTGACCAAGTTCGCTTCCGAGCTTGTTGTCCCCAACATACTGCGCTCGCCGGGTCTGTTGATTTTTCAGACTCGGGCAATGAGGGACAAACATTGGGTGTTGAAAATCAACAGCAACCTCTGTCTAGCCACCGAAAGCAAAGACTTTTAAGACTTGATGAAGAATTCTTTGGGTCAGTGCAACCATCTGAAGTTGCACGGTCACTTGGTTTGTCAGAGGATACTGCAGACTTTGTCTTCCAGTACTGGAAGCTTAGGCGAAGGGGAGATTTTAACCGCTCTCTGCTACGACCGCCAAGGACTGAAACACCATGTGTAGGCGATGGTCGGGAAGGTACTGGCACACTGGGGGGAGGACTTTCTGTTAAAAAGGGTGGAACAAAGGAGGAGGATGATGATGATGAGGAAGAGGAAGAAGAAGAAGACAATGACTCTGATGACGAGAGTAAAAAAGAAGGGGAGATGGAAATAGAAGATGTGGAATGTGAAGCTGAGGATGGTTCACGGATGATATGGACGAAGGAAAGAGATGAAGAAAAGCAAACGGAGGGGAAAGGAGAAAAGGAAGAGACCATGGTTGATGATCAGCAGCATTCAAGTCCAGCTCATGTGAAGGAGCCAAACAAACCATCCCAGGGTGCTGGCTTCACCCATTTGCGACAAAATCTCGAAAGGGTAAGTTTATTGATTCACATTGTTGTCTCCTATATGATAATATTGGTGTACTTTTTGAGTTTTCTTGGTTAATGTCAGCTTGTTTAGAAAAGATTCATTAAAAGAACCAAATGATGATGTCAAACTTCATTCTGCCCCTCTCCCTCACTCCTCCCCCCTCCACGGTTGCCCTGCTATGTTAGGCAAGGAACTTGTGTTACATGGTTCTTCGGAGAGAGAAACTCAAAGGAGCTTCAGTGCGTCTGTGTGAACAGCTATTTTTCAGGCGTCTCCAACTGCAGCTAGCACAACATGGTGAGGTTGTGAGTTGTCAACACATAGTAAAGAAATGTAATTGCACTAATCTCCTGACTTACAAACTTTCAACCTTGCATAATAAAATTTGATTTATGACCTCAAAACCCAACATTAAGAACTTTTGCTCAACTTCAGTCAACCCGGTATTTAACGACAAATTAAGAATGCGACCTCTTGTACTTTTGCTCAAACATTTTGATTGTGGAATTTAAAATACACGTATCTCGCTATAAAACACCACAGCATCACTCTGCTTACATCTGGGATGATGATGTCAGTGTCTCTTTCCTTCAGTCTTTCCTCCACCGTCACGTTTGTGAAGTGCAGTGTTAAAGTACATTGTATTTACTCAATTTAAACGTTCTTGTGCATTACTGTATTGATCCATAACTATGGCTCCTAAAAGGAAGATGAGTGCTCAAGGAAGCAATACGAGTGGAAAGAAAGTTAGTAAAGTGGTATCGTTAGAAATTCTAATAAAGTTTGACGCGGGGGATATTGCAAGTGATCTTGGCCTTGCAAATATGACGGTCATTATGATTCACAATAACAAAGAAAAGATCATGGTATGTGCTCAATCTTTGACACATTCCAGTGCAGTGCAAGTCCCCAAAACATGTAGTTCTGTAATGGGGAAAATAAATTGGGGATGCTACCCACCCCCCGCAATTATATCATTATTTGTTTCACAAATGTTTTAACTTATGGAAAATTCAAATCAATGAAAACATTTATTTTTATTACAGTACATTTGACGTCTGCATTAAATTGCCATGTATTGACAGGATGGTGCAGAGGTATCACACCTACCTCTGAGCTGTCTAATTTGGGATCAATTCTCAGCCTGACTATAAACTCAATTCGGTGCCCCACAGGCTAGGAGTTGCATCACAAAGTGTGTTGTCCATTGGATCAGTATTAAGCCTGAGGACGAGTCTGCCAGCCCTTGTTGTTTCTGGACATTAAAGATCCCACTGTCTTTCGTGAAGAGTAGACAAGTTATCACCAGCAGCCTTCACAGATTACAAATTCCCACTACCTTTAGTTGAATGTTTGGTTTGTGAAAGACTTGGGCCAGAAATTTTCCCCAGCCGACCCCACAAGATGGTAGGATTATTTTGAGCCATTAAGCAAGTAGTAGTAGTAGTTTGGGTAAATTAAAGTACCTTATTAAAACTGGAACAAGTAATGGTAGAAGTGATGTTTTCTCCTTTGCGTAGTACATTGCTAATAAGTTTAATGGTAAATGTACATTGAAGATGCACTTTTTGTTATATTGGCTGACTTCTTGTAATAGCTTCAACCTTGGCACTTCAGTGTTGCCTGTGAAAAAGTGAGCAGCATTGCATGAGATGTTGAGTACAAACTACGTTCCAAAAAGCACTTATTGGCACACAATTAAATTCTGCCAATCTATCGTATGAAAACAGCACTCAAAACTTAATGCCATTTGACCGAGTTTCATGTCTTTGTTTAGGCAGATTCCATCCATACCACTGGAGGCTGCAATAATTGACTATGCTGAAATTGCAACAAGATATTCAGTGAATCTCGATCAATACATCCAAAGGAAGTGTGGTTTTGGTATCCATCTTGGCTATTGAATCAAATCGGCGATCACTCGTAGCCAAGTATGATCGTTTTCCTGTTCACAATTTGTGGGTCCACAGGTATGACGGTCAAGGCAAGGCAGAAGTGTGGTGCCATCGGACCTCACCCCTTATAAAGGAAAGAGGAAAAGAAGGAGGAGGAGAAGAAAGAAGGGTCTGCAGGTGGCTGACTAGGCCAGTCTTCGAACTGCAAATACTGTTGCAGTGAGGGCACTTCGTCCCAGGTGGAAGGGGGTCAGCTGTTTTGTTTTCTTGTCTTTCTTTTCTCCTCCACCTCTCATCAACTGCTTGTCGACATAATTCCTCAAAACGATGGGAGCCCTAATAGACCAAGCTGTGCCAAGCAGATCTATCTTGCGCGAGGGTCTCCCAAGTATCTAGGTTGATCTTACATTCCTTCAAGTTGCCTTTTAGTGTGTCGTTTGAATCGCTTACGTTGTCCACTATGAGTCCGTTGACCTTCTTTCAGCTAGGAACAAAGAAGCTGCTTGGGAAGGCGATGTTCAGGCACCCGGATAACATGCGCCGTCCAACATAATTGGTTTCGGACGATCAGAGCCTTGATGCTGGTCATTTTAGCTTCTTCCAAGACGCTGACGTTGGTACGCATATCTTCCCAGCTTATTCTAAGGATCTTCCGAAGACAATGTTGATGGTATCTCTCCAGGATTTTGTGGTGTCGTCTGTATGTGGTCCAAGTTTCACTTGCATACAACAATGTGGGAAATACAACAGCCCCGTACACCAGAAGCTTTGTCTCTGAGTATATGTCTTTGTACTCAAAGACTCTGCTCCTGAGGTGAGCAAGAGCAAAAGCAGCACTGGCGCAGCTGAGTCTGTGTTGTATCTCTGCGTTGATATCAGCCTTGATGGATAGATGGCTACCTAGATAGGGAAAGTGCTCGATGTTTTCTGGAGCCACTCTCTTGATATTAACGCATGGTGCTTGTACAGTCTCCTTTGAGGAAGGTTGGTGGAGCACTTTCATCTTCTTGATATTCATTGTAAGACCAAGGCTTTCATATGCTTCAATGAAGGCACCAAAGATGGATTGAAGATCTTCAGTATTGGCGAACACAGAACACAACATTTAATCATCAGTGCACTGAAGCTTGATAACCGAGGTGGTTGAGATCTTACTTTTTTCCTTGTCTGCTTGGTCTAAAGAGCTTTCCATCTGTTCTGTAGATGATTTCAACGCCATGGGGTGGCTTTCCCTAGACGACATGGAGGATTGAAGAGATGAAGACTGAGAAGAGTGTTGGGGCGATGACTCATCCTTGTTTAACACCTGTTCTCATGCTAAAGGGTTCGCTTTGAGATCTATTATATATTTGACAAGACAGTGGCTTGGCTACATGTATAATGCAAGACTAGTCTTTTTCATGAAGACGACTGATATTCTGCATTTGTAGAGATGGATGGAATCAACAGAATGTTGATGGAAGTATGCTAACCGCCATAGGAAGCAAGAAGCTCATGTCTCAGGTGTTAACCCTTCGTCGGAGCAAGAGAGGGTGATTGTATACAGGTATAGGGGCGAAGATTGATATTGGGTGAGAGTGTGCTTGCACCAGAGCGAATTAGGGGTTAGGAAGCATGTGGGGTGGGAATCAATAATTTTCTTACTTCAGAGGGAGTGTCAGTGTTCAGGTGTTAATAGTCAAGTGGACTTGGAGAAAAGGGGGAATTAAGGAGACACAAAGAAGAAGCAAAAGAGTGATGTTTGATGAATATACTAAAACAACTTCAAAAAGGTAACTAGAGCGACGTCGATGACACACCATCACAAATCTTCATGCTTCCCACCTAAATCAAAGTTGAAAGATGGCAAAAAAAAGTTCCACCAGGAATGACCCAATATCAAGTTTTTAGTTAATTTTTTTTTTCACCTGTTTTGATCCCTGTGACCCCAAGTCCCCCTCCACTGGAGCCCTGGAGCATGAACTGTAGGTCAAATCCCCCAAAAATCGTTAACATTTTAATGTCTTCCAATGTTAATTGCATATACAAAGTTTCATTTTCAAATATGCCCTTAATTGCATTCTTCGGTATTAGACCTTTTGACCCTGACCCAGGGGGCAGGGCCAATATTACACTGCTCTTGCACCTTCATGCCATGTGATGATTATAACTACCAAGTTTGGTGAATTTCTGCCCAACCTTTCAGGAGAGATAGCGTGACGGACAGACAGACACACGGACAGCTGGAGCCGATTACAATATCCCCCCGTCAACCCCCGTATTTTTCAAAAAGCATGGGGATAATAAAAATACAATACTGTATAGATACAAACAGTATATAGAATATAAAGGAGGGAGAATTATAAAAGGGGAAGAGGAGAGAGGAGGAAAAGGAGGGCATTTTAGAGAAAAGGAGAGGTAAATAAGATCAATTTAAATAAAATATAGTTTCAGGGGAAAGAACAGAGAGAGTGGAAGGATAGAGAACTTGTAAGAGATGGGAGGTCTAAGTAAATGAAAAGCACTCACTTATCCGATGGTGGGGGGGGGGGGGAGGTTCAGCGTACGGATCGTGAAGATGAGGCTTTGCTCACCTCGACGGAACACAGGCCAATCAGAATTTACTGCGTCAGCAAAGGGAAGTTGAATGTTGACAAAGAAAAATTGATACATACAGGTTAAAAGCCATAATGATTATGCTTGAACACGAGTTACCATATCCCTTTCTGAGTCCTTTCTGAGCAATCAAGATGCCGTCGATAGCAAATCAGACACCAATACTTATTTTGACAAGAAAATCGTTTTTTTTTTTAATGGGTTTGTAGCCATGCCAGTTTCAAAAGGCATCTCATCATTCCTTCTTCCACTCAAGATCCTGCTGCTTGGGAGTTTTGATAGTTGTTCGCAACTCGTTATCCCCATGCATTTTGAAAAAAACCGAGGGATATTGTAATCAGCTCTCTCTGTCCGTCACACTTTCTCCTCCTAAACGGTTGTGCAGAAATTCACCAAACTTCGTAGGTATGATCACCACGTGGCAAGAAGGTGCAAGAGCAGTCTCATTGGTGGGATCAAAAGGTGAAATACCAAAAATGCAAATACAGTCACGTTTTTAAACTTTTTTTTTCATGAAACTGTGTATACCACCAACATTTGGGGATGCATTAAATATGTAACGATTGTTTTATTTAAGCTCCAGTTCATGCCTTGGGTGGGGGAGGACTTGGGGTCACAGGGGTCAAAACAGAAGATTAAAAAAAAAATTGATATTGGATCAATCCTGGTGGAACTTTTTGCCATCTTTCAACTTTGCTTGGGGTGGGAAGCGTGGTGATTTGCGATGACGTACCATGGACTTCGCTCTCGTTGAATTTCCACTAAAATAACATGAAATTAATGGACTTGGGTTTTAACTGCTGTGTTATGCTATGCAGTAAAAGTGATTAGGTCCAATGAAAAACCAAAATAAAGAAATGTGCCTATTTGAATCGCCACCATTAGTGGTCAACACAGAACACCATTTGACGTATTGAATTCAAATTATCGAGAGTCCGCTGTATCCTTTGAATTGATGCATCAGGACTATGAAGTAGCTGCAAACCTCTGATGCTTTTCAGCGTTTGTCAAGTCATTAACTGAAGATGATGCATTGCAACAACAACAGTGTATTTAATCATGAGGCAACAAAATGTAGTCATTTTAACAACAGTTAGTTCTAAAAATCCAGAAGTGTGCTAGTTTAATAATGCACCAATTGCACCAATAGTTTAATAATGTACATTGAAGGTATTTCTATGGAAGGACTCATTTGTACACTGAACTTGTGAATTACATTTCAACATGTGTATATTGCAAAATGTTTTGAGCAAAATTTTCTTTATTTCTCTCTTGCAGCAAATCTTTTTGTTATTGTTTTCTCCTGCAGCATGTATGATTCTCACATATTAACACCCATATGATCTTCCACACCCAGGCTTGCCACAAATTGGCATAAAGGTAACTCCTAAACGGCGCGGACGTCGTACTACCGTTTCGCAGACAGCACCAGCGCCCTCTGACAAACCACGGCGTCCACGTGGCCGACCCCCTCGACGCCGGGCTCCTGAAGTCCTTCCAGTGCCAGACAATACACCCTCACCAGTCAACCAGCCCACCATGACACCTGCATCACTTTGTGAAGCCCGAGTGAAAGCATGTCATGTCCGAGTAACTCCAAGCAATGGGGGGAAACTAAAGAACTGGGGTGGGTTTCGCATTCCTAAGAAGAGTGACTTGGTTCCTGGACCTCGCTCTCCAAATGGATGTGGTTCTTTTTTCTCGTCGAGTGTGAGTTTGTTTGTTTTATCCTCTGCACTCTTCACCACTATTTAACCAATTCCAACATTTTGATAAGTATAACAATGCAACATTAGAGTTTGTGCTGGTCACTGTGAACTTCCAACGAAATGCACCTTTAATGATGCTCAATGATGATGTTGCATTCATTGCGAGGACCTGTGGTGTTTCTGAAGTGATGAGAATGTTGTGTAATTATTAATGTTTCCATTGCCCAGTAGTCAATATCACCATACTAAAAGCATTAAAATTCAGATTTAATGATGGGATGCCTATTTTATGATATGAAAAAGCATCCTCATGATATCGCTTCCACAGATCGAAGATGGTGATGGAAGGCAAGGCGAGTTGGCCGAGGAGCCATCTGAAAAGGTCCAGGATGAAATTGGCTCACTGGGTGGCCCACCGACTCCAGGAACACCTCCACAGTGTGGTACAGTCTCCTTTGCCGGCATGGGTCGGACATCACCAACCACAGGATGCTGGCCATACGTCCGACAGGCCACGGAAAAGTCAAGACAGCAGAAAACCATTGGCTGGTTCCTGAATTCCGCCGTTGGTTAAAGCGTTTGAAAATCCCCATTCTTGATTAATTATTAGCTCTGATGAGCATGTTAGGAATGTTGTTTTCTCATTTTCTCTTGTACTATTGTTTGGTAGTTTATGATCATTCGTTGGTTTAGCCCTGATTACATAATATTTTGGTGGACTCCACAAGTCCAAAAGTCTGATATATTACCAGAGAGAACTTGCTTCTTTTTATTGTCCATATTAGCAGCAAAATGAAATCTCCCAAAGTATACAAACTTGATTGGTGTTACAAAAATAATATTTCAGACATTAGTTGGAAGTCAAAAGTTTGAAGGCATAGAAGTTTTTTTTTAATCTTATTGACATTGTTATTATTATTATTTGTAACAGTAAATGTGAAATATCCATGAAAGAGAGTTTGAATGTTTAACTTATCACACAAGGAGGTAAATACACAATTGGAAACATAGATTTAGCATCTTCTAAGACCCATAAGCACTGTGGTGCTTATGGGTGTTTATTCTTAACATTGAAGAAACATCGTGTGTGTTTAAACTTGAACTATGAACCACGCATGTGAACCAAAATTGATTACACCTGTAAACATGCAGCATTCATAAATATGTTATCGGTGACATTGAATATTTAAAGGCATACAGTGAATGCCTTTAGACTAATGAGAGCACTTGATTTCATTAACGATTGGTTTTTCTACAGACAGAAAATTGCTGGAGGAAAAATAAGCAGCGATGAATTGATTTCAAGTTGGGTTGGGCCCGTAGCATTCCCATGTGAGAATCTTGGCTCGAGATGCGAGGAACCCCGGTTAAAATACCTCCAACCATATGTTTGTTCATCGTTTACTATTGCCCTTGTAATTATTGTAGATGGTACTTGGATGTCTGTTCACGTCTTTGTCCTGCATATGATTTGTGTACAAGCTCCTCTATTAGCCTTAGAGTGCAGCATGTTTAAGCAAAACAAAAACATATCCGGCTCTTTCCACTGTGGCGACCTGGGATCTGATCTTGTTATAGATATTGTGATTCGAAAACAGATGGCCTTTTCAAAGCTGATTACATGACTTTGCATTATTTTATTGCAATTGGTGCAGTGTTGCATTTTGGGTGTTTCTATATGTGCACATGTACGTGGTACTAGATGGTGTGGGGTTACCCGCCAAGAGCGCGAAAGGAGATCTGTGCACCACTGTCGTTATTTAATGCATAACACAACCACATTGTTTAAATGCTCAAATACAATAGTTTCGTCATTGTTATGTCCAATATCTGCCAAATAGGAGTCCATGACTTGGTTTGATTCCACGTATAACTACCTACTGGGCCAACTCTCGATGTGACAAGACTGGTGAAAAAGAGTTGAACCACAAATTGGTGAGAATTGTTTTGTGAACAGCCAAAGCAGTAACTGCAATCACTGCTGGCTGTGATACTGCTCAACATTTTGAATGACTTTTCAGACTTGTCTTAAGAAAGGAAAACTACTTGTAAATACATTTTCTGCACTCAACTTTGTCTTAACATGTCCATGTGAGTTGCTCCTTGATGATACAGAAACTAAATATTGTAAAGCAGATATAAGTGGTTGTGGTTTAGAATGTCGTCGCTTCTCTGTATGGAATTGTTTTGTATTATTAAGCAGAGCCTGCAAACGGTTATACCCATCGGTGTACACCCTCATGTGCAATTGCAGCAAAAATGTGACGCGTCACTGCCAACGTTGGATCTCCTATAATGTCTTGCAACTACTGCGGACCCTTTGTTGGGCAAGGCTGAAACGCAGCCAAATGTTCATTGTTGCTTTTTTGAGTTCTAGAGATGATTTGCAGCAGGAATCAAAAGTTGATCCTTGTGCTGCCTTGTTACTGGAGGGATGTAAATGCATTTCTATTGGGATTGAGTGTGGCGCTCTGTTTGATCTTTCGACGTGGACCGCCTTACAGATGCTCTGTTGACTGAGCCAAGGCATCGTTCCTGGTTATGAATGTATGCTGGAAGTCGTGATGACTTGCTCTTATTCGTATCGAATACTTGGATCAGTGCTCTGCTTTTTTTTTTTTCTTGTCATCTCAGGGTGTGAGTTAACATACCCTGCAGATCTGTGCAATGTTCTGGCTTTCTTTTTATTTGTCTGCTAGCTTAGGCAGTTGAATTATTTTGAGTGTTCCTGATATTCCCAAGGTGATATGGTCGGAGTCGGGACAGCACGTAGATAGCATTTGTTATTCTGCCTGCAAGTCAGACTGGCTTGGTGTGTGCGTCCACATCTTGGAAATCTTACGTTTGGTTTCCAAATACTGCACATTACTCAGCATCCATCTTTACGTGACTGAGAGAAGTAGTGATTATTATCTGCTGTTTTCATTTAACCTGTTATAAAAATAAAAAAAATTGAATCTGCATCACATCATGGTACAAAACGACACACACTCCGTTATGTGGAAATGATTAAGGTTGTAAAGACTTTAAAACTTACACGAGCATGCATTGTGCTCCATATCTGCTAAATGGCCATGAGAACAATTCTGAGGCTGGGTATCAAGACAGCGCATGGGTTGTGGTTGCACGTTTTGGCTTTCTGCTCATCTTGCTCCTCGTCCATCATAAGTGCTTCGGTTCTCCTGAATTTGCATTTTCAGACCTTTTTTTTTTGTCATCCCACCTGCTATGCTTCCGGTCTGCCACATGGATTATCCAACTGGTCATTGCGTGGGGTTTGATATTGATTAGCTATGGCTCTGCCGCTATTTGCTTTCCTCATTGATTGCAATACAAAGGATTGCGTTATTATTCCTTGATGATTGATTGCAACTTTCTTATCCGTTATTTCTTTATGTTACTTGTATTCATTTATTTGATTTTAAAACTACAGCCACAATGATGCTGTCGAACCACTAACCCACAGTACATGGTCAGTCGAGGTTAAATAATCTCATTCCTTATATGCTTTTCGTGCATTAAATTAGCATCGTGGCCAAACCAATAACATGTTTGGTTGTCGTGTGCTCGCTGTACTCTCTGTCGTGCCTAGGCATATCAGGAACGCTCTGCCCACGAATCTTGTCAGATACAAGGCATATCAGGAAATACCACCCCCCTCCTTTTTTTATATAGATAATATTTGTGCTGATGTGGGAGACACTTAATTGTCACACTAATACCCCCATCCCCTTGAACTTTATTTCTCTTGTTATTTCTTTTTTAATTTGTTCCCTTGTCGATTTTCCTCCATCTTCACTTGTGCCTTGTTTGGCCTTATAAAGATAGCCACCCCTGCCTTTTTTTGCTTGTTCATTGCAACGCACTTGTACAGAGCAGATTCTAAACAAACGATGAAGAAAGTATGAAATAAAGATTAATATAACAAGATGTATTATTTCTGTCATCATTTTTTCATCTCACGTTGCTTTGACTCCGACACATGCGTCCAACCTCACTGCTTTCATCTGTCATTCCAATTAAGTTGCTCCTTGTCTTTGCTGAGGCTTTGCTTCTTGGGATAAGCTGTCCGAGTTACTTATTACATGTTACTAGCATATACCCGTGCTCCGCACGGAGTTGAATGGGTGGCAAAAGGTGGATGAGGCATAATAGTTGACGTTATGGGAACTGGGGAGGGTGTCATTAGGGATGTGATGCACTATGGTTACCTGTCCTTAGTTTTCTAAAGGACCTCCCTGTAGATGACATTTTGGGTGAGTGTGTTGTTGCTGAATAGTCCTTGTGAGGAATTATTGTCCACTTTGCTAGATATATAGGAGTAACCTCTTGCACGTGAAAATGCAACATATAGTTGGCCATGGGAGAACACAGGGCTGGAGGTATATTCCGAGTTTGTCAAATGTTTGGCCCTGGGATTTGTTTATGGTCATTGAGTATGCGAGTCTGACTGGAAATTGCATCCTCTGCAGTGTGACTGGAAGGTTGGCGTCTGATGGGGCAAGTTTAACATGATATAGGTCTAGCCCTTGGCTGAACAGGCGCAGTAATATATAGATAAAAATAAATCTTTACTTTAAATGCAATGTTTCTTGTTACATTTTTTTGTGTCAAATTCACCTTCTGAGGTAGTCAGCATGTGCAGAAGAGGGTTTTACATTGCAGACGCTGTTTTCGAGGAGTGGCATTACGCTCTCAGCGGTGACAGTCTATCGACGACAGACGTAATGACGTCGGCGAATGACCGATGATGTCGTGACGGAATTACGCCTCTCAGCGGTGACGTCACACGTTGCCATGCAAACGAATGTAAAAATTAGAAAATCGCCCAAAATTCCCAAACCTGTCTGTCTGGCGCGATCTCACATAGCCCATGCTGTTCATTAGACCACAGAGCACCCGCATGCCGAAGGTGGCGACAATCCGTCTGGCAGTTTTGGAGGAGATACGTCAAATTACACGCACACGTTAACAGAAATAATATATAGATGTGTGTTAAAATGATGGAAATTGTGATACTGACCAGTCCCCCCCCCCGCACCACGCACCACTCCCCCTCAACTCCCACCCATTTTTGCCCACACCCTCTCAATTCTCTTTTCATCGCAAAGAAATTTCCCTCATTCTCCCTCAACTTCTAAATTGGGCTGGCAGTATGTCCTAGAGGTACGCACAGTATGGCCTAGAGTTACGCACACTCACCTATATGGTGTCAGTCCTGGTTTTGAATCCCGACCCAGTTATAAACTGTCATCCCGGTGTTTTATAGGCTTCAATGTGTGTGCCATCCCACGGATGGACGTTAAACTGGGCGTCCCATCTGTCGTCCACGTTGGTGGACGTTAAAGATCCCACGGTGTCTTTTGCGAAGAGTTTGGTGAGCTGTGGCCAGCACCCTGATCAAATGACAAAAACCTGCCTTAACCTACAGGGGGTGCTGCATCAGTGGCACAGCCACACCCTCAGCCAGTAGTGCTACCCCACAGCCTTGTGCTGCCTACAAAAGAAGAACTTCTGAACTTGACTTTTTCTCCTGCTGTGTGCTTGAGATCAGCCAACAGGAGGATTTCTGCTCGTTTCATTTTTCCTAAAAACTCATCATTTGGGATGATGCAAGTCCAAATAAAGAGTTTTGTTGTGCTAGTTGGATTGATATTTTATTGACATCACACTTGCTTACTTACTTTCCTTTTTGCAGGGTGACGATCAAACTTTGCATCACAATGCCTTTTATGAATATCGATTGTGCACACGTTTGCAGGTGAAGTCACCTCTGGGGGACGTAGACATCATTTTGTCAATGCACACGTCACATCGTGCTATTATACTACGTGTTACATACAATGTTAAGGTTGTAATGACCATGTACCCCTTTTATAAAGCAGATTCTCAGCAATATTCACCATATTATGGATAGCAAACCATGACTCCAATTAATTGTATTTAACCTGACAAATACATTCCATGCAAGTAATTTCAATGTTTCAGTATTGAGGTCCAGGCTCAGAAGAGATGAAAGACTTGGTGTGGAAGATTGGCGTGATTTCTGGAGTGGAAGGATACGGTCAGTAATTTGGGGCATGTCTTTATTCTCTCCACTTGGTCAAGTAGTGCATGCTTGGTCAGCGAGTGTGAAATGACAGAAAAATGCTTTAAAAGTGTGAATGCTTAAAAAATAATACAAGACGTCATCCTTCTGATTGTGTGTAATGTTCTATTGGCTCAATGCGGATAGATGGAAAGGGATTTACAAATGGGAGGGAGCTAGCATCTACCCCACACTCCTTTTTCCCAAAATCCCCAAAAGTTTCCTTGTGTGAGAGTTGAGCAGCATCATGTTTGTATCGTGCCTTTTTTTGTTTGTTTTTTTTTTTG
>CM068967.1:53989333-54001606 GCA_035128595.1 Eptatretus atami
ATAACGGAGTCCTGCATGGTGATCTCGTCCTGAGCCATAGATTCTATCATTTCCAAATCTATATTTAATCTCTCCTGCCCCCGCTCGCCTTGAGCTGCCATTTTGTGTATCGGTAATAAAAAATTTCCACACTCGTAATTTAATGGGAACGGAGGGTCGCTCTACACACCCTTGATCCGATTCCCGTTATTAGTTTGGACGTGGACTGAATCTTTATCCCATTAACGAAACAGTGTTGTGGATCTCGCCACGCCGGCGTGCGGGCTCCGCTTTTAGTAATTGCGGCCGCGTGCCCACCGACTGTGCCATCCAGTTCGTAGCTTCGGATCAACGCGAAATCCCAGCTCGGGGTGTTTTTTAACCACACCAAGACCTTGGTCCAATGCTTTCTGCCCGCGTATCAGGGTCGATCGCTCGAATTGTCGATTTACCTAATGTATTCGCGCGGACAGCTACCGATAAGTTGTACTCAACGGGACTGCTGTGGAAACGAGCCGCTTAAGCAGCGTCGCTCATTTGCGATTGCCGAGCGTTTATATCGCCAAGTCCCCGTGACCCGATTAGGCTTTCTGGTGTTAAAACCCAGCTATTTATTCCTACGGCATTATGGCAGTGTCAATGGAGGAAGGGAGCGCCAACGAGCATGTGATATTCAAACAAAGGGACATTTTATTTCCAATGCAACACGTACGCAATGAATGGGGGAAGTGACAGACACGAGCCAAAGACTACGAGCGTTTGTCATTATTATTTAGCGTGCACCTTATACAGTTCTCTACTGTATTCGGACAAGGCGCCAACAGACTTCCTTGCAAAAACCCAGGAAAGAAAAGGTGAGAACAGGCCGGTAGGCTTTAATGTTCCCGGAGCTGTGAGAGACTAGAGCTCGCGAGACCGTGCAGTTACTGCCACCCTCGTGGTGACTCGCTGTGCGGCGACCCTCGATGTCTCGTCATCAACACGGCAGCTGGTGTAACGGCGGCTCGCGTGGTCCAGGCCTTGCCAGGCGGCCTGGTTGATCGGGCTGGCCGAGCGACGCCTCAGAGGAGTCGAACGGCCTTGCTCTTTTGGAGTTGATGCCTTTTTCAGAGCCCGCTCACTCCTCCAGCGTCGCACCGGACCGTCCCGGGCGCCCGATCAGCTTCGGACGGTTATGTCGCTGGCTGGCGACTTCTCTCGGCGACGACCTCTCTCCGCGCTGGCGACTTCGCTGCCGCTCCACTGAACCACAATCCGCACAGCACTGCCAGGCTTACTGGACTCCAGGCTCCCAAACTCCGTACTGAAAACTCGAACTCCAGAGCTCCGTATTACTCACCCGCCGACTCCGTACTGCATCAACTGTTTCTCGGCGTCTCGGTTTCGTGCCTTATCGGGTTGGAGGTGGTGTTGGTCTTTCACCTCCGACCCTTCACCCCCGCTGGTTCCCTTTTTCGTCATTCTGATCGATCTGTGGTAGACGCGGACGTAGGTAGAATCACCGGCTTTCGCTCCAACGAAAGCCGTCGTGTTTTTGTTGCGGAATGCCGCTCGTTCTGGAATGCCGTTGCTGCCGAAAGATGGCGCGTTGTGGATGTTGGCTGGTTTGGCGGAAGGTGGGTGAGAGATGTTGAGCGTGTGTGGCGAAGTGTGGGAGATGTTGGCGGTATTGTGGCGAAGGTGGTTGAGGAGATGTTGGTTAAAATAGAGATAGGAAAGATAACACTACCTCAAAGGTTCACAGCCGGCGGCACACGAATAATTCCCGTAGACATCGGTGGGGAAATCTAATCTGGACCACACCTTATTGACATAACTGATTCGGGGAACCTGAATGTGACTCGTGAATTTCCACAACGTAACGAATCATTTATATATAATATATTATATATATATATATATATATATATTATTGCGGTTCTGCAAAACCGCCACTCCCCCGACGCAATGGCATTCAACATATAGCGGTTCTCGACACAGTTATTTCATTTGTTCTGTTCTAGTTTTAGATAGCCCTTCCCTCATGTGTGGTGCGTTGATGGGACAATATGCATTGCGTGGGCTTTAGGTCGCGTTTGTCTTTCCATTCTTTCCTTATCTATCATTCTTTACATTATTTTGCTTTGCTGCACATGCGAACCTCCTTCCTTCATGCATGCATGCATTCCAAGGACCGTAGCAATGGGGGCAGGTCATTTGCATACGCGTACCAAAACCCCTTCAAATCTCACTCCATTATCCAACAGACGTTACACCTCAGACTTCACCAGACTTGAACCCCAACGTTGCAGCATTTCATACACCACCACAACGCCTTTACAAAAATCACCACACCATCGGACCACAGCCCAAGCTCACTTACCTTCGCCATTAACAGCCACAATGAATGACCAAAACCTCCATCACAAATCACCACAGTACAACCACTATGCTACACCATTGCTCATCCACCATCACCACCGACATTCACTCATCTCTCTCTGGACGGGCAGGAGATAGGGGAGCCTAACACATCCCAGTACAGGGTGTTGCAAAAAAATCACTGATTGCTATTGCAGTAAGTCACAGCGAGAGTTGGTGAGAGCCCAAGGTCTGAAATTGGCATTTACGCAAAATTCTTGTAATTGACGTTCTCGATATGTGCCCCTCCGCGATTCAGACAGGCATTGATCCTGACTCCAAAGTTCTGTCTAACTTTCCTGGAGGTCTCATGTGGCACTGCCTGGAGGTTGTTTGATACCTCCTGCTTCAGATCATCCAGTGTGGCAGGGTGGTTGGTGTAGACAGAGCCCTTGGCAGCCCCGCAGAACAGTCGGCCAGAGAGTTCAAGTCGAGGTTATGGGGTGCCCAGTCATGAGCGGTACCCAGGGAAATGAGGCGGTTTATGAAGAGCTTTTGCAGGAAAGTGATGGTGTCACCAGCTGTATGCGAGGGTGCACCATCTTGCATAAACCAGGTCATGCTGAGCTGGTTTTGGGTGACTTTTTGGGCTAGATCATTATGGAACTTCTGGAGCACGGCCCGGTAGCGCTCACTGTTGATCGTCACTGTCTTGCTGTTGTCATTCTCAAACCAGTAAGGCTCTAGCGTTCCCCATCTGGCATTGAAGGCACAGAAGCATGTGTCCTTAGGCCCTTTCCGGCAGAACCTCCAGCCGGTGTCCACTCATGATTTAGTCTCATACCACAGAGCCACCACTTTTGTCTTCTGCTTCACTGTCAATGGTATAGTTGAGCTACGGAGCTAGAAATTTCAGGGAACAAATACCACGATAACACCACCAAACCCTGAAAAGGAAAACGTTACAGCTCAAAAAACAAAGAAATGGCAGGAAGTCAAAGTTGTATCAATCTTTTTGAAACACCCTTTGGATACTCGAGTCTGGATGTTATAGCATCTAACTTTCAGCGCAAGAATGCGCGAGACTCCGTTCCACACCATGTGGATAGCCCAAGCGCTCCGCACAATTAAGGCCATAATTGGGTGTCTGGTGATTGTTCGTGGCCGGAGAGTGCAAACCAATATCCCGGCGACATGTTAATCTTGGTGCTCAAGCATGTGAGTGGAGTTCAGGAGTTCAGGGTGAGTGAGGGCATTTCCACTGCCAAATCCTCGCATGGGCAGTGTTAACGCCGGGGTAATCGTCCTTAAACCACTGAGGGTGCTGGAGGACACCCATCACTCCACCTGATCCACTCTCAACCACCGCCCCCACCAGGGGATTATAAAGGGCTGCGCATCCCGCACATTAAGGGGCTTGGTTCTCTGGCTGCACGTTCTTGTGGTCACGGTGCAGTGAACAACAGAGCTTGACGTTGCAGTTGTTTTTCGCAGGAATAAGCAAGTGCAATTGAGTGGAGCAGAATGGAGCCCATGGAGCAGGGTGCGCAACATGTGGGAAAGCCAGACACTAGATCGGGTGCAGTTATGACAGTACACGTACCGACCTCTTGACACTTCACTTTAGGACTATCTTCTCAAATGTTCTTTGTTTTGTTTCCAACCCCCATTGATCCACGTTTTTGCACCTTCCTCTCGGCACTTCACCTGCATATCACTGCACCCCTCACCGCACCTCCCCTGACCACACACTGTAGACATCTGTTTTCCTTCTTCCCTTCCCCCGCTTCTGCGACTGGGTTTGTGTTGGTCCGTCGATCACGCCTCGAAAAAAGAGGTCGCCAACGCCTTATACTTTGTGTCTCTCTCTGGACTTTCTAATTTCTTTGGGGAATGTTTCTGATGGCACCTGTTTTGTTTCTATAATTATGATTGTCGAAGTTTTACGATCTGGTTAACTCTGCACTGTCTCTCTTGTTTTTGTAAATAATTGCATTTATTTTGCCGCACTTCACCAATCATCCTTGCTTTCCCTGCTACACATATTTTATTTTGTAATAAATCCCTTGCTTATCATCAACATACCTTTCCAAACCATTGCTATAAATAAACTTGCTTATTCTTGTGAATGTACCCAGTTCATAGTATCTTTTCCTCCATTGGTCCAGCATCGACCGCATGTAGTGTTAGCAGGGAAGTTTTACCCAACGTGATTTGCTCTAATTACCCAGCGCACACTCACTATCACTTGGCAGTAATCCGAGTGTGTGTTGAAGGCACGAAACTCGCTTGGTGCAGCCGTCCAAAGGTAAGGTACCCACACAAATTAGTGGCACCCTGCCAGGATTGGAAGAACTACTCAGCGTTCATGGTTGCTAAACAACCCCCTGGGCGGCGGAGTTATCCGTGACTGGGGCGTCAGGACCGTGAGTTCGGGAGGAACTCGAGTGCTTCCTCTCGTGGTGAACCTCGAACCCTGGGCCATAACACCGTTATAACTTATTGTCAGATAGAGAACAAGGTGATACAGCGAGATATCTTGATGAAGAGCTACGTGATGTGACTGAAGTGTTGTGCTGTTGCCTACATGAAGCCAGGACAGCAAGTCTTCCATCATGTTGTTGCTGTTGTTGTTGCTGTTGAAGAATAACCCCAGTCAGTGCTGCAAAAACTGGCCCACAGCATGGCGACAGCCAACTGATCCTGCAAAAGCGAGCCAAAGATCCCCCACAACTGAGATGCCACACTGCCACCCATGTCGAGCCGAGACCACATAGCTTTAGACAACTAAGCTAAGAGGTAGAGATGTGTGAGAGAGAGAGAGAGAGAGAGAGAGAGAGAAGAGAGAAGAGAGAGAGAGAGAGATAGAGATGGCTACCCCTCCTGAACGCTCCCTGTTGCTACACACTTGGGCATTGTGGCCCGTGGACACGCCTCAGTGCTTTGACTTTAAGGTTGGCTGCTTCCCGCCGCAACTGACATTCGGTAGTGTACCACAACTTTTTTCCCTACACCACTGGTCTCTTCCCTTTATGTTTGAGTCTTAAGGACCAAGCTCCTCCCCTGCCTTGACCATGGTACTCCTCCACTTACCCCCCCCCCCCCCCGTCCTCACCAACTCTCTCTCCACTCTCCAACTACCCCCACATTATTGATATCACTCCTCACACTATCTTTCCATCTCAACCACGATCTACCTCTTTTCCTCTTACCTTGCTCCCTCAACTTATCCACTCTCTTTGCCATTCTCTCTTCCTCCATCCACTTCAAGTGTAAAGCCCACTTCAGCTGATTTTTTATCAATGTCCCAGTCAAGCTCATCTGCACACCAATCTTCTCCCTCAATCCATCCTCCTTCCATCCACCCTCTTTACTCCCATCCCTGTTGGGCATATTCTGGTTACACATGGCCTGGTAATGTGTTAATTGAAAAGGAACATGCCCCTGGGGCATCCTGTTTGCAATATAGCAGCAAAAGCAAGTCACTTCTAAACGATCCACGCCCCAAGGGTGTGCTCCTTTTAAATGAATCGCAAGGCATTTAGAGTTGGTCGATTATGCGTTCTCATTGCGTTGCTGATAGATGGGTAGGCAATACATCGACTGATAAAGTTTTGACAACATATTGTTCAAAAGGTCCAGCAGTACAGTTTGGAACTACTTCTGGAAGGTTAAAGAAGACAGTCTGAAAGTTGCATTCTCACGTTATTCAATTGACCTTGCTCATCACTGTAATACGTCCAATATGCCAAAACATTTGAAAACCAAACACCAGAGATAGTACGTATTACTGACGGTTGAGAGTGCAGATTCAAAGAAACAACACAAGTCGGCAACAGCAACAAGTTCGCTTTCGCAATTGACAATTGAAAGCGCTTTCACCCCGGTAACGCCCCGTTACGCTGCCTTCCATTCCCCTTACTCTGCCTTCCCTTACTTTACCCTCCCCTCACACTGCATTTTGTTCCCCTCTCCTTACGCTTCCTTCTCTTCCCCTCCCCTCATGCTGCCTTCCCTTCCCTTTCCCTCACACTGCATTCTGTTCCCCTCTCCTTATGCTACCTTCCCTTCCCCTCCCTTCCCTTCCCCTCACTCTGTCTTCCCTTCCTTTACCCTCCCCTCACACTGCATTCCGTTCCCCTCTTCTTATGCTTCCTTCCTTTCCCTTTCCCTCATTGCTGCCTTCCCTCCCACCACTCATTGCTTCCCCTCCTTCCTCACTCCCCCCCCCACCCTCCTCTCCTCCCCTCACCCACTCACTCTCCCCCCCCTCTTTCTCTCCTCCCCCCTTTAGTATTCCCATCAGCAAAGCGACGGGTGGTAATTGCTCGTGTGTGTATATGTACTGTATGTATGTATGTATGTTGTATGTATATATATATTTTTTTCAGCACACACACACACACACATGAGAAACATCTCAAGAACTTGAGTCCTGTTGTCATCGCTGTCCATGCTTGCCTTTCATAACCTCTGTTAAAACCTCTGTTAAAATGGGTGATGATTAATTATTACCATATTTCTACAACATGAGTAATTTTCCAAAGCTGGTGAAGATAATTTTGTTCTTTTGTTTTGTTTTGTAGGTGACTGATCTTGGAGTGAAAGGCCTTCCATCATTTGAATTTGCCGGATGATATCACGCCATTGTAATTTTGTTTTTTCTCTCTTCTCATTCTCGCAAACAAACACCCCATGAACCAGAACCATGTTGAGGTTACTTTGATTGACAAAGTCCATTTCAAATTCCATGTTTGTTAGTTGAGCATAATATCATGGTGCTTTTTGTCTTTGATTTCCCTTTACTTGGCTCACCCTTCTGGAATTGCCTTTGTGTTTTCTGATTCGCTTTGTCCCTACAGACCTCTAATAGGCGATTTGAGTGTTCCGTGCATCTAAAGGGATGTGTTGGGGATTGCGTGATTGTTAAAAATGAGATTGAATTAAAGGAAGGGGAGAAAATAGTTACGAGGGATGCAGGGAGAATAAAGGGAAAAAAAATCATTTGGAGGAAGCAGGAAGATTGCAAGCAAGGGTGATTATTGCAAGGAAAGGGGAGAATGAAGGATTTCAATGTTTTGATTTTTTTACATATGTAATATATCAACGTCCCTGAAACTGGCAAATTATTACATCCTGATAAAAATTCAACATTATATTCTGTGACCTTTTCAATTGTTCCTAACCTTGTTTTTTAGACTTCTCTTTTTCACTTCCACATAAACCCTTAATCATTTAGCTGTTCTGACCTTTGACGGTCTTTATTTGTTTTGAGGGTGGGAGGTGGTGGGGTGGGTGGTTTCAACAGTATTACCTTTTATAGGTTGCATTTCAGTGCCAGTTGCACATTGCCATGATGGCATTCGGGTTTCGATTACCAAGTGCGGACTGGAATCACATGCTTGGACCAGACCAGGTGGGGCAAGCAAATTACCTTGATTCTCCCTGAAGGGCATTTGATGAACTAAGCCTGGTGCTGGCCTCATGGTTAAGGTGACTGGCTTAAGATCTTTGGGTCTTGAGTTCAACCCCTGTGCCATTGAATTCAACACCAGGTGTGGTCGACTCAGCCTGTCATCCTTCCAAGGTTGGTGAAATGAGTACAAGTGTCCTGGTAATAGAGGGGTACTGCATTAGTGGCACATCCACACCCCCAGAAAAATGATGCAACCAGCAGCTACAGGCTGCACATGATAGCTGTTTAATGAACTGAGCTATTTGTTATTTTATTTTTGATCAATTTAACGGCGACATTAGAATTCTCTACCCCCGACTAGTCGAGAATCCAAATGCTTAATACTACTGATTCCTTTTAAGCCAGATTTGAATTCACAACCTCTGGAATTCCAGGCCAGTGTCCTTGTCATTTGGCCACCAGCATATCTGTTTGCAAGGTAGGTACAATAGGATAACCATTTATTTTTCATAGTTCCACAGGAATACAATAATCCATTAAAAGTGATGTACAAACATAAGTCTTTCATGGTTTATATCGTCACTCCATAACTGTATTTTGATTTCTTTTGTTTTAACCAACTGCAGTGCTTGTGAATTTTCTTTGCCATCGTAAGACCTAAGCCATTTTGAATCGGCATCTAGACATACTGGACTAGGATTGGATTATGAATTTGGAATGCTAGTTGCATCATTGTACTTATTCGGTATCCGTCCACATTGAAGCAGAAATTTGGAATTTATCCAGATTGTTCGCGCCCATTGGCCTGACTCTTTCTGAATACACCATGGGATCCTAATGTCCAACAGCAATTGCGAACAAATGGGATAGCCACATGATATCTCCCTCTAAAAGATTGCTGATGCAATTGTAAAGCAAAGCATCGGATGAAGACTCTGCCGGCAAAGCACTGGTCTGGATAGTTTATGGTGACGTTGAGAATCGAACCCAGATTAGACGCTTCATACCCGAAGGATTCTTCGAGCCATCATGTAAGCCCTATGTACTCCAACCTGGGTAATTCATTTTGTCAATCAGCTTGTGCATCCTCTGCATCAGTTTCTATCACCGGCTATGTGTGAGCAATGTTTGTTGAAGCTTTACTTGTGTGATAAAGTTTTTCATCAAGGGGTTCTGTTGGTCGAATTGCTCTCACAATCAAGGTGAATGAAAAGAGATTGAAAAATAAACGTTAGACATTGGATACAATAAACACAAGATTAGCAGGTGTCGTAAATTACAAATAGAAACACTCGTAAACCTACCCTGAATACGTCAACACCGACTGGACAGCCCATGCCATAGTTTATCCGTCCATCATTCAAACATAGCCACGTGACAGGTGTGCAAGGGGAGTGAGTTTGTTTTGTTCATTATTGTTTGCTGTCTCGTGTAAAAGCTGCGTTTGTGATTATGAGGGAATAGCAAAATTATGAATGAAATCAAAATGTGTGATTTTGGACTCGTGCAGCAAAATATTACTCGGTATTACTGTGGGGGTAGCAGGGTAGCTGAGAGGTATGCAGACTCACCTCTGAGCTGTCTAGTTTGCATTAGCTATAAACTGCCATCCTTGTGTTTCACACGCAGGGCAATTATTCTCTACTGTGTGTGCCCGTTAAACTGACAGTAAATTACACATTTTTGCCACTTTTTTTGAATGCATTGTCCAGGCTTGTGGAAGATGTAGAACACAGAATGGATCAGGACGTAACATAGCAAAATGAACAGCAGAAAGAGAAGGGGGGAAATGCCAACAGCAGGGTCGAGGGAGAAAATAGATGAAGACGGACAAACAAGAGGGGCTCGGGGTAAGAAGAAAAATTCAGGGGGTTGGATGAGGATTTAACGGATTTGGAAAAGATCATTGTTTTGGATGAGAGATGACCTGAGATGGTGGTGAACAGTTGCTTTGAAAATCTGGAGGGAAGAATGAGAGTGAAGAGAATGTGTAAGTTGTGTCCACAGGTGGGAAAAAGGGGAACGAATGATTAAAGGTGAGCAGTGATTCTGGATTTTGGGAGTTTCACTTGAAGGGGGTTGCTGGTGGACCACATGCACTCTCCAGATACACAGGGTGCTAAAGATCCGCCAAAAATCCCCTTCTGGTGAAACTGCCAAAATCACGAATCACTGCTCACCTTCACTCTTTCATTCCTCTTTTTTTTCCAACCTCTGGAACAAATCCCCACACTCTCTTCAATCCCACTCCTCCCTCCAGGTCTTCAAAAGAGCTGTTCACCACCATCTCTTATCTTCCCTCATCCAAAATCTTGGTCTTTTCTACCCCCGTTAATCCATCCCAAACCCACCTTCTTCAAATTCACTGTTTTCCTTCCTGAAACTCCCTGTAGTGTCCATCTTGTTTACCCCGTGTACCCTGCCCCATCCCGCTCCCTTCCCCAGATATCCTGTTGTCTCTGTTCCCCACTATTTTGTTCTTCCCTCTTCCCTCTTGTCTCCCATCTTGTTATATGTTCTGTGTGTTAGCTCTTACACGAGCATCGACATGCTATACAAAAAAAACAAAAAAAATAGTCCTTGTGCTGATTTTCAGAAAGACCTGAAAATAGGAGTTGGGTTTCTTATTGGGAAAATAGAAAAAAAAAACCAAGGCCAACATTGGTTTCTTAATTTTTCGTTTTTAATTGAACCATAATTTATTGATTTCAGAACATTAACTAAAAATAAAAAAGTGTCCGTTCTGTCAGAAAAATCAGCATTTTATCATATAGAATAGCTGTCTAACCCCAAAATGATAAAAACACATGAATTGTGCTCGAAGTCAAAATAAATTGTTCAAAAATAATACATTTTATTGTTCAAAAATAATAATAAATAAAAAAATTGGCACCTGTATTGCAAATGAAATAGAAACACCATCATAAAATGAAAATAACATTCCTGATGAAGAAAAACGTGATTTTTAAGGAATTTCTACCAAGTTTACCATGTTTCTTCATGAAGTAATCAATCGGAGTTTGCTGACAAAATTCATAGAGATCAGTGAATAGACTGTGCATGTGACATCATGTGAGAACTCATTTTTGGGTGGTCGCTAGAGTACCCTTATTGTCGGGTTTTCCGTGTGTGTGTGTGTGTGTGTGTGTGTGTGCGCGCGCGTCGTGTGTTACCTCCATAACTCCAAAAAACTGAAACGGAGCAGCCTGAAACTTGCATGCAAACAAAGGGAACTCCAAAGAAGTGCAAGAGTGAATGAGTATTTGGGTTAATTAAAAACACCCCTTTTGAAGTTAATTAACGGCCTTATTTAATTATATCCTTTATCAGGCGCATCCTCGGTCACCTCACTCTCGATGGGGTCTTAAGGCGCATCCTCGGTTACCTCGCTGGGGTCTGAATTCGCCATTTTGTTTGGCCTGCTCAACAATGAATTGAGTTGGAACAGGCCACAACTGTTTATTAACGATAAAGCACTCAAAATGTTGTTTTTTTTCTTCCTCACTTTCTTCACTGACATCGAATGCCTGGTGTACATCCCTACGAATCGCTATATACTTTACTTTTGTAAGTGCTATAGTTTTCAAATCAGGAGCTTGGAGTGATTTCATGCATTATATGATGCAATTCTCCATGATCTGCTCTCACGGACTAATTAAAGTATATAATCGAAATATAATTTGAATTTGGAGGATCAGGTCACGTGGACTAATTAACTCGAAATCTGGAGTGAAATCTGAAAATGTTAAGAAGTCGGTGATGTTTAGTTTTTTTGCCATTACCAATCAGCTTGCTATTGCTTGCCAAGCCAGCCGTTCCTTGTCAACTATTTAATTGGAGTGCTTGCTTGAGTGCTTAAGCCACTTGCCGAGCGCCCTACAGTCTATAGCGGTTCAGTTTGTGTCCCGATCGGGATGTACAGTTGGCAGTTGCGACAAGGTAGATGTACATATGGACAGATTTGGATCTGTAAGGAGACTCTCTGCGGGTGTGTGTGCGTGCCTGCATGCTTGGTTCCGGGCGCTGTGGTGGAAAAGTTTCATCCCGTTTGTGATGGGTGGTGGAGGTTTTAACTTTTAACCTCAGCAGCGTACGAGCGATCACCTTTGCCTTTGACCTCGTGACTGTTTCTAAAGCAATTGGTTATTTTTATGATTCAGTATGCTGTACGAAGGTTATTTGGTTTCTCTTTATGAGTTTCAAAGCAAAATACATTTAATAACACCCGATTTCCGAGCCATTTGCCGTATTAACATGTTTTCTAAATTTTAGAGCCAAATTTTTTTCCATCCGTCGCATGACGATTGCCAGCTGTTTATAAACATTAATGTTTATGCACATCTCCTTGAAATGTTTATAATGCAACGTTGTTTTTTACTAGCGAAAATCGAAGATTTTTCAAGTCCTGTATATTGGTTGGTCTTGTGCATTATTTTGTCTGTCTGTCTGTCTGTCTGTCTGTTTGTTCGTCTGTTTGTTGGGTCGCCGAAATAGGTGACCCTTATTGTCAGTAATTCTGTTTGTTTGTTTGGATGTTT
>CM068967.1:54046517-54058948 GCA_035128595.1 Eptatretus atami
AGTTGACAAAACACCGTTCACATCCGGCTGGTTTTAAATCCTTGACCCTTTGTTTAGGAGTCGAGACCGACCATGGGCACATCATTTAATACTAGTGCGGGCCCGTAGGTGCGTGCCAGTATGTGCAGCTTCGTTCCATTGTTCTCGTAAACAGCGACTGGATTGGGGCATTGTTTCATTGATCGGACCAACGCATCATAAATGGCCATAACTTGGGAAACACCTGGGAAACATACTCAGGTCCCCAGCGTCAATTTGACGTCATATCAAACGAAGAAGAAGAAGAATTGTGACGCCCCTCTCTCTCTTCCCCCTCTCTTGCCCCTTTCCCCTAGTCTCCCCCCTCCTCTCTCTCGCCCTCACTCTCACCCCTCTCTTCCGTCCCCCTCTCTCACCCCTCCCTCCCCTCTCCTCTCTCTTTGAATTGTGACGCCCCCTTACTCTTCTCTGGTCATCACGACCCCTCTCTCCCTCCCTCTTCTTCTCTGGCCTTTCTTCGCCCCTCGTCTCTTCTCCCTTCATCTCCTCCTCTTTCTCCCCTCACCTCTTCTTACGTCTTCGCCCTCTGTAAATTGTATTCACCAAATGTACAAGAAGCTAAGCACAAATATTGATTCAAACCTGCGAAAAAAAGCTTTCAAACCCTTTGGGAAACAGCTGTTTCCTTGGAGAAAATTCAAACCTTGGGATTAATTAATAATTTGTAGCAATTAATTCAAAACCTTGGGAAAACAGCTTTCAAAACTTCGGGAAACAATTGCGGAAACATTAAAATGGAAAGAAGATATCAACACTTGAAAGGCACATACTCAGGTCCCCAGGCGTCGATTGTGACGTCACATACAAACGAAGAAGAAGAATTGTAATGTCAATCGTGCAAAAAATTTTTTTTTTTAAATAAATAAACATTAATTGTGACGTCATTCGTGATGTCATAGCACCGGTGTACTGTCATTGGTTGACAGACGTTATTGGTCATTATTGGTTGATGACATAAATGTCGTTATTGGTTGACAGATCACATTGGTATTCATAGTATCACGTTTATTACTTTTTTATTAATACTGAACTGCCAATTATTGTGCTATTATTATTATTAATTATGTAATTTGATTGCTGTATCGTTATTCTGAGATAATCTGGGAAAAATGGCATGATAAGGTGGAACGACATCTTCAGCTGCGGATATATATTACACCTTTCCACACTGGAAAAAAGCAATAAAATGGCCTTAACTTGGGAACCGCCTAGACTTATCTCCGATTGATATCAAACTTGAAAAGGAACATCAGCGGGTCCCCGGAATAATCTGGCATTTCAATATCGAACGTGGATGGGGTTTGTCGAGAAAGCGGCGGTCGCAGAATCAGACCGATAGACAGACAACAGACAGACAGCACACACACACACACACAACACACAACACAGATTGCTGAAATTATAGATAGACTAGTGTGGGCCGTAGGTGCGTGCCAGTATGTGCAGCTTCGTTCCTTCGCTCTCGTAAACGCGCCTGGATTTGGGCATTGTTTCGATTACATCGGACCAATCGTATCATAAATGGCCATAACTTGGGAAACCCTGGAAAACATACTCAGTCCCAGCGTCAATTGTGACGTAATATCAAACGAAGAAGAAGAAGAATTGTAACGCCCCCTTCTCTCCTCTCCCCTCTCTTGCTCCCCTCTCGTCCCCCCTGGTCTCCCGCTCCTCTCTCTCTGCCCTCTACTTCTCCCCCTCTCTCTCCCCCTCTCCCCCCCTCCTCTCTCTGGCTCCTCTTCCCCTCTCCCTCCCTCTCTCGCTCCCCCTCTCTCCCCCTCTCTCTCGCCCCCTCTCTCCTCCTCTCTCCCCTCCTCTCTCGCCCCTCTCTCTGTAAATGTAGTCACAAATGTCTACCAAGCACAACAATTAATTCAAACCTTGGGAAAAAACAGCTTTCAAACCCTTGGGAAACAGCTCTTTCCCTTGGGAAAATTCAAACCTTGGGATTATTAATAATATGTACAATTAATTCAACCTTGGGAAAAAAAACAGCTTTCAAACCTTGAAAAACACTTGGGAAACAACTGAAACGGATGAAGAACGATATCAAACCTTGAAAAGGCACATACTCAGGTCCCAAGCGTCGATTGTGACGTCATACCAAACGAAGAAGAAGAAGAATTGTGACGTCATTCGTGCAAAAAACATTATTTGTGACGTCATACTGACGTCAGCACCGTGTTTTGTCTCATCTACGATAATTCCAGCAATGTTGTGTGTGTGTGTGTGTGTGTGTGTGTGTGTGTGTGTGTGTGTGTGTGTGTGTTGTGTGTGTGTGTGTGTCTGTCTGTCTGCGACCGCCGTTTCTCGACAACGCCGGTCCGATCTTATTGAAACTTGCCAGGAATATTGCCGGGGCCCCGCGGATGTGCCTTTTCAAGGTTTGATATTAATCGGACACGAGCGGTTCCCAGTTACGGCCATTTATTATGTGCTTTTTTCAGTGTTGGAAAGGTGTATATATCGCAGCTGAAGTGTCGTTCCACCTTACTATGCCATTTTCCAGATAATTGTCAGAATATGATAACAGCATATTATAATAATAATAATAATATAATAATCACCAATAATTGGCAGTAATAAAAAGAATACGTGATACAATGACCAATGTCTGTCAACCAATAACGACATATATTGTCTGTCAACCAATAATGACCAATTACGTCTGTCACACAATGAGGACACGGTGCTATGACATCACGAATGACGTCACAATTAATGTTTTTATTTTTTTATTTTGGCACGATTGACGTCACAATTCTTCTTCTTCTTCGTTTGGTATGACGTCACAATCGACGCTGGGACCTGAGTATGCCTTTTACAGGTTTGATATATCGGACGAGCGGTTCCCAAGTTACGGCCATTTTATTGTTTTTTCAGTGTTGGAAAGGTGTATATATCGCAGCTGAAGTGTCGTTCCACCTTATCATGCATTTTTTCCCAGATATCTCAGAATAACGATAACAGCATATTAATAATAATAATAATAGCACAATAATTGGCAGTAATAAAAAGTAACGTGATACAATGACCAATGTCTGTCAACCAATAACGACATATATTGTCTATCAACCAATAATGACCAATAACGTCTGTCAACCAATGACAGGACACGGTGCTTTGACGTCACGAATGACGTCACATTAATGTTTATTTATTTTTATATATTTTTTTTGCACGATTGACGTCACAATTCTTCTTCTTCGTTTGGTATGACGTACAATCGACGCTGGGGACCTGAGTATGTGCCTTTTCAAGGTTTGATATCGTTCTTCATCTGTTTGAGATGTTTCCCAAGTGTTTCCAAGGTTTGAAAGCTGTTTTTTCCCAAGGTTTGAATTAATTGTACAGTTATTAATTAATCCCAAGGTTTGAATTTTCCCAAGGGAAACAGCTGTTTCCCAAGGGTTTGAAAGCTGTTTTTCGCAAGGTTTGAATTAATTGTTGTGCTTGGTAGACATTTGTGAATACATTACAGAGAGAGGGGTGAGAGAGGAGGGAGAGAGAGGAGGGGGGAGGAGGAGGGGGGAGAGAGGAGGGGGAGAGAGGGGGGAGAGAGGGGGGAGAGAGGGGGGCGAGAGAGGGGGCAAGAGAGGGGAGGGAGAGAGGGGAGGGAGAGAGGGGGGGAGAGAGGAGGGCGAGAGAGGAGGGGAAGAGGGGGAGAGAGAGGGGGGAGAGAGAGGGGGGCGAGAGAGGGGAGGGAGAGAGGGGGTGAGAGAGAGGGGTCGTCACAATTCAAGAGAGGGGAGAGAGGAGGTGGCGAGAGAGGGGACAGACAGGAGAGGGGTGTAGGGGGTGAGAGTGGGGGCGAGAGAGAGGGGCGAGAGAGGAGGGGGGAGAGGGGGGGCGAGACTAGGGGGAGAGGCGGGCGAGAGAGGAGGAGGGAGAGAGGAGGGGCGAGACTAGGGGGAGAGGGGGAGAGAGAGGGGGGGAAGAGGGGGGGAGAGAGAGGGGCGGCACAATTCTTCTTCTTCTTCGTTTGATATGACGTCTTAATTGACGCTGGGACCTGAGTATGTTTCCCAGGTGTTTCCAAGTTATGGCCATTTATGATACCGTTGGTCCGATCTAATTGAAACAATGCCCCAATCCAGTCATCGTTTACGAGAGCGAAGGAACGAAGCTGCACATACTGGCACGCACCTAGGGCACGCACCTACGGGCCCGCACTAGTTGGTTGACAGATAATGGCCGTAACTTGGGAACCGCTCGTCCGATTAATATCAACCTTGAAAAGGCACATACTCAGGTCCCAGCGTCGATTGTGACGTCATACCAAACGAAGAAGAAGAAGAATTGTAACGTCAATCGTGCAAAAAAAAAAATTAATAATAATAAACATTAATTGTAACGTCATTCCTGATGCCATAGCACCGTGTCTTGTCATTGGTTTGGTAAATAAATGGCCGTAACTTGGGAACCGCTTGTCCGATTAATATCAAACCTTGAAAAGGCATACTTAGGTCTCCCAGCAATATACCTGGCAAGTTTCAATCAGATCGGACCGGTGGTCGTCGAGAAACGGCGTCGCACACAGACACACAGCACTACAGTCATACAGTCATACACAACACACACACACACCACACACACACACACCACAGATTCCTGGAATTATAGATAGATAAAATGTGATATAACAAGAACGTTACTTTTAAATGCAGCAATATCGGCGAACAGTCCGCACTGCTGTGTCACAATTTTGGAGTTAATAGCATCATTTAAATTTACATAAATTATAAAAATTTATGCTGACTTGGGGCTTTTTTTACAATGGCTAAAAATACCTGAAGATGACCCCAGAAAATATGCCAAAAATAATACATTTGCAAAAATCTATATGAAATGTTCATGAACTCCAAAATTGTGACGTCGCAATGTCGACTTACATCATGTTATTTTCCTTGTTTATTACACCGGAACTTCGCTACGCATTGTGGCATTCTGGGTACTATAAAACCTCTTGTAAACAAGCTAGCTGTTGGGTGCCACATAGTCGGCATCAAATGCAGAGCACGCACGGCTTTGGACACATTGGGACCTGGCAGCACTCGGGCGGTTCAACCTGAGACGTGTCCACCGTGCCAACCTTTGGTAAATGAAGACAGAGGTGCCACCAGGGTAGCAGAACCAAGGCATTCTGGAACAAGGGTAGCACTGTGTGGCCTGTGAAATTCCAACTCTTAATGCCGGCCATGAAACCACGACACTCGCCAAATGCACACACAAACACACACTCATCCAACATCTCTCGCCCCCTCTTCCTCTTTCTTGCCTTCTCCTCCTCCTCTTTCTTATATCTCCACTTCACGTCCACTTCTCTCCTTCGTTCATCTTCATCTCCCCTGGCCCTTTCATTGTCCTCTCTCATTCTGTCCAGGATGACCGATCATGATTATTTTCTCGGTTAATACCAACTGGTCTTGGAGAACAAAAACAGGTCTTATTCTTCAAATCGCCACCAAAATCAAAACGCAAATCCTGCTGCGTTGTATTTGTTAACCCGTTAATTTTTTATGCACAATCTTATTCTTACTTTCTGATACCATGTCGAGCATTGCCTGTGATAGGGAGTAAATATATACTTTGAGCTTGCCCAGGATCAAATCCGACATGTTATAAGCTTGCTGTACCTCCGTCCAACGTCGTGTCCTGTTTGTACCACACTTTGCACAGATTGTACTTTCCCATCCTCTATACCATCAATACCATGCTTGTCCTGGGGGAGCAGCTTGTTTGACTTACAGAAACCAAGATTTCAATGAAAGCTGACCGACAGAAACCAAGATGGTGAATTTTGTGTAAATAACTCTTTTACTCCACTCTGGCAAGCTTTGCTGACCTGAATTGACTGCACATGTTGATGGCAATACCTTAACTTTTGGACATTTCTCACCCACCCATCTCTCCACACCAATCACAGGTTACTGCGACATATGACCGTCCTTTACCTACGCTTCGACTCCGACGTCCACATCCCCCTCCACCAGCCACCACCACCACCTCACTCACCCCGTCCCTCCCTTCCACCACTCCTTCTGATACATCTTCAAAGTACAATTTTGGCTCCGCAGTGTCGAGCACGGATTCAAACCAGTGACCGGCAGGAACTCGTCGTCCCTCTGCTGACGCTCCGTGCTGCTGAAGATGGTGAATGGGGAGGGGAGGAGGCTCAGCGAGTGAGATCTGATCTGCCGTTGCAACATCAGCAAGAGGGACACACGTGTGAAGCAACCACAGCGGACACAACAGAAACAACTGAGACTCGGTGAGTCAGTTAAGAAGATTGTTCACCATTTTAATCTCTATCTGAGCGATAGAGTTTGGTTATATGTCCATTGTTTTTATTGTTTCTCTTTGCAAATTGTTTATTTATCACTGAATTAATTTATTGTAGTACAGCTAAGAAATATTTATTTATTTATTTACATTACTTTAAATTGTCAAATTCGGATTTTTGAAGACTGCTGCTGAAAAGTAAATACTAGACTTTAAATTTGTGTTGTGAATACTGGATAATTCCCCGATAACAATGTCCCATACATGTTTTCAAGCAGATGCAGCATGGGTATGTATACATATATATATATATAATAATATATATATATATATATATATATATATGTAACACACACACACACACACACACACACACATACATCTTGGTACTAGGCATGCATTTCATCAAAGGTAAATATGTAACAATACACAAGATTCACTTATCATTTTGTACTTTTGTTTTTGGAAACACTATTTTTGCTCTGGGATTCTGATAGCCTATGATTTTGTTGGAGGTTGAGGTGGGCCCTGGTGGGTAAGGGGGGGGGGCTGTTGACAACTATTTTGCAATCTATTTCGTTCTCCATGATATTTGCTTCAAGAAGATGTTTATCATGTGATCTTGGCTATAGTTCTTCTCCATAAACGGGTAAGCATGAATCTTGGCGATGACGAATGTTCACGTTCCGTGATGAATCAGCTCGATACATGGTGAAGTAAGACATTTCTATCGTAGTTTGAAGGGCCCCAAAAAGGAACCTCAGAATGAACAGGATATTTAATTTCAAAGTAATGGCAGGGTGGATGATCGTCAAGTTTAAAGTGAAATTTAAAATTTAATCCATCTTTGGGGATTTCAAATCCACATTTATTATAATCCAAACAAATTAAACTTGCTTACAAGTAACATTACAAAATAAACAAGGAAAAGAGCAATCAAAGATTGCAGACCCTCGCCAGGACTTGTTTTGTGTGGTGTATTTCGTGTGGCATTTGTGTACTGGTGTGTTACGTAATTAACAAGAGACATAACTAGAACTGCCACTTTATAACTGCTGGCAGTGATGACCGGGTACCGAGACGTCCCGCTTTGATGCAACCCCGCTTTGATCGGACACCTGACACTGACCCATGACGTTTATTGTTATTCAATCGAATTTAGTATGGGATTTAAATAAATTCAATTCAAATCAAATAGAATCCCAAGTAGTACGTATTTGGTATTCTATTTAATTTCAATTGAATTAATTTTAATCCCATACTAAATTAAATTAAATAATAATAAACGTCATGGGTCAGGATCAGGTGTCCGGCCAAAGCGGGGTTGCATCAGAGCGTTGGAGTAATCTGAAGGAACCCAAGCAAGCAAAAAGCAAAGATGAAGTCATCAGGAGGAACCTGGATAGGAATCGCATTTCAGCTACGACTCCTCTACCCTCAAACCCATCCACGCACAGCCAAGTGAGCCTCATATTACAAAAAAAAAAGAAAAAAAAGAACCCACAGCAAAAAACAATAATTCTGGCTGCCAGACTATGTGTCCAATAAGTGAAATTTAAAACATTGTATTCCCCATCACTACTAGATCATAAATCTGAAGTTTCACCTCAATTAATTAAGCAGCTCCAGAGAAAAAAACGATTTCATATTTTTCTTCCATCAGATATGGCTGCCAAACCATGTGACCTATGACATCAAATGTGTGAACCTTTGTTCTTCAGGATAGGTGGTCATAATTCTAAAGTTTTGCCTCGACCAGTTCAGCCACTTCAGAGAAGAAGATTTTTGAAGTTCTTTTTTAAAATAAAAAATATGGCTGACAAATCACATGACAGATGACGTCGTCATTTTTTTTTTTTCTTAAAGTCATTTTATCCCTAGATGACCCTCAAAAATTTTCATACTGATCAGAGTGTAGCGTTCTACATATGCAATTATGACATATTATTACGGCACTTTGACGTCATAAAAAATTCACACATTCCCCATGAGGAGTATTGCATGTGACAAGTTTCAAGTTTTTTTCCTTGCTGCGGTTTCAGAGATACAGAGGCCAAAATTTTTCGGTTTTTTCCAACATGGCTGCCACACCACGTGACCCATGACGTCACATTTATCATTATAACATTATACATGAGGAGTCGCTCCGATGTTGAAAATTTCGTCTCAATCCGACAAGCGGTTGTGGAGAAAAACACTAAACTTCTATGCAGACAAACAAACAAGAAAAAGACGTCGTGCAGAGCACGATACTTGCAAAATGCACACCCTCTCCAAAGGTTGCCATGAATACATCAAATTTTCCATTTCATTAAGATTAAATTTGACAATCTTAATCAAAGCTCAGGTCAATCGGATGAAAATTGATTATTTTCCAGAGGAAATTTGATGACTCTAGAAGTTTGACCTTGAGTTGACCTTTGACCTTTTGACCTCAAAAATAGTTGGTTTCAAAAATAATTGATGCACAATGCGTTTGCTGCTTAATTTTCAGGTTAATCGGATGAAAATTGACGATTTTTCAAATGAAATTTGATGATTTTAGAAGTTTGACCTATGACCTTTTGATCTCAAAAATAGTTGGTTTCCCAATTCAGTTCTGCAATATGCAAATCCTATTCAAATTTCGAGTCAATCAGATGAAAAATGACGATTTTAGAAATCTGACCTCAAGGTGACCTTTGACCTATGACCTCATAATCAATAGTTGAGACAAACTTTGACCTCAAAATCAATAGTTGAGCTTCTCAGTTGAGACTACCTCTGCAACTTGGTAAAGTTTCATGACGATTGGTTTGGAATTGTGACATGTTGGTGATTGACAGACAGACAAACAAACAGAATAACAAAACCGACTAACCAATATACTTGAAAAATCTTCGAATGGACGATGTTGACCTCAAAAATAATTGGTAGTTGAATTTAGTGACCTGAAATATAAATCCTCTTCAAATTTCAAGTCAATGAGATGAAAATTGAGGATTTTAGAAATACCTCCTTAGTTGTTGACCTTGGACCTATGGTAACCTTTTGGTCCATGTTGACCTCAAAATAATTGGTGGTTGAATTCAGTGACCTGATATGTAAATCTACTTGAAATTTCAAGTCAATCGGATGAAAATTGAGGATTTTAGAAACCTAACCGAAGATGTTGACCTTTGGTTACGTTGACGTTTTTTTCCATGTTGACCTCAAAAATAATTGGTTGGTTGAATTCAGTGACCTGAATTATAAATCCTTCTTCCTTATGACAAACTCTACTACATGGTGAAGTTTCATGAGGATCGGTTAAAATTTGTGACCTGTCGGCGATAAACAGACAAACAGACAGACAGACAGACAGACAGACAGCAACAGACAGAACTGAGGGGGGAGCACTCGGTCGAGTGCAAAACCTCCGCCGCCAATACTGCTGGGTCACTTAAGTGAACCTGATATCCTATTCATTGTAGGTCAGAACGGATCAGACTCTACTGAACCACGATTGAATAAACTAAACTAGATCGACGCGCATGTAGAAATGCTCAAAAAAAAAAATCAACATTTTTTTTGAAAAAAAAGGTGCAAAATTGTTGGTTTTTTTCTCAATTTTGTGGGGGGTTGGAAATCACTTAAAACATGTAGAAATGCAAAGAAAAAAAAATTCAAATATTTTTCAAATAAAATCGAATTTTTTTTGAAAAAAAGTTGCAAAATTTTGTGTTTTTTTCTCTAACAAATTTTTTTGTTGTTGTGGAAATCACTTAAAACATGTAGAAATGCAAAAACAAACATTAAAATATTTTTCAAAATGGCCGCCATAGCGGCCATATTGGACTTTGGACCAAGTCCAAAATCTAATGCATGATCCTTGGACCATACCTAATCCCCCCACCAAGTTTCGTCGAAATCCGTCCAGGAGTTTTCCGTAATACTGTTCACAAACAAACAAACAAACAGGGGTGAAAACAGTAACCCCGTCCATCTTCGATGGCGGAGGTTAAATAACAAAATGGACTGATCAATATACTTGAAAAATCTTCAATTTTGCAAGGAACAAACAAACAAACAAACAGACAAACGGACCAAAATGCAATACCCTCTCCTTCGGCGAGGGTAAAAATAAATAACTTCTTATGTTTATGGATCACGATGGAGCTTATACACGTACACGCAGACATCAGTTTGTACTTTTCTTTGGATTACAATGACTTTAGTGGACATTTAATAAATCAACAGAACACATTAACTTTTTGATTAGATTTTCGATTTGATATGTTTATTGTTATATTTAAAAGAGAAAAAGAAAAATATAAAGATAAAGATTGTGACACAACCAAACAATGTCGTGATATAATTCGTACATTAATCAATCAATCAATCTCTTACCAAAGTTCCACCCCGTCAACACTCGGATCTGACATTGATTTTCACAATAATCCTCAATGATGCCACAATGGAGATCAGACATTGGTGACAGGATGCCATAGATCTGCAAATTAGTCATTGATTTACAATGTAATTAAATGAATGCATGATATGAAAAATCTTAAGGCCCATCCATGCGTATAAAATCAAACTACCCGAACTCCATTTGCATTCAAAACCATCCTTGTTATATCATGCACGACCAACGAAAGAGAGCAATTGCAGATGGAATCAACAAGAAATATAGAGCGTGGAAAAGAGTTTGGAAAAAAATAAAGAGTGGAAAAATAAAGAAACCCAGAAAGGCCACTCACTGGAGCACCCAGCGCCACCAGGCTGATTAGTTTACGTTTTGTATCCCACTGATAGGCCGGATCTGGATTCAGACCTGAACTAAAATCGAATCGGCTTGTTCTTGTCACCGAACCAACTCTTTCACCTCGTTTTGTCACAAGTCGTCAACAACTTTTCGAGATAACATGCTATACATAGTTTTTGGCCCCATCTCTCATGTCTGAGAAGAATCACTTGAAAAATTGTCGAATCCGGATCCAGATTCAGATCTTCATCAAAATCGAATCAAGTATTCCTTTTCACACACCCAACCTGCCCACCAAGTTTCATCCGAGTCCGTCCTCAACTTTTTGAGATATCATGCAATATCGTTTTTAGCAATATCAGTTAAAAATTAAATAATTCTCACATCCGGATCTGGGTTCAGATCTTCACCAAAATTTAGCATTGTCATCATTAGTCACTTACACCAAAACTGGTCACTTACACACAAAAAATTTCAAAACGATTGCTTGAAAACTGTAACCAAAAATAATGTGCTAAACAGACAAACAAACAGACAGACAGAAAGACAAACAGGTAGACAAATGCTACAGACCAACAGACTTGGCAAAAAAAAAATTCAAATTTTTTCATCAAGTAACAAACAAACAGATATAAAGCGGTGAAAACATAACCTACTTCACCTTCGGTGGCAGAGGTAAATATCATGGTACTGTATGTCGTTTTTGGCCACATCGCTCAAAGGTGAAGAATCACTTTAAAAATTAAATAATTCGCGTATGCAGATCCAGATTCGGATCATCACCAAAACTGAACCAATTCGTCATAGTCAAACACCAAACATGTGCACCAAGTTTCATCCGAATCCATCAACAACTTTTTGAGATTTCGTGCTTTATATTAGTTTAGCCCTATCTCTCAATTGTGAAGAATCAATGAAAAAATTATTAGATCCGGATCCGGATTCAGATCGTCACTCAATTGAATCAATTCTTCCTTGTCACACACCCAACATGTCCACCAATTTTCGTTTGAATTCGTCCACAACTTTTTGAGATATCGTGTTATATATCGGAATAACCCGATGTCTCAATGGTGAAGAATCACTTAAAAATTCTAGTAATCGGATCCGGATCCGAAACTTCACGAAAATCTAATCAGTTCATCCTTGTCACACATCCAACCTCTCCACAAAATTTCATCTGAATCCGTCTGCAACTTTTTGAGATATCCTGCACAAAGACAAACAGAGAAGCAGACAAACAAACAAACAAGAAAAAAAATCGTGCAGAGCGCGATGCTTGCAAAGTCCACCCCACCCCCCTCCTTCTCCAAAGGTTGCCGTGAATACATCAAATTGTCCATTTCATTAAGATTAAAATTGACAATCTCAATCAAAGCTCAGG
>CM068967.1:54060524-54074740 GCA_035128595.1 Eptatretus atami
ATTTCTCTGAAGGAAAGACCTCCACTTTTAAGGGTTATCATGGTCTGTCTGTCTTCCTTTGTTAATTGCCTTTTTCTTGCCATTATGACAGCAATATACTACTTCCTGCAGTGCAATATTATCCAAATAATGCTTCAGAGGGTGTAGTAACACAGTCTTTCCAATACTGCTTTATTACAGACAGAGGGTTGTAACTAATCAACAAGTTGGACACCTGTGGAAATTTTGCATCAACTTTCAAGGCTAATTTACTTCCATTGCTGCAGAACACGCGCAGTTGCTAACTATTACTTGTTCCTTGGAAAGGGCCTTTTTTAACAACTGAAATTTACATTATTTTCATTTTTGGTAACCTAAACTTTTTTTAACCTCTGGCAGTTTACCGCTTAACTTTTACCTTTCAGGTTATTCACTGGACTTGAACTGCTTAAATTTCAGTAAAAACTGAAAAATGGTGTTCTAAAACTTTTACTGGTAGTGTATAATATATATATATAATATATATATATATTAATATAATATGATATATGATATATATATACATATATATGTATATTATAATATATATATATATATATACATAATTCCCTCCACCTCCTGAGGAAGATGGAGGTGATGTTTGCACCCCGTCTATCTGTCTGTTTGTCTGTGAGCAGGATATCTCATGAAGCTATGGATGGATTCAAACTAAATTTTGCGGACAGGTTGGGTATATGACGAGATCTAATTCATGAGATTTTGGTGAAGATCCAGGTCCGGATATGAGAATTTCAAAAGTGATTCATCATCATTTCAAAAAGGTTAAGGACGGATTCGGATAAAACTTGGTCAACATATTGGGTGTGTAACAAGAGGATTGTTCAGTAGAGTGTAGGGTTTGCCTGACGGTGTTTTTGGAGAGAGAGAGAGAGAGAGAGAGAAGGAAGGACAGACAGACAGACCAGACAGACAGACACAGAGACAGAGACAGAGACAGAGACAGAGACAGAGACAGAGACATAAAGATAGATTCTAAATGTTTGACCATCCTATGATTTTGTGAAGGTCTGAAGAGATGGAAGTAGCTGGAAAATGCCTGCCTACCTGAAGGATGATTGATGCCACGGCAGAGAGTGATGTCGTCAGCAAATAGATCATTGTGGAAGGTTAGAAATTTAGAAATAGGATGTTTCTTTTCCTTGTTAGTTGAGTTGAGTTGACCCCCACCCCCTTCGCCCGACCCCAACAATGTTTGCTCAGTGGAGAGTTTCCCGTTGTCCTATAAATAATCTCATGTGATTGTGAAAGATCACAGGGTACTATTTCAAAATACCAGATTACTAAAGACAACTACTGCTACGACTTCTGTAATGAGAGCAATTATCCCCATCTTCTTGTACAGTTGGCCGGTGAAAGTTTTTTGGCCAAAGCCTTTCATGAACCGGATGGCCTGTTCTGACGTGCAACTGACGGTGATTTGAACAGGAATTTGTAAGTTGTTCAGGGTACTGCCGATAGGTCATGTACTCTTCAGGAAGGACACCGTGGGGTCTTTGTCCACCAGCTAATGCTAACATAAGCGACGCCTGGCCCTAACTTCCAATCGAGGGATGGCATACTCATTGATGCAACACCCTACCCGTGAAGCACAAATCGAGCAGTTCATAGTTGCGTCAGAAATCAAACCCAGACGACACGGCTCAAGTCCGATACGCCTGCCACCGTCCCGTCACACACCGTGTATTATTAAAGAATAGACAACATTTCATCCCCCTTGCCCTCACATTTATTGTCTGTGTTTGTGTTATTCGAAGCGTGAGCAAACAACTGCAAGTGCTGTACAAATATCAGGGCATTTTGAAGGGGATGCAAATATTGCTTTTTGCCTCAACCATAATCTTTTATTCAGGTAAATTGGATAGGTTTGAAGTGGTGCATTTGTATCAGGTCTCAATAAAACTCGAACCTTTTTTATGCCTCCAATGACGAAGTCGCTGGAGCCATTATTATGTTTTTCCGGTTGTCCGTCCGTCTGTACGTACATACTTTCGTCCGTGCTAATTTTCTCCGCTTTCTCTACAACCGCTCATCCGATTGACACTAAATTTTTCACCATAGGTGCGACGACTCAAGTCGAATGTTTGAATGATAATTATGACGTCATATGGCATACGGTGTGGCAGCCATGTTGGAAAAAAGGAAAAACGTCGGACCACTGTATCTCCGAAACCGCTCCTGGGAAAAAAAATGAAACTTGGCACATGTGAAGTACTCTCCATGGAAAACAAGTGTGATTTTTTTTATGACATCATAGGTGTCTTCGTTATGACATCATAATTGCGTATGTAAAACGCTACATCTGATTAGAATGAAAATTTTTGAGGGTCATCTTGGGCTAAAATAGTCCACAGAAAAAAAAAATTGATGATGTCATCGGTCACGTGATTCGGCAGCCATATTCCTTGTTTTTTTTTTTTTTAATCTTAAAAATCTTCTTCTCTGAAGTGGCTGAACAGTTTGAGGTGAAACTTTTGGCTGCTCTTAGAGCACCCTTATTCTGGACATTTCCATCTGTCTGTCTGTCCGCGAAATTGTTCAAGCCTAGGGGCTAAACCACTCAACCGATTCCAATGAAATTTGGTAGGTAGGACCAATATTTCTGGGAATCGTGTGCTTTCGAATATGGGACCCTGGCCCTAGCAACGGCATAGCAACGGCCCTTTTAAGTAGTCAAAAAATCGAAAAAAATCTAAAAATAAAATCGAAAAATCGAAGCTTAGAGTTCTGTGTGCAATCTATCTAGCTCCCTTCATGCCAATTTGCCACCCTAACAAAAAATATTTGTGGAGGAGATAGGTTTTGGGCGAGTACATGTCGAACATTTCAGAAACGGTTAATTGCGAATATCTCTAAGAGAAAGAGTCTGATTTTGATGAAACTTGGGTGAAATGTGTACAATGTGGCTAGCATGTACACAAAAATGAATGGTTGCTATGCACACCTCCGTTGCTTAGCAACAGCTAAAATACTTTATCGTACATCGTACACTTATTGTGGACTGTACAAAAAACCAATACCTCCGAAACTGGACCTCCGAGCGAGCTGTTGTTTTTGTGCCAAGGAGAATGTCTTACAGCATCATATAAAAAAATAATCTTTAGCGAATAGATAAATGGAATTACCAGGGCTGCCATTTGTTAGAGTCTCTTTGGAAACATGCCTGAAATTTCACAAGGTGGGTTTCTGGGCGCAAACTAAGAGGGCTGTGATAATCATATTTATTGTGCTAAATTGATTGATAGCATGTACATTGTACATGAATATCGGCTAGTCGCGTCGGCCAGCTTTCCATCTAGAGCGAGCAGCCATGTCGCCTACTGGCTTGTCTGTCTGTCTGTTTGTGACCCTCTCCAGAGCATAGCTCCGTGACGTTTGATGCAATCTTGATGAAAATTGGACACAAACTAGATATCATGGTCTAGTTGTGTCTTTTTGTATGAGGGGCGTCCCACGCCCCTTGTGGGCGGAGCCACGCCCACTTGAACTTTTTATTTATTTTTATTTTATTTCTCGATTTTTTTCTCGCAATTTCATTTCCTAGAAGCTGTGCGTAATGTCCATAAGTACAACATATAAAAAAATCCGATTTGATTTGGTCAATTTTGATGGAAGAGATAGGTTTTTACGGTAGGGCTTCCTCAATAATGTCCGTGAACCATCGTCGCCTCCCGGCTTGTCCAAGTTCTTCCTGATGACTTAATCTTTGCTTTTTGCTTCTTTGGGTTCCTTCTGATTACTCCAATCCAATTCTGATTGCTCTAATGTATCTATTTGGTCCTCCATTTGATTTTAATTGAATTTATTTTAATCCCATTCTAGATTCAATTGAATAATAATAATAAACGTCATAGGTCATGGTCAGGTGTCCGATCAAAGCGGGGTTACATAAAAGTGGGAAATCTTGGTACCCGGTCATCACTGCCAGCAGTTATAAAGCAGCAGTTCTAATTATGTCTCTTATTAATTATGTAGCATACCAGTACACAGACATGACACAAAACAAGTCCTGGCGAGGGTCTGCAATCTCTGGTTGCTCTTTTTCTTGTTTAATGATGTTATTGGTGGCTTCGTTATGATGTCATAATTGCATACGTCGAACGCTTTATCTGATCAGTATTAAAAAATTTTGAGGGTCATCTCGGGCTAAGTTGTAAATGGGGAAAAATTGATGATGTCATCGGTCATGTGGTTCGGCAGCCATATTTTTATTAGCATACAAGCCTTCAAAAATCTTCTTCTCTGAAACGGCTGAACAGATCGAGGCAAAACTTTACAAGTATGATCGCCTATCCATGAGGAACAAAAAGTTCTCCAACTATAATGTCATAGGTCACATGGTTTGGCAGCCATATTGGATTTACCCTCAAATCTTTAGAAATCACCTTCTCCAGAACGGCTTGACAGATCAAGGGGAAACTTCACTCACATGTTCCCCAAGCCTTGGGGATACCAGCGTGTTCACGAATAATCAATGAGGCGCATTGTCTGGGAACCATATTAGATTGAATGAAAAGATTTAACAAAATCTTTCTTTTGAACCGCTTCATCAATCGACATGAAACGTCACAGTTATGATCGAGTGATCACGTGGAATATATGTTTTAAATTTCAACCTGATCACATACATGGTCTGGCAGCCAGAATTATTTAATATTTTGAATCTGGGTTGAGTGATTGAAATCAAACTAGGTACAAGTATGTTTAATGATGTAATAATGTGGGCGGAGGCATATCTGGCGACGTCGCAACAGCACAGAGTGTCGTTCTAGTTTACTATTACCGCACACACAGCCCTTTTTTGGAGGAATAATTAAGCTGCTTACTTCGCGCTGGTATGATAGCCTTGAGCAGGGGTCAGCAACCCAAATAACAAGAAGAGCCATTTTTTTCAACTTCCGTCAAAAACGCGGCATCTGGTTTTGCGTTCTCCCATTGTTGACTTTGTAATCGATTTTTTTCTTCCTTGCAATCATTTTTATTTTGAGTTTGTTTTCGGCACCCATTACGTCGAGGTCTTTGTCCTCAATTTTATATTTGGTTTTTATTTTTTTGGATCCTCTTCTTCAGCAATGGGCTTTGGTTTCCTCTCATGAATTGTTGTATTTGTCCCATTTCCTTTCTCAATTGTGCTCTTTGTGTCATTGTTCTCCATTTCCATGATGGTGCTTGGTCTCTGTCTGTCTGGTCCGATGTTGTTTGCCTGTTACTTTTTATTGAATGAGTAGTGCCACTGCAAAACACACAGTATTAATTTCATTCAAGCAGGATGATTTTGGTACCATTCTTCTGAGTCCTTGGGTGGATCTCCTAACTAGTATTTTTTGTCATTTTATTGTTTTCTAGTCTCTAGAGTTGTGGACTTTCCCTGAGTGGTATCGATCTCATCTCTTCTATTTTGCTGGCCAACTCTTCATACAGTCTACTCTGCTCATCATCGTCCTTGTCTCCTCCTCTTATTTGCTCAGTTGTTTTCTCTTGTCTTCCTCTTCATTATCATGTACCATTCTTGCCCTTATCCCTTCTGTCTGTGTAAGTGTCATCTCATCTGGGTTTGTGGGCTGGACTTGTTCTCTCTTCAGGGGTAGACGCCTCATCTGCTCCATCACACTTTGTCTCCGTTGATGTACCTTTGGTGCTAAGTTGTGGTCCATGCTTTGGCCTCCTCACTGCACAACCTATACCCGTGCCACTGCAGCCAGGTCGCTACCCCCTCCCCATCCCCACGGAGTCCCCAAAAATAAGGTGTGTGTGTGTGTGTGTGTGTGTGTGTGTGTGTGTGTGTGTGTTGTGTGTGTTTTGTGTGTGTGTGTGTGTGTGTGTGTCCAGGCCACCAACTCTTTCACCATTTGAGATTTTGCCATCAAATATTCAACAAACCTTTTATTATGAAAATATGGAGAAAATTAATGAATCATTTCATCAAAATGTCAAAGAGCAAAGTCGCAGTAAGTACAAATAGGCCTTATCAGCCCATCCGCCATGTGTAAGCATGAAACGGCCTGGTTTTGTAATCTCTTCCGTGTTTCTTTATTTATTTACCTTTGATCTTCATTGTGTCTGTCCAGGCCATAACATTTTTGCCATCTGAGCTTTTGTCATAAATTTTACATTTTGTCATCTATTAATAAATGTTACAGTTTTTGTTTTTTTTAGCTGTTGCTTTCGTCAAGTTTAGTTCAAGTACAAAGTGGACGCGGACAGCCTTTGCATTTTGGGATGCTTTCTTGTTATTTTTGCATTCCTGAAAAATCTAATTGGAAACAGGTTCAACAATTACCAAACATGATACGAATATAACACAAATTGTAACATCCCATAGCAGCACAATGCTCTCGACACCCTGCTGATGTCTTAGTATGCAGGTTGAGCCAACCGTCAGAGGACCCGAATGTCGGGAAGGAGCCTTGAAACCTCCAGGGGAAAGATGAGACCTCTTTGACTCGAGTTATGTTCTTAATAGCCAACACTTCTGTTTGTTAAACTTTCACGAGATGTGGGAAAACAATTCCATGCCGATGAGATAACAACATGTAACTCCCACTAACATTACCTTAGCCCTATCTCTTTTATCTAGTCTCCTCAACCTCCTTTCATCCATCCATTGGGACAATACTCTGTGCAGAGCGTTGGTGCTGACTAAGCAGTCTCCTTGGCTATTGGGCACAATCCTGGACGGGTCACCACTCCAACACAGGATACCAGCATGCTGGCACTCATTTTGCCGACCTCGGAAGGATGACAGGCAGAGTCAACCCCACCTGATATTAATTCAACATCCGAGTGGGATTTGAATTCAGGATCCTTGGATCCCAAGCCCACCACCTTAACCGTTATGCCAACACCAGGCACTCAACCTCTTTATTCAACTCAAATCTAGTGGGTCGGAGGGGAGGGAGGTTCACAAAACATTACGTCTTGACCTGAATGGCACATTTGCAAAACTTTTTCACTTTTGAAACTTTTTCTCAGTTATGCAATTTAATTCAGCTCGGTGAAAGTGACTTTTTTTTAATCAGAGTCTTTCTGATAAGCAATATAATGATCAAATGTTTAGTGAGCAAATAACTTGTCTATCTTGTGGCAGCAGGATTGAAAGTAAGTGGGTAGATGGTGGAGGCATATCTACCCACTTACTTTTTAATCCTGCATCCTCATTAGCCAGTTTAGATTTATTTTTTGGTCATTTTTAGCTGTGTCGTAATTGCATCATCATTTGTGTGCATCTTTTTGCAGACATTCTTTAACCTTTTATATCCGAGAAGCTATGTGAAAGTTCCAAATCTGAAGAAGTGCAATGATTTAGCAGACAGTATAAGAACAAATTTATACACACGCCGTGTATGTGCGCTGGCCTGTGGCCAGCCAGTAAGTAACAGCTGTTCAATGACCATGATGGATGCTGACTCAGTGAGCCTGATAGCCATCTGTTGAAAGTTCCACCGAAGCAGCAAAACCTTTTCAGTTTCCCAGCAACGCATCTACCCACTTACTTTCAATCCTGCTGCTTCATTAGCCAAGGCACACGTACCGCAAGGCACACCTACGGAGGTGTGCGTGCCTGGTTTATGGCTTGCCGGTACCCCCCTACAGCGCATGCAGTCCCCCCCACACACCCCTACTCCTCAATGTTGCATCACATAGGCGAAGTTGCAATTCTCCACTTGCCAAAAACGTACCAGGGTGGTGGGTTACAGCCATGTGGTCGATGGGTGTGAGCCTTTATTTAGCGCTCAGTTGAATTATTTGTTTGTTCTAGCACAGACATCGCACTCGGAGATATTTCAAAACGAATGTTACGCAAATAAAACACATGTATTTATTTCATCACTTGCTTCTTTCTGAACAGTGTTCTTGTTCATTTCAGCTATGGATAGGAGTGGTCAAAACTATATTTTCAAGTTAGAAAGTTTCTGATGAGAATATTCCAGTTGTTGTTTCATATGCAGCCTGTGGCTGCTAGCTGCATCATTTTTTGGAAGTGCATCTGTGCCATTGATGCTGTGCCCCTGTTACCAGTTAGCTGATACTCATTTTGCCTACCCCAGAAAGATGACAGGCTGAGTCGACCCACCTGGTGTTATTTCAACGGCACGATAGGGGCTCAAACTCAAGACCCTAAGATCTCAAGCCAGCTACCTCGACCATTATGCCAACACCAGTCTATTCCAGTGATATGGCTTGATATTCCAGGAGCAAAGACCATGCCAGATGGTCATTATTCAACATCCCCTACATTCAGTCTAGTTACCCTCGTCAGAGGAGAGGGTATTGCATTGGGCTCAATTTGTCTGTCTGTTTGTTACTAAGCAAAAAGAAAAAAAAAATTTTGACAAGTATGTTGATCGCTTTCGTTTGTTTGTCTGTCCGCTCACCTACAGGTCGCAATTTTAAACCGATCTTCCCGAAACTTCACCAAATGGTGGAGTTGGTGGTCTGACAGAATCCTATTTATTTTTTAGGTCAAAAGGTCAACAGGTCATCATAGAGTAAAGGTCAACAACTTTTTCAAGTTTCTAAAATCCTCAATTTTCATCTGATTGACTTCAAATTTGAAGAGGACTTGCATATCAGGTCACTGAATTCAACCAACTATTATTTTGAGGTCAACATCAGCCAAAAGGTCAGCACAGGCCGAATTTCTAAAAATGAGAGATAGGACCAAAAACTATGTATATCATGATATCTCCAAAAGTTGTGGATTAGTTGCTTCGATGATATGACAAGAACAAGCTGATTAGATTTTGGTTCAAATCCAGCCAATCAGTGGGACACAAAACGTAGCTTGTTCAGCCTGGTGGAGGGTTTGCAGTTTGCACTCTACGGACTATTGTTCTACTTTGTTCTGTTTTGATAAGTGTCGCTCTATGAGTGATTTTTCATTTGTTTGTTTGTTTGGCCGCACAGAACTTGAGTATGGGTTTTCTCTGGAACCGTTTGTTGGATTGACACGAAATTTTCACCATAGGAGTGATGACTCGTGTAGAATATTTAAATGATAATTATGACGTTATAGGTCACGTGGCGTGGCAGCCATGTTGGAAAAAAGGAAAAACTTTGGACCTCTGTATCTACGAAACCGCACCAAGGAAAAAATTGAAACTTGGCACATGGCAAGTACTCTTCATGGGGAATGTATTTTTATGATGTCATATAGGTGCCTTCATTGTGATGTCATAATTGCATACATAGAATGCTACATCCGATCAGTTTGAAAAAATTTTGAGGGTCCACAGAAAAAAAAATTGATGATGTCTTTGGTCACGTGGTTCGGCAGCCTTTTTTTTTTGAACCTTCAAAAATCTTCTCTGAAACGGCTGAACAGATTGGGGTGAAACTTTACATGTATGACTGCCTATCCATGAGGAACAAAATGTTCCACAAATGATGACATCATAGGTCACATGGTTTGACAGCCATGTTGGATTGACTCTAAAACCTATAAAAAAAAAATCTTCTCCAGATTGGCTCGACAGATCAAGGGAAAACTTCACAAAAATGTTCCCAAGCCTGAGGGATATCAGCGTATTCAACAAATAATTGATATGTCACATGGTCTGGCAGCCATATTGGATTGAGTGATTGAGTAAAAAGTTCTTTCTCTTGAACCGCTTCATCAATTGATGTGAAACTTCACAATTATGATCTCGTAGTGATGTGGAATATATGTTTTAAATTGGAACCTGATCGGGCACATGGTCTGGCAGCCAGAATTATTCAATTTTTTGATCTGCGTTCTTTGTGATTTTTTGAGTTTTTTTGAAGAAGGCTCACTTGGCTGTGCCTGGGTGGGTTTTAGGGTAGAGTAGTAGCAGCTGAAACCCGAATCCTATCCAGGTTCCTCCTGATGGCTTCATCTTTGCTTTTTGCTTGTTTGGGTTCCTTCGGCTTATTCCAATACAGGACTGTACTTGAATTCCAATCCAGAATTAAAATCAAATGGAAAACCTATTTGGTCTAACATTTGATTTGAATTTAACTTATTTTAATCCCATTCTTAATTCAATTGAATAATAATAAGCGTCACGGGTCAGTGTCAAGTGTCTGATCAAAGCGGGACGTCTTGGTACACGGTCATCACTGCCAGCAGTTATAAAAGTAGAAGTTCTAGTTATGTCTCTTATTAAATGCATAACACACCAATACACAAACACCACACAAAACAAGTCCTGGCAAGGGGTCTGCAATCTCTGATTGCTCTTTTTCTTGTCTGGTATTTTGGTGGAAGACAGCCTGTGGAGCAGTTCCAGATAGTATGTGGTTTCAAATTGTGGTTATAACTTTGGAGCTACACACAACTATGTAAGGAAGCAGGCCGGGTATGGTGGCCGCCAAAAATAAGGGGTAGGTGTAACGTAAGTGTGAATATCTTTGTGCAGACTCAACCAATTTTATATATTGAGACAACAATGTATTTATATTACAAAGCTGTATCAGAATGTATGCAGTGTTGGGTTACTTCTTGGAATATCATGTCACTGGAGGTCAAATGTCACACGATGTTTAGTTTTTTTTCTTTACTATTCAGCGATGTCGCCTTCCAAATTAATATTCATGGGTGAATATGCATAATCTAGGACGATAACAACTGTCATACATTGTTTATTGTATTGAGTAATATATCCATTTACAGTGTATCCATATGGTTGGCAATCAGTCATTCAGAAAATCCACCATCTTATTTGTCAAGTCAGTAATTGTGTGTTTCTCATCATCATTTTCTTGTCAATACAGTACTGGGTTACGATAGTGAAAGCTTGTTGTCTCTCTGCGTCTTGCGGCTTGCCTTCCCTTTATCATTTGCGGCTGCTATCCCATGGTGTACATTTCTCAGTCGGAATTTGTTTCACGTTTGGAAATTCGTTCATGCTACAGGCCCGGTGGTACACTGTATCCGCAGCAAACAAATCCTGTGCCCACATGATTCGAGCCAGACCATCAGGAGACCATTCCTCTCTGTGTGTTGAGCAAATCTCTTCCATAGACTTTTGCAACTCTCTTGCTGTCATGTTTGCCACAGACAATGTTCCTTATAATTAAACACATACTCATCAGAGCGTAGAGCATGTTCGAGTGGCAAACGTGATGGCACAGATTTATTTTTGTCAAGTTAAATTCGTGTTTTTATTAATATATTTTCATCGACAATCTCTATGAACTTACTGACCAAGAACAACTCGTATGACATTTCCTCGAGCACGACTGGCACGATGAATGCTTTGAGCACCCTTTTCTCCCACCAAAACAGTTTCTTCACCACTGTTTAAAGGCTTTTGACATCGGACACATTGTTGATCAGCATTCATCTTGACTTCAAATCTGAAAAGACAAAAACCAGTAATCATAAATTCGGTACTAACTTAAAGTTTGCTTTTATATCTGTATTCTTGATTACCCTCACCAGAGGATAGCATATTGCATTTATGTCCCGTCCGTTTGTCTGTTTATTTGTCTGTTTCTTTGTTTGCTTGTCCGCACAGAACGTGAGTAGATATGTATTAGCGACATAAGACCCCCATATATCTTTCGACCCCTTAAAACCCTTTGGAACCATAAAACCCCCAAAGACCCTTAAGACCCCCAAAAACTCTTTAGAAACCTAAGACTCTTGAGAACCCTAAGACCCCAAAGACCCTTTCGAACCCAAAAAACCCTCAGACCGTTAAGACCCTTTGGAACCCTAAGACCCTCCAAGACCCCCAAAGACCCATCAATATTCTTCAAGATCTCAAAGACCCTCAATATCCAAAAGACCCTTTAAAACCCCTAAGACCCCAACGATTCCAAAGAACCCCAAGACCCCTTAGATCCTTAAGTTTGCATTAACAACCCCGAAGACACTTTTCATCCTTTATAACGTCTAACGGTTCAGAATTGTCTAAAGTGGTCGAAAGGGTCTTAAAACGTCCAAATGTGATATGGGTCTAAATGGTATTAAAAGGTCTGAAATATGTGAAGGTCGAAACGGGTCTAACAGGGAGAAAGGAGTCTGAGGTTTTTAGGGGGTTTAAAGGGTGAAATGGAGTATATTGGGTCTTAGGGTTCTAAAGGGAAGAACAGGATCGAAGGGGTTTTCGTGGTATAAGCATTCTAAAGGATGTAATGGGGGTCTAGATGGTCTTAAGGTTCTAAAGGATGTGATGGATCTATAGGGTCTTAAGGTTCTAAATCGTCTTTATGGGTCTATTGGGGTCTATATGGTCTTCAAGGTCTTAGGGTTCTGAAGGGTTTTAAGGGTCTTTTGATTGTAAACGGTCTTAGAGTTCCAAAGGGTCTAACGGGATCTTAAGGGTCTTGGGGTTATCAAGGACCTTAGGGTTATAAAGGGTTTTAAGGGTCTTAAAGGGTCTTAGGGTTACAAAGGGTCTTATGGGTTCAAGGGGTCTTAAAGGGTCTCAGGGTTCAAAAGGGTCTCAGGGTTTGAAAGGGTCTCAACGTTGTTAAGGGTCTTTGGAGTCTTAAGTGGGTCTTTTTAGCTTTTCTTTGGGGGTCTTTTTAGCTCTCATACGAGCCTCGACAAGGTATACAAAAAAAAAACATGGGTCTTATGGGACATTAGGGGTCGCGGGGTTCTGTCGCATGGTCGCCTGCGTTCAAGCATTGAGCGACACGTCGCGTGGTTCTCCCGCCACTTAACGGACTTAGGGTTTATTAGGTTCTTAACGGCTCTTAGGGTTATATTACACCCTTTAGACTCCTTCGGCCTTTTAAGACCCTTTATACACTTGAGACTCTTTAGACCTTTCAACCTTTTCAGGCCTTTCGACCTTTACACCTTGAGACCATTTGATCTTTCACCTTTATACCTTTTTAGACCTTTGACATTTACACTTTTACAACGAGACCCATTTAGACCTTTCATTTTAAACGAATGATCTTTCATTTTGTACATCCTTCCATTTTTATGCTATACAAAATACACCACCCCAAACAAGTCCTGGCGAGGGTCTGCAATCTCTGATTGCTCTTTCTAGTCTTATATGTATCAATATTCAAGTGAGGAACCAGCAAGACGATTGTGCTTTTTAATAAACATCATCAATACCATCATGTCACCACGTGATATGGATTTTGCATTGAGGAAAAAAATATTTAAAATCTGCGTATTTGTCGAATTTAATATACAAGTGGTCGAAACATCAATTAATGGATGATGTGCGTCGGAAGCTTTCATTTGGAATTCATTTTGTCATAGTATAGTTTAAAAAAATACAAATTGTCGCAAAAATATATAACATGTATGTAAATAAATATGCGTAAATAGTGGTATTAATGTTCCCTTAATTATACTTTGGTAAACTTTTGATATTTTGTAAAGGGTTGCCATGGAAACACAACACCAGTGAAAACTAGAAGGCATCTGAAAATGTAAAGATTGTCCGCTTTGAATTCGGACTTCTTCTTCCGTATGCGAAGCGGTACCTTTGACCTTTTGACCAAATTCTTAATTTGTCTTCTCCATATTCTCAGAATAAAGCTTGTTTGAAAATTTGATGACAAAAGTTCAGATGGTAAAAAGGTTACGTCATCGACACACACACACACACACACGTCATTGCCAAACCCATCTCCTCCTGCGGCTGCTCGGGGACGGACTAAAAATTATATTGCAATTAGTGGTGGATTGGGCCTACTTTGCCCACTCAGCTCCTGCACAAAGAGTACCATTTATATAATTTAAGAGCAGGATAAGTAAACATCCAGGGTCAGATTGTGGTGGTGTGTGGAGGAGTGGTGCTGAGGTGTCGTCCATCAGACGCCGGTCTCCTTGGGTTAACTTGAGGCGGTCCCTTCGGGTGGATGCCTGGAATGTCCTATCACTAACAAAGGATGATCACCTGTCTCTGTCATCATCTGAGCTCAAGCGTTTGAACATCGGTATTGCAGCACTCTCTGAGGGTCGTAGGGACCGGATAGTGGTGAGATCATGGTGGGTGGTTACACCTACTATTGGTCTGGTCACTTTGATGGTTACCATGCCCAAGGAGTTGCTGTAGTTGTGTCCAATAAGCTGACTCCAATAATAACTACGGTAACACGGTCAACGAGCGTATTATTGAGACGAAGGATTCGTCACTCCTTGGGTGTCATTTCCCTGGTCCTGTATGAGACGAGTGATCTCAACGTGAAGGACGCATTCTATTCCACACTCAAGTCTGTGGTTGATCAGTGCCCCAGGT
>CM068967.1:54101928-54117853 GCA_035128595.1 Eptatretus atami
GGACTTCTTCCAGAGGATTGTTGAGAAAGAGGATGGGGGGGTTTTCTAAATGGACCTTTCGGAGAGACATAGTGAGAGTGTGAGATTTGTCTGAATTGAAAGACATGTTCCACGTGTTGGACCAGTTTATGATTTTACCCAGATCTGCAGTGAGCGAAGAAGCTGCAGCATCGGAAAAATGAGGGGTGGACTTCTGAATCCTGGCACTAAACTCACAATTGACGTTTGAAATTTGGTCTGAGCGCAAATCTGAGGTGTAATTTGGGGTCGGGGAAACATAAAGCTGATTTCTCCGGCATATTGAAGATATCACACAAATTTACCAATCAAAATGTTTTGTTTTTAATTGCTCTTTCCAGAATCCAATACAGTTAATTTGACAATTTTTGGCTAATTGGGTCCCAGAGGTCAAAAGGTACGAAAAATGACCTATGCTTAATAATTTTGAACCTTGGTACAGAAAGAATGCCATTTGAAGCTAGTGGTCAATTTTTTTGGATATAAATTGGCAGATTCTGATTAGCCAAGGGACTCTAGCTCAAAAATGATATGCATATATTTATGGATTAACCATATACTTCAGAAAAAGCAAACAGAAAATGACTGTTTACTTTCAAATGCGTTTTTTCTAATGCGCAATATTGGTACATGCATCTGAATTTTTTGGACCTTCTACTTGAGTGACTTCACAGTTACTCATGCAACATGGTAAATCCAAGTCTAAATTTCAGAATAGAGTGTGCTCGCCAAACACTGAGATATTTCTGAAATCAGTCAAAAATGTCAAAAATATTACAATCTAAGAATTCCAATGAACCCAATTGGATTTTTGGCACATATTTTCCACATCTGTAACGTGACACTTGCAAAATGTGCAACAGGGCAATTTTCTTTTGGCGAAAGAAACACATCTTTCAGTCGCACTTGCCACAATTACAATGGCTAGCGATTCCTCTGGTATTGGCCTGACACTCTAACGGCAACTAGCCGTTTTCATCATCTTCCTCAAAGCGCTAGGAGAGAGGATTGAGTGGGTCTTCATTGAGACTGAGAATATTGTCATCTCATGTGTGGCATAATATGCCTTTTTGAATATGGATACTGAATGGCGTGACTAGTAGGGGGCAACGTGCAGGGAGTAGCGCCTTGCTATGAATGGTATTGCTGTCAGGAGGCCTGTCCATACTGGTTAGCGTTGTCGCTTTTTTTCAATCACTTGACGAGATAGTTTCCGCCTTACCATATCCTCCTCAGTTGGCCGATTTTTGCTGATCCAAACGTGTTCCAAAACGAAAAGATTGTTTGGACTTGCTGCAGTTTGGTGCCAACTTACTAGTGTAAGTCACAACATCTGTCAGGTGTGAACTGCAGGAGCATTGCAAAGATAAGACTATGCGGCGAGGCCAGCAAATGAATGGGAATGGTGTCTTGTCGAAATCACGGACAACGTGCTTTCATCCATAACTCAAGTAAACTTGGATCTTGGAGAGTTTGCCAATAGTACACGAAAGGAGGACGAAGATATCAGTGTCTGCGAAAGCACAACTATTCCTCTACTCCATGCTTTAAAGCATGCAGTGCATGAGGTATGATTCGAACTGTCAGCCTCTTAATGTCAAGGCAGAGCTCAGAACTCATCAGAAAGAGCCAGAACAACAAGACATTGCAAGGTCATCAGAAAACCCGCTCACTAACTCATCTCTGATATGGTTTTTTCCCCTTTGCATTGATATGGCTTGCTGGGCAAGCAATAGTTGAAGCCTTGTGTCTTGTTCTCATTGCTTGCCAGAATTATCCATCTCACTGGCAAGGGGTATCCGCTGACTAGATTCATTCAAATGGGCTGATGGTCCTTCCGCTTTTCTTTCAGAGTATTTCTGACAGATCTATATATGAGTCAAAGACTAAATCAAATTCTTGGCATGCTTTGATGAATTGGAAACATAAGTCCAAATGCACTGCAGTATTCTCCAAAGGTGTTGTGTTTTTTGGACTGATCTCCTGAATTTGCCATGGATTACAATGTAGGCTGTTCTTACTGAGGGTTCGGTGAAATTCGGCTCCTTTTGGTTTCATCCTTTAGATACTTTCGAGTTCATTCATAATCCACTCTGATCGACTTGGACATCAGACTTTATCAATAGATAGTAAGAAGCTGAAAATCATACTCTATAAACTCTCTCATAGACTGCCCGTGCCTTGAATTCGGCACTCGATTCTTGAGCTATTCAGGTTTTGTTTGTTTTTGGGAAACCTTGCCAACCTTCTTGCCACCGATTTTCTCATGATTTGAAAAAGTTTCAGGTTCATTCGGTGAATGGTTTTGAGAACCTGACAGACTTCTCAACAGACGTTCTTTGCCGGAACTTTTCATAGCGTTCTGTCCCTGTTGTTTCCCCATGGAGCAACTGGTGCACGAATCACTCCGTATAACTTCCTGGGTCATGATGTTTGTGGAGCTTGGGTTCAGGAACGTCAGTTCTGAAAGGGTTTCTCCTTGTTTCTGATCACAGTGGAAATAGCTTGGATGTTCTTTTCCAAATTCATCTCTGCTTGTGAACGGAAATTGACATCCTGCTGATAGTACTTGATCTCACTCCATCAGATCACGATGGAGATTACTAACACCATAACATTTCATGATAGATTGAGTCCCACATTGCTACATACTGAGTTTCTTCTGTGTCTAACAATTAATCCTGAGCTCTCTTCTTTGACCTATTGATAGTTTGCTCCGCAACATGTCTGCCCAACAGCTTTTGAAATTACAACGATGCTTCATTGCAAATTCCCCATCTTGAATGCTGGTGAACTTGTGGTAGTTTTTCAGGGAAGTTTTCTCATGTCATCTAATACAAGCTGGACTCTCAAATAGTGGTAAAGTCAAACGCAGCAAACATTGGTAGAATGCTGCACTGCCTTGCAGATGTAAGCTCCAATTGGCCTCTACGGTCGCTTCTGATCAGGTTCTTCACATTTGAAGCCAAATTGATGAATGTGTCCAGAACTTGAACGTTTCACTGGATTGTACACCTTGGCCTTGTGCATTTCGAGCCCTGAGGGATAATCTGAAATAAATGAAAAGTGCATTGTGAGCCTATAACCTTTTTCATTGATTACATGTCATGCAGGTTATTACTGACTGAAAAATCCTATAATTTACAGCTATGAAAATCATGAAAATTGTCAGCTATCGAAAATAGTGTTACTACATTTATATCATCATGGTCCTAAAGGGTTAATACACAATATATGCATATATTTTGATGCTGAAGTCCCTTGTATCAGAATCTGCCAATTTATCCAAAAAATTGATCCACATAGCTTCAAATGGATTTTCTGTAGCCAAGGTCAATTTTAAGCATAGGTCATTTTTCGTGTCTTTGGACCTCTGGTGACCCAATTAGCCAAAATTGTCAAATTACTGTATGGATCTGAAGAGCATAAACAAAACCTTGTGATTGGTAATTTTGTTGTGATATCTTCAATATGCCGGAGAAATCAAGCTTTTATGTTCCCCTACCCAAATTACAGCTCAGATTGGCGCTCAGACCAAATTTCAAGTCAATTGGGAGTTAGTGCCAGGATTCAGAATCTCCACCTCATTTTTCCGATGTGCTAGGTGCTATTTTTAAGAAATGAAGAGAAACTTAGGGCAATCACTTGCACGGGGACCCCCCAGGTCATGGATTAATGGGGACGGGACTCCGCGGTCGCCCACGAGTCACACATTGAAGGTAACCTGGCTGCTCTTGGATCTCCTTTGGGTCCTCAAAGCTCCATGTTTATACAGACCCGAGAGGTCGCAGTCTAACCTTGCTTTGATGGGGTTCTTTAACTCTTGCCATCGGATGGACGGAGTTACTGTTTCACCCTGTCTGTTTGTTTGTTGGATTCGCTATGTATGCTAGATATCTTATTGGGGTCGGGTTTTTCCGTCTGTCTGTCATGTCTGTGTGTATGTGTGTTGCAAGCGAGGCTCACAGCAGAAAAAACGTTTCGATGAAACTTTGCCAACATGTGCATAATGTCTGGGAATGTGGGTTTTGAATTTCGTTTTGCCTAGCAACCACCCGTTTGCTGTGCAGCAGCCGAAAAACCACGTAAGTATTTTCATACTGTCCTTCAGTTTGAATGTAGAGAAACGAGACTTCGGAATTAAACACTGTCGAGATTATTAGAAATTTTACTCGAGCGCGATTTATGATTGAGGTTTTATTTTCAAATGGTGTTGCTTCAAAAATCGGTGTCTATCACCGTCATTTTTTAATGAGGGGCTTTAGGAAAGTGGCGGAGCTTAGGAAAGTGGACTGTGGTTAAGAAAAGTGGGGAGTGGCGTGGAAAGTGGGACAGTGGCGTAGGACAAGTGGGCGTGGCTTATGAAAAAATTGTTGTGGCTCAGGAGGTGTGGTCAAACAAGAGATTGGAGAGAAGTTTATCGGGTTTTTCCGTGTTGTGTGTGTGTGTGTGTGTGTGTGTGTGTGTTGTGTGTCTGCAAGCGGAGGCTCCACAGCACAAAAGCAAGATTATTTTTTCAAATGGTAAGTCTCAAAAATAGGGTGTCTATTTAACGCGTCATTTTCTATGAGGGTGCAGTTGGAAATCCGGCATAGGAAAAATCTTGCCAGGCAGAGAACAATTGTATGTGACCAATTACGTCTTGGCAATGAATCTTCGTCGGTGGATGGTCAGAATGAAAGGCATCGTATCAGCGTACGATCCTAGCGAATCCCTCGTCGCCTACCGGCTTGTTTGTTTGTTGTTTGTTTGTGAACAGTATTACGGAAAAACTCCTGGACGGATTTTCGACGAACTTGTGGGGGGGATTAGGTAATGGTCAAGGATGCATGCCCATTAGATTTTGACTTGGCAAAGTCCAATATGGCCGCTATGGGGCCATTTTGAAAAAATATTTGAATTTTTGTTTTTGCATTTCTACATAGTTTTAAAGTGATTTCACAAAAAAAATAATTTGTTAGAAAAAAAACAAAATTTTGCAACTTTTCAAAAAAAAATTCGATTTTATTTTGAAAATATTTGGAATTTTTTTGCATTTCTTACATGTTTTAGTGATTTCCACCCCAAAAAAAATTTGTTAGAGAAAAAAATAACAATTTTTTGCACTTTTTTTTCAAAAAAATTCGATTTTAGTTTTGGGCATTTCTAAACATGCAGTGATCTAGTTTAGTTTATTCAATCGTGGTTCAGTAGAGTCGATCCGTTTTACCTACAATTGAATAGATATCAGGTTCATTAAGTGACCAGCAGTTATTGGCGGCGGAGTTCTTTGCACTCTACAGCTGTCCCCTCTAGTTTTCTTGTTTCTTTGTGGTGAGAGATGTGGCGCCAAGTCCGATAAGTAGAACTGATAAGTGCGTAAAGAATAAATAGACGGTCGTAGCGCTTTGTCTTGCCTTTTGCGTCTTGTCGCTACCCCATCCATTGCATAATGCATGCGTGTTTTGCATTCATTGCTGATTGTATATCGTGCAGGTTGTGTACATAAATGTGGCTTTTTTGAATGTAACCGTTAGTTGTGGTCCTTTTTCCCCAATTGACTGCTTTTGCCTCCGGAATTAGTTGGTTTTACATAAGCTCGTAAACGATGGGTCCAACGTGGGAGGGTCGCGATAACCCTCGGTTTCCGCAACCAACGGAGTCGGCTGCATTAAGCGGCTCACGTCCAGCGGGCCCGTTGATGTCAATCTTCGGTAAATCTACCGCGCGTTAATTAGGTATCTCGCAATTCGGCGATTGACCCTGTAGCGCGGGTAGAGTGCGGACAAGGTTGTGGTGTGGTTAAGAACAACCGTGCTGGTTTTTTGGCGTTGTCCAGAAAGCCGCGACTGATTGTCCGTTCGATGGGGAAAGGGCGCTATTGGTTAACGCGGTCGTTGCGACGCCGGCGGGCGGGAAATCCAAACAATTGACAGTATTATATTAATATATATATATATATATATATATATATATATATATATAGTATGTATATATTTATAATGAATAAGGGGGGACAGGTGGAATGCGATGAGCAGTTTTGGTGCAAACCATGCGAATGAAAAGCAAAAGAGGAGAAGGGAACACATCACGTTAATACAAGGAAATCAAATAAAGAGAAATTTTACGTAGAGCTCGGTGCTTACAGATCACACTTGTACAAAATTAACTTGCAGGTGAGGATTTTTCCTTTGGCAATGCATGGGGTGCAGGGAGAAGGTGGTAGCTCAGGAACAGTGTCACGTTTTAATGAGCCGTCCTCATGAGCAATGACGGAACAGAGCCAGGTGATGCAGTGACCAGCGACACAAGTCAGCCAGAGTCCGAGGCAAGCAAAACCGAAGCAAACTTTTTCTTACTCTCCTTCAGCATTCAGGAAAGCTGCTGGTGTCGCTTCTGCAGTTTCAAGCATTTTGCCCATGGAAGCAAACCCAACTGAGGCAATCTCAGTTCCTTCACACAAGTCGGAAAAGTGAGTGTATCTACCGCTCAGGAGAGCAAGAGAAACACACATCTTTAATCATCTCAAATCTAACTCTCGAAAGCTCTTCACCTCCTCCAAAATCCTGGTGGGTTAATCAAATCTGTTTCTTGGTGTATGTTCCCCATCCATCCTCCCCCCCCTTACCTCAAATGGCTTGCACTGCTGTATACCGCACGTGAAAAGCTGAATGCTAAACTCGGTGTGCAGCTAAACTTGTGTCCTAACCATATTTCTTCTAACCCACCTTACATCACACTCAACTGTCCTCGACTCTGTGTCCTTTCTCCTGACAAGTGGAGAGCTTGCTTTCAAACCTCGACTCAGATTCCTGCAACCGGCCAGACGGCATCAGCCCACGTGTCTCAAAGCCTGCTCTTCTCTTCTTGCTCACCCCTCTCTGTTCTATTCACCCTCTCATTTGCTCAAAGATTCATCTGCCATCTGCTTGGAATCTGCAAACATCACTGCCTGCATAAAAAAGGTGCAAAAACAGAATCCTGCAACTACAAGACACATCACTTCTCCAATCTCAGCAAGGTTATGGAATCTCATCACGCTTGCAGACATAAATCCTCCTCTTCTCCAATGGCTTGATTTCGATCATCAATTGGTTTCAGACGCAGTCACTCTACCCTGATATGCTGCTTCTGCTCACCATCACATGGATGATCTCAATGCCAACAGAATTCCGAGCCGTATCCCTGAATTATCATGCTTTGAACACAGTCTGCACCCTGCCCCTGACCACCAAACTCTCTTCGCATGGTATCCAAGGCCATCTCCACTCATGGCTCGCAGACTTCCTCTCCTGTCGCAGTCAACATGTGGCCTCAAATGGAGTTCTCTTTCATCACTCTTCCTGCCAGGCTGTAGTTCCTCAAGGTAGCGTTCTGGGCCCTGTTCTTTTTCTGCTTTTCATCAATATGATCTCTCCGACTCTCTGGGAAAATCCTCTATCTCTTTGCTGATGACTCACCCTCTGCGTATACCATCTGTCATCCTCAGACGGCATGCAGCTAGCTCTCGCTCACTGCTTGTTTGGATAAATCAACAAACTGGTTCCAAACTGTGGAACATGCTCTTTCATCCAGACAAATCTCACACTCACTATAGTCCTTCGAATGACCGATTTAGAAACCCCATCACTTTCTCAACAATCTCTGAAGAAGTCTTTCTTTCAAGCTTCTGGTCTCACTATCTACCATGACCTTTCCTGGAAAGTCACATTTCCAACCTCGCCTCCAAAGCTCAGTCGCCGACTGGGAATCCTCCACGTCGTGCAAAGTCCTTCCTCGGCCCATCTGAGCTCCTGACCACTTACAAGCTTTTGTCCATAGCCTGATGGAGTACTGCTCTCCCCTCTGGGCTGGTGCTCCTGCCTCCCACCTTTCTCGGCTTCACGCTGTCGAAACCAGGGAATTTCGGATCATCGGCATCTCCCGCAATGAGGCTGAGTCTTTGGGCTCTCACTCAATCACGACAGGTTGTGCGGTGGTTCTTTCTGTCTTCTACCGTCTCCTCTCCAGCCTTGCCCCCCCTGCTCTCTCTGCGATTTTTGTCCCACCACATTTCCACAGGCGCGTCAAGGTCCGCCAACCCCCTTATGGTAAAACTACCAAAATCACGAATCATGCTCACCTTCACTCTTTCATTCCTCTTTTTTCCCGCCTTTGGAATAAACTCCCTCACTCTTATTCTTTCCCATTTTCCTCCAGCTTTCAAAACAGCTGTTCACCACCACCTCTATATCCCCATCAAAATCCTCGATCTTTTCTACCTCCCGATGCGATAAATCCACCCAAGCCCATTCCTTCAATCCTGCTTTCCTTCCTGAGAGTCCCTGTAATGTCCATCTTCTCTTCCCCATGTTCCCCGCCCATCCCTCTCCCTTCCACAGATCTCCTAATGTGTCTGTTCCCACTGTTTTCCCTCCACTCCCGCCCTCTTGTCTCATGTCCCCTGCTGTGCGTTGTGTGTTAGCTCTCACACGAGCCTCGACAAGGTATACAAAAAAACAAAATTCTTCACTCCATCTCCCGCACGGTGGGCACTCTCACATGTGCCCTTTCTCTCGCGCCCCTCTTCTTCGGCTTCTTCTTCCCGGACACACACAACCAGGAGCTTTCAATGTGTCCTTTCTCTCTACTTTTCTTCGTCTCTCCTCCGTCTTCTGGCCTCTTCTTCACACTCGAGTCCTTCTCATACTTCTGGGGGAGTCCTCCTCTGAGCTGTCCTGCCCATGTGGAATCCAATAAAGTCTTTCCCTGTTCCGGACCTACGGTGCATTACACCAGCATGGGTTGCACACATAAGCCTGAGAAATGTGACGCGCTTTTTTGAAATGTGACACTTTTTGTGATGGAATTCCTCACCTGGCCCACCCACAAACAAGAGGTGTTTATGCATACAATATTACTCTGATATCCTGTCAATGAATTACATACGCTGCCTCCACAATGTCATGCACAACAATGAACGACTAACTCTGACAGGTCCCAGATACATGACAATGTAACCTGCTCGAATATACAGACCATGTTACGTTACACAGTCTAGCTATGAATCCACACACCCGCCCGCCTTTCCACGTAACAATACTTGAACAAAACCCAAAAATAAAAAAGAAGAGGCCAGAAGGACGGAGGAAGACGAAGAAGAAGGGTAGAGAGAAAGGAGACACAAAATGACAAAGTAGGCCTACAGCACATCCCCTTCATTCCTACTTCTTCAACAATCCCATTTAATCACACCTTACCTTGGGGGTCCTCCAAGTCCTTCAAACCTGGCTGCCAGGCTGGTGATAAATTTGAAGGTTGTTTGGACAGACATTTGTTCAGGTGTCGATGATAACTCACCGACTCCTTGCGAAGGACATCAGGGATCTTTCACATTCGCCAAATAATGCAAGCAAAATGGGATGCAAGTTTAACGTCCATCTGAGGGACATCACACTTGATGCTTGAAGTCCCGCCTACAAAGTACAATGCAAAGGTTTGAATTAGTTAGGAATACGAACTCAGACTCAATAGCTCAAAGGTAAGTTTCCTCTGCACCATCCTGCGTCAGACTACCAGGATATCAACGATGAAAATGAAGAATATTAATCTTATGAGAATTTTAACTCACATTATTGCATCGATTATTAGCAAGAAATCCCATACAATATGTAGTTGATGTGAGTAATGACGTCACTGAAGCACACTACTAAAAGACTGAATGGATGATGTGGACAAATACTGCGTAACAGTCTTTGAACCTGATGAAGACTGTTTTCGGCCTCGAGTTGTCCTTGTTCGACCTTCAAGCACCCAAATCATAGGATTAAAAACAAGCAGCACTTTGTCAATACGGCCCAGGCATGTTGGCAAGCAGTCTGCTCTGTCTGATAAATTCTTGTTTCTCATCTCCAGTAGAACGACATTTCACTGAGTAAGTTTCCATATTGTTCATACTGCTTGGTATATCTTGAAATGTTGAAATTGAATGATTATTATTTTATTAAACCTGAATACATTGTTATTTCACAAGCTGTGATCTGAGTACTCATGTTGATAATGCTATGTGATATCTATCAACAGGTTTCTTCAAAAGCAACAGCAGACTTATCCCAAGTTACATTTTGTGAGTTTGCGTGGAAGGGAAGAGAGAAATAAGGAGACGAGACGGCTGGAAGAGCAAACCACCAAGAGCTCACGTGTGAGACAATGCAAATGCTCTGTAAAGGACCACCTGGACGAGCTTGGACAAACCGAAATGGGATGGTGACTGGGTAATAAGTGAAGCCTATATGCTGACGTAAGGCAGCAGCCATTGTTGTAAAAACGTAAGGAGCTGACAGGTGAGGGCGCAGCCAAGCCGAAGAGGCAGGTGTGATTACAACAAACAACCAAGTTTGAAGATGGCGGCGGGAATGTGTTGCACGCGGTTTGGCGGGACGCATGTCCGCTGCAAGCCAATGGTTACGGAAGATGGTGACGGGCCGCAGCTTGCACGATGTCCTCACAGCACTGGACTTTGTGGCATTGGGTGTGGGCAGCACGCTCGGTGCAGGAGTGTATGTACTGGCAGGTGCTGTGGCAAGAAACATTCGGGCCCCGGCCATTGTGCTTTCTTTCCTTATTGCTGCGGCATCGTCGTCCTCGCTGGCCTCTGCTACGCCGAGTTTGGCGCTGGCACCAAAGGCCGGCTCAGCGTACCTATACAGCTACCTCACTGTTGGGGAATTGTGTGCTTTTGTTACAGGCTGGAACCTCATCCTTTAATATGTCATTGGTGAGATCCTCTTTTTGCAATGGTGTGACTCCTCGTATGAAAATTTACTTTTGATAATTTGAGGTTGTTAGTTGCTTGTCTGCACAACATTCATGAAAAAAAACATTGTCACACAATTGACATAAGTTGGTGTTTATCCTCTTCACACCGGATGCTGAAGTAGTTTCATTGGCTGGGGGATCAGTCCTCTCAGACACAGGATACTTGACTTGCCCACTTTTCCCACAACCTGGTACTCATTTTGCCCACCACAGAAGATGACAGCCTGAGTTAACCCACCTGGGTTGTTGTGACACAATGAGACTGAACTCTGGGCCTTAAGACTAAGCTCACTGTCATAACGTTAAGACACCAAGCTCACTTAAGTTGGATATCATTAACACAGTTACACACCTACGAATTACATCACAAATTACTTTGCTTCATCTCAAAATGAAATAATGGAATTTCCTGATGAAGAGTGCATCATCTATATTATGAATGTTCACATATTACATTTGGCTTTGATTGATTGAGTTCCGAAAGGTTACAGATCGAGGCAACGGTGTGAAGCTGGAAGCAAATAAGATTGTCTGAAGTTGAAACTTTCCAAACTTATTCAGAGTTTTTTTCTGTACCGTATATAAAATCTAGGCTCATGGAAGAGCAAAGTGTCAAGGTAGAAAGAATGTGCTAGGATGGTGGAGCACATTGGGCAACACGTGGAAACAACAATCAAGAGTGTACGAACAGAAGAAGGAGAGAGGAAAGGAAAGGAAACATATTGTCGCGTCAGACAGCTTCCTTAACATGGACAGTCTGCGCCGGGATCTTTTATCCCACGAATGGCGAAAGGTTTTTGCTAAACTTTGCTCAATTAATTAGTCTAAAACTTTACGTTTCCCAGGGTCACCCAAATGAACTGAATTTGGTGGTGGCATGCACGAGAGACAGAAAGATGGGAAATGTTTCTTTCCTTCATAACGGTTTGTTTATAATAGAAGAAAGAGATATGGGGAAGATGTGGATGGGACATGGAGAACTGAACAGACCGAGCAAGTCAACAGACACAAATATGGACATGGTGACACAAACTTACATACAGTGATGAAATAAATAAAATCCTATCTCCGCTGTTCTTGCGTATGGCAGCTTGGCTGCCGGGTAGCTATCGTTCTTGGAAGCATGGCTGTGCCACTGATGCTGTGCCCATCTACCAGTCTGGTACTCATTTCACAGACCTCGGAAGGATTCCGGGCTGAGTCAACCACACCTGGTGTTAATTTAGCAGCCAACAGGGCTCGAAGTCATGACCTAGGTTCTTAAGCCAGCCACCCTAGTCGCTAAGCCACACCAGGCTTCCTATCTCCGCAAGTCACCACAGACCACACTCTTACTAAACAATGGGGAAGTAGGCGAGAACTTCCCAATGGCATGATGCTGATTGTGTGCAAGGCAATGGTACAGCTCAGGAGTAAGGAGTGATGCAGTAGAGGAAAGGGATTGTTAGGCAGCGTCAACATCTCAAACGCAGTCCTCACTCTGACGATGAAGCACACGTGGGAGACAAGAGAGCCACGGGAGTGAAGAGAGCCAGCAAGATGAAGAGCTTAGAGAGGACAGAGAGCAATCTTCTTTCCAAGGTCCTCTCCAACTCTGCTTGCCTGTGCAGACCCAGCTCTCGTGGACTACCAGTAGTTCTGTATGGTGGGTCCTCTGGCCTGGCTCCATATCTGAGACTGTCTTCGTGCTGAGGCTTTCCCGTGATTGGTTGCCCGCTCCCTGTGAGAGTGCCATCTTTGGCCGTCATGCACAGGTGGCCCTATAATTAAGAAAAAAGCTTTATCCTCTCTTCCAGGCCCGACAGCGCATCTCACCTCCATGGCTTGTGGTACACCAGCCAAGCAGTTCATTAAATGTACTTTTAATGCGCATCACACTTTTCTGGTGCTTTTTGTGGTGCAAGCCTCACTGGCCGCACCGCAAACAAGGGGTTTTTACGCATACAATCTTCTCCAGATATACCGTCTAATAATTACACGTGCTGCCTCCTCAGCGTCATGCGTAAAAAGATAAAGTGCTGGAATGGAGGATGACCTGAGACTGTGAATCGAACATTCTGACGAAAGGATTCCACAAGCGAGAGAAGGGAGGGACAAAGGAGTAGAGATGGACATTCAAACCTGAATTTTAGGAGTTTAACAAGGAGATGGTTGGTGGAAGAACACATGTGGCTGCAGGGACTGTGAATGTGACGGAGAAACCCTAACAAACAAGCACCAACCTGTCTACGATAAAACCACAGCGCTTGTCAGGCTTATGCTTATTTGTGGAGTTGCTATGATGTGAGAGCTTTGAGTTGTGCTTCATCAAAATGGTTGAAGATGATTTGGGCAAGAATTTGTAATTTGTTCAGGGTCCCTACGATAACTCACCAAGTCATCATGAAGGATATCATGGGATCTCTAACGTCTACCCAATGACAGGTGCAGGAAGACGGGTCTTCCAGTTTAATTTCCATCGAGGGACGGGACGATGCAACACTTGATTAATCGCCCGGCATGCAAAAAACAGGATGACAGTTTATAGCTAAGTTGAGATACAGACCGAAGCGAACAACTCAGACAAACATTGGTGTCTTCCAAATGGCATTTTATGGACAGCACAAGGGTAATTTATTTTCTTTCTTTTTTTTTGCCAGAAAGGAATTGCGAGGAAACTTGAAATGTCTGTTCAACATCACTTGCTTTAAATTGTGTCACGCTACCTTATCATGAGAGATATGTGGGTCATGTTGGTTTACAGTTGGCCTGAGAGTATTTATAAGAAGTGTGGCACAATATGTGGACCAGGCCAGACTGAATGCCCCTACTTTAAGGTCTTTAATGAGATAGCTGGGTTTTTACATCGTGACTGGGTAATTTTCCTGGACTGGCTTTGCTTCCAGCTTAAAATCTAAACCCTAAAAGTCTGCTGCTTCAATTGGATTATCACTCCATGCCCTCTCGGATATCAGTCTTGTGATTTATGATGCCAACTCCCATGAAGCTACACCTTGAGTTATTTGTTTTTGTAGCTTGGGTTCAGTAATCTGTAAAGTACGTGTTTTGTGTGTGTGTTTGTGTGTGTGTGCGTTTGTGTGTGCATGTGTTCTCACAAAGTATGATATACATATTAACAAGGGTAACCGGTGTTGCCCGTTGCGGTTCTAATCTTGGCATTTTGAAATCAAATTTGTTTTTTTTCCCCTATTTTATTGGTGGGGACCTAAAACATTTCCCTACACCCACTAAGGAATGGGGTCGTGGATCATTTAATATCACCTTCCACATCGCTACAAAGGCTTACGCACTATAGAACAAGAAAAAAATTAATCCAATTTGTTTTTTTCAAAATTTTTCAAAAAATTTTTTTCCCTAAAACACTCCCCAGCACTCAATGATGAACTTTGAAACTTTCATAAAGATGTTTTTTTTTTTTTTTGATACCTTGTCGAGGCTCGTATGAGAGCGAACACACAACGCACAGCAAGGGGGATGAGACAAGAGGGGTGGGAGTGGGAGGACAAAAACAGTGGGGACAGACACATTTGGAGATCTGTGGAAGGGAAAGGGTGGACGGGGAACATGGGGAATAGAAGATGGACATTACAGGACTTTTAGGAAGGAAAGCAGGTAATTTGAAGGAGGTGGGCTTGGGTGGATTATCGGGGTAGAAAAGATCGAGGATTTGGATGGGGGATGATAAGAGGTGGTGGTGAACACTGTTTTGAAAGCCTGGGGGAAGAATGGGAAAGAATAGAGTGAGGTAGTTTATTCCAAAGGCGGAAAAAAAGGAATGAAAGAGCGAAGGTGAGAGTGATTCGTGATTTTGGTAGTTTTACCAGAAGGGGTTGTTGGCGGACCTTGAGCGCCCTGTGGAAATGTGGTGGGGACAAATCGCAGAGAGAGCAAGGGAGGCGAGGCTGGAGAGGAGATGGTAGAAGACAGAAAGACCACGACCAGTCTGCGGTGAGAGAGTAAGAGGCCCAAAGACTCAGCCTCATTGCGGGAGATGCCAATGATCCGTATGCCTTGGTTTCCACAGCATGAAGCCGGAAGAAGGTGGGAGGCAGGAGCACCAGCCCAGAGGGAGAGCAGTACTCCATCAGGCTGCGGACGAAAGCTTTGTAAGTGGTCAGGAGCTCAGGTGGCCGAGGAAGGACCTTGCACGACGGAGGATTCCCAGTCGGCGACTGGCTTTGGAGGCGAGGTTTGAAATGTGGCTTTCCCAGGAAAGGTCATGGCAGATAGTGGAGCCAGAAGCTTGAAGAAAGGACTTCTTCCAGAGGATTGTTGAGAAAGAGGATGGGGGGGTTTTCTAAATGGACCTTTCGGAGAGACATAGTGAGAGTGTGAGATTTGTCTGAATTGAAAGACATGTTCCACGTGTTGGACCAGTTTATGATTTTACCCAGATCTGCAGTGAGCGAAGAAGCTGCTGCATGCCAGTCTGGGGGATGACCGATGGTACGGCAAGAGTGGAGTCATCAGCAAAGAGATATAGAGGATTTTCCAGAGAGTTTGAGAGATCATTGATGAAAACCAGAAAAAGAACAGGGCCCAGAACGCTACCTTGAGGAACTCCAGCCTGGACAGGAAGGGGGATGAAAGAACTCCATTTAGGGCACACGGTGACTGCGACAGGAGAGGAAGTCTGCGAGCCATGAGTGGAGATGGCCTTGGATAACAAGGAAGAGAGTTTGGTGAGCAGGGCAGGGTGCCAGACCGTGTCAAAAGCACGTGATATGTCCAGGGATACGGCTCGGATTTCATGTCTGGCATTGAGGACCTCCATCCATTGATGGAGAGCAGAAGCAGCATATCCAGGTAGAGTGACCTGGTCTGAAACCAAATTGATGATCGGAAATCAGGCCATTGGAGAAGAGGAAGGATTTAATATCTGAAGTGATGATGGATTCATAACCTTGCTGATGATTGGGAGAAGGCTGATTGGTCTGTAGTTGAGGGATCTGTTTTTGCACCTTTTTATGCAGGGCGTGATGTTTGCTGATTTCCAAGCAGATGGCAGATGCTTGAGCAAATGAGAGGTGAATAGAACAGAGAGAGCGGGTGAGCAGAGCAGAAGAGCGGTTTTTAGGACACGTGGGCTGATGCCGTCTGGACGCTTGCAGAATCTGAGTGAGGTTTGAAA
>CM068967.1:54119227-54124227 GCA_035128595.1 Eptatretus atami
GAAATTTTCAACATGCTGAAAATTTCTCGACGTACTCGGCGTATGACGACGTATGCCAGCGTACTACGACCTATGCCAGCGTACTATGACATATGCCAGCATACTACGACGTATGCCAGCGTTCTACGACGTATGCCAGCGTACTACCACGTATGCCAGCGCGAGAGAGATGTGATTTAACCCAACAAAATTGTTAGGGAAAAAAAAACAAATTTGCAACTTTTTTTCAAAAAAATTTCGATTTTAGTTTTTGGGGCATTTCTACATGCAACGTGATTCTAGTTTAGTTTATTAATCGTGGTTTCACTAGGAGTCTGATCCGTTTGACGCTACCAAGAATAGGATATAAGGTTCCACTTAAGTGACAGCAGTATTGGCGGCGGAGGTTTGCACTAACCATACCAGTGCTCCCCTAGTTTCCTTGTTTCTTTGTGTGAGGGAGATGTGGCGCCCAAGTCCGATAAGTAGAACTGATAAGTGCGTAAAGAATAAATAGACGGTCGTAGGTTGTCTTGCTGCGTCTTGTCCACCGACCTGCCCATCCATGCATACTTGCATGCGTGTTTTTGCTGATTCATGTGCTTGCATTGTTAACTGCATGGGTTGTGTACAAATAAGTGCTCGTTTGAAGTTAACCCGTTCGTTGTGTCCTCTTTCCCAATTGAACTGCCATCTTGCCTCGGAATTAGTTGGGTTTTTAAATAACGCGGTAAAGCGATGGGTCCAACGGGAGGAGTCGCGATAACCTGCTTCGGTTATCCAAAACGGAGCGATGAATGCATTAAGCGGCTCGCGTCCCAGCGGCCTCCGTTTGATGTACAATCTTGGTAATCTACCGGCGATTAATTAGGTATATCGCCAATTCGGCGATTGACCTGTAGCGCGGGGAGTTGGGACCAAGTTGTGGTGTGGTTAAGAACACACCGTGGCTGGTTTTGGCGTTGCTGGCAGAAAGCCGCGAATGATTGTCGTTCGATGGGGCGAAGCGGCCGCTATTCGGTTAAACGCTGGTCGTTCGCACGCGGCGGGCGGGCAATCCCAAAATATAGACGTATATATATATAATATATATATAATATAATATATATATATATATATATGTTAATTATTTATAATGAATAAGGGGGAAGGTGGATGCAGGCAGTTTGGTGGCAAACCATGCGAATGGAACAAGCACAAGAGGGAGAGGAACACATCACTTACATACAAGGAAATAAAATAGAAGACGCAAATTTTTAACTCAGACTCGGTGCTACAGATCACACTTGTACAAACACTTAACTTGCAGGTGAAGGATTTTTCCTTTGGCAATGCAATGGGGTGAGGGAGAAGGTGGTAGCTCAGGAACAGTGTTCACGTTTCAATGAGCCGTCCTCACTGAGCAAATCGACGGAACCAGAGCCAGTGTATGAAGTGACACACGCGACAAAAGCTCGCCAAAGACGGGAGCAGAGCAAAACCGAAAGCAAACTTCTTTCTTCTACTCTCCTTCAGCATTCCAGGAGCTCTGGTGTGCCTTTCTGCAGTTTCACAAGGCATTTGCCTCATGGATAAAGCAACCCAACTGAGGGGCATCTCAGCTTCACAAAGCTGGATACAGTGGTATCACCCTCAGGAGAGCCAGGAACCAACATCTTTATCAACATCTCAATCTGAACTCTCAACCTCTCTCCTCGCTCAAAATCCTGGTGGCGTTTAATAAATCTGTTTTTCTGGTGTATGTTCCCTCATCCGCCCCCCCCTTACTCAAAATGGCTGCACTGCTGATACGCACGTGAAAAAGCTGAGCCTAAACTCGGTGGTTTGCAGCTAATATCTTGTGTCCCTGAACCATCACTTTTCTCTACCTCACCTACAGTTCACACCTCAACTGTCCTCTCGACTCTGTGTCCTTTCTCCTTGACAGGTGAGAGTTGCTTTCCAAACTGCGCTCAGATCCTGCAACCGGTCCGACGGCATTCAGCCCTCGTTCCTCACGCCTCGCTCTTCTGCTCTTTGCTCACCCTCTCTCTGGCTATTCAGCCCTCTCATCTTGCTGCAAGATCATCTGCCATCCGCTGGAACATCTGCAAACATCCACTGCTGTCAAATAAAGGTGCAAAAAGATCCCTTGCAACTACAGACAATCAGCCTTCCTCCCAATCATCAGCAGGTTATGGAATCTCATCGCTTCAGAACATGAAATCCTTCTCTTCTCCAATGCTTGATTTCCGATCATCAATTTGGTTTAGACCAGGTCATTACCTGGATATGCTGCTTTCTGGCTCTACCATCATGGATGGAGGTCCTCATGCAGACAGGATATCCGAGCCGTTCCCTGACATATACGGTGTTTTGACATCAGTCTGGACCCTGCCCTAGCTTCACAAAACTCTCTTCCCATGGTATCCAAGGCCACTCCACCATGGCTCGCAGACTTCCTCTCCTGTCGCAGTCAACGTGTGGCCTCAATGGAGTTCTTTCATCACCTCTTCCTGTCAGCTTGGAGTTCCCCTCAGGTAGCGTTCTCGGGCCCTGTTCTTTTTCATGCTTTCATAATGATCTCTCCGACTCTCTGGAAATCCTCTTATCTCTTTGCTGATGACTCCACCTCTGCCGTACAATCTGGTCATCCGCTCAGACGGCATGCAGTAGCTTTTTCGCTCACGCTGATTTGGATAAAATCACAAACTGGTCAACCGTGGAACATGTCTTTCAATCCAACAAATCTCACCTCTCATATGTCTTTCGAATGACCATTTAGATAAACCCCCATCCACTTTCTCAACAATACCTCTGGAAGAAGTCTTTTCTCTTCATAGCTCTTGGGTCTACTATCTCCCATGACTTTCTGGGAAAGTCACATTTCCAACCTCGGCCTCCAAAGCTAGTCGCCCGACTGGAATCCTCCGTCGTGCAAAGTCTCTCGGCCACCTGAGCTCTGAACCACATTACAAAGCTTTTGTTCGAGCCTGATGGAGTCTGCTCTCCCCTCTGGCGGTGCTCCTGCTCCACCTTTCTGGCTTCACGGCTGTCGAAACCCAGGGAATTTTCGGATATCGCATCTCCCGCAGATGAGGCTGAGTTTTGGGCCTCTGACTCACTCACGGCAGGTTGGTCCGGTGGTCTTTCTGTCTTCTACCGTCTCCTCTCCAAGCCTTCGCCCGGCCCCTGCTCTCTCTGCGATTTGCCCCCCCACATTCCACAGGGCGTCAAGGTCCGCAACAACCCCTTCTGGTAAAACTACCAATCACGATCACTGCTCATCCTTCACTCTTTCATTCATCTTTTTCCCGCCTTTTGGAATAAACTCCTTCACTCTATTCTTTCCATTCCTTCCTCCAGGCTTTTCAAGCAGCTGTTCACACACCACCCTCTTATCATCCCCCATCAAAATCCTCGAGTCTTTTCTACCCCATGGCCGATAATCCACCCAACGCCCCTTCCTTCAATTCCCTGCTTTCTTTTAAGAGTCCTGTATGTCATCTTCTCTTTCCCCATGTTCCCGTCATCCCTCTCCTTCCACAGATCTCCTAATGTGTCTGTTCCACTGTTTTGTCCCCCCACTCCGCCCTTCTTGTCTCATCATGTCCCTTGGTGTGCGTTGTGGTGTTAGCTCTTCACACGAGCTCGAAAGGTATAACAAAAAAACAAAATTCTTTACTGCCAATCCTCCGCATGGTGGGCACTCTCATCATGTGCCCTCTTCGGCCCTCTTCTTCGAGCTTCTTCTTTCACCCCGGACACACAAACACCAGGAGCTTTCATGTGTCCTTTCTCTCTACCCTTTTTCGTCTCTCCTCGTCCTTCTGGCTCTTTTCACACTCGAGTCCTTCTTCTACTTGGGAGGAGTCCTCCTCTGAGCTGTCCTGCCATGTGGGAATCCCTATAACAGTCTTTCCCTGGCTTCCGGAACTACGGTGCATTACACACAGGGTTGCACCATAAGCCTGAGAAAATTGTGACGGGCCCTTTTTGCAATGTGACAGCTTTTTGTGATGGGAATCTCACTGGCCCCACCACAACAAGAGTGTTTCTATGCATACAATATTACTCTGACTATCCTGTCAATGAATTACATACGCTGCTCCACAATGTCATGCACAACAATGAAACGCTAACTCTGACGGTCCAGATAACATGACAATGTAACCTGCTCGCAATATACAGACCATGTACTTACACAGTCCTAGCATGATCCCACACAGGGCACCCGCCCGCCTTTTCACTGTAACAATCTTTGAACAAAACCCAAAAAATAAAAAGAAGAGGCAGAAGGACGGAGGGAAGACGAAGAGAAGGGTAGAGAAGAAAGGAGACCAAAAGTGACAAAGGTAGGCCTACCAGCACATCCCTTCATTCCTCTTCTTTCAACAATCCATTTAAATCACCAGCCTTACTTTGGGGGTCCTCCGTAAGTCTTCACAACCTGGCTTGCCAGGCCTGGTGATAAATTTGAAGTTGTTTTGGTTCAGACATTTGTTTCAGGGTGTCGATGATAACTCACCGACTTCCTTTGCGAAGCGATCATCAGGGGATCCTTTCACATTCGCCAAATAATGCAAGCAAAATGGGATGGCCAAGTTTTAAACGTCATCTGAGGGACATCACACTTGATGCTGAAGTCCCCCGCCTACCAAGTAACCAATGCAAGTTTGTAATTAGTTAGGGACTACGAACTTCATGACTCAATTAGCTCAAAGGTAAGTTTCCTCTGCACCATCCTGCGTCAGACTACCAGGATATCAACGATGAAAATGAAGAACTATTAATCTATGAGAATTTTAACACTCACATTATTGCATCGATTATTGCAGAAATCCATACCATATGCTGTTTGATGTGAGTATGACCGTCACTGAAGCACACTACTAAAAGAATGAAGTGGATGATGTGGACAAATACTGCGTAACAAGTCTTTGAACCCTGATGAAGACTGTTTTTTTCGGGCCTCGAGTTGTTCCTTGTTCGACTTCAAGGCACCCATCAATAGGATTAAAAAGAAGCAGCACTTTGTCAAA
>CM068967.1:54126727-54133445 GCA_035128595.1 Eptatretus atami
ATACTTAACGTTCCCCAGGGTCACCTCAAATGAACTGAATTTGGTGTGGCATGCACGAGAGACGAAAGATGGGAAATGTTCTTTCCTTCATAACGGTTGTTTTTATATAGAAGAAAGAGATATGGGGAGATAGAATGTGGATGGGACATGGAAGAACTGAACAGACCGAGCAAGTCCACAGACAACAAATATGGACATTGGTGAACAAACTTACATACAGTGATGAAATAAATAACTCTATCTCCGCTGTTCTTGCGTATGGCAGCTTGGCTGCCGGGTAGCTTATCGTTTCTTGGAAGCATGGCTGTGCACTGATGCTGTGTCCATCTACAGTCTGGTAACTCATTTCACAGACCTCGTGAGGATTCCGGGCTGAGTCACCACACCTGGTGTTAATCTTCAGCAGCCAACAGGCTCGAAAGTCATGACCCAGACTTAAGCCAGCCACCCCTAGTCGCTAAGCCCACCACCCAGGCTTCCTATCTCCGCAAGTCACCAAAACAGAACCACACTCTTACTAACATGGGGAAAGTAGCGCAAAACTTTCCCAATGGCATGATGCTGATTGGGTGCAAAGCATGTTACGCTCAAGGTAAGGAGGTGATGCAGTCGAGGACGGGATTCGTTAGGCAGGTCCAACATCTCCAAAGCGCAGTCCTCTCTGAACGATAGAAGCCCCCCAAAACAGTGGGGGCGGGAAAAAAGACAAAGAGAGCCAGCGGGAGATGAAAGAGCCAGCAAGATGAAAGAGCTTAAGAGAGACAGGAGCAAATCTTCTTTCCAAGGTCCCTCTCCAACTCTGCTTGCCTGTGCAGACCCAAGCTCTTCGGGACTACCATAGTTCTGTATGGTGGGTCCTCTGGCTGGCCTCCATCACTCTGAGACTGCTTCGTGCTGAGCTTTCCCCGTGATTGGTTGCCCGCTCCTGTGAGAGTGCCATCCTTTGGGCCCGTCATTCCCACATGGGTGGGCCCTATAATTAAGAAAAAAGCTTTATCCTCTTCTTCCAGGCCCGACCGCGCATCTCACTCCATGCGCTGTGGTAACCCAGCCAGCAGTTCATTAAATTACTTTAATGCGCATCAAACTTTTCTGGTGCCCTTTTTGTCGGGTGCAAGCCTCACCTGGCCGCACCCGCAACCAAGGGGGTTTTTACGGCATACAATCTTTCATCCAGATATACCGTCTATAAAATTAACACGTGCGCCTCCTCAGCGTATTGCGTAAAGATAAAGTGCTGGAATGGAAGGATGACCTGAGACTGTGAATCGAACATTCTTGACGAAAGGAATCACAGCGAGAGAAGGGAAGGGACAAAGGATAGAGTGGACAATTCAAACCTGAAATTATAGGAGTTTAACAGGAGATGTTGGTGGACAGAAACACATGTGGCTGGGACTGTGAATGTGACGGAGAAACCCTACAAACAAGCCCAACTGTCCTACGATGAAAACCACAGGCCTTGTCAGGCTTATGCTTATTTGTTGGGAGTTGCTAATGATGTTGAGAGCTTGAGTTTTGCTTCATCAAAGGTTGAAGATGATTTGGGCAAGAATTTGTATTGTTCAGGGCCCATACGATAATCACCAAGTCATCATGAAGGATATCATGGATCTTAACGTCTACCCAACTGAAGGTGATCGAAACGGGTCTCCAGTTTATTTCCATCCGAGGGACGGGGACATGCATACATTGATTATCGCCCGGCATGCAAAAAAACAGGATGACAGTTTATAGCTAAGTTGAGATACAGACCGAAGGAGACAACTAAGACAAACATGGTGTCTTCCAAATGGCATTTTATGGACAGCACAAGGGTAATTTATTTTTCTTTTCTTTTATGCCAGAAGGAATTGGCGAGGAAACTTGAAATGTCTGTTCAACATCACTTGCTTTAATTGTGTCACGCATCTTATCATGAGAGATATGTGGGTCATGTTGGTTACAGTTGGCCTGAGGTATTTATAAGAGTGTGGCACAATATGTGGACAGGCAGACTGTGCCCCACTTTAAGGTCTTTAATGAGATAGCTGGGTTTTTACATCGTGACTGGTATTTCCTGGACTGGCTTTGCTTCCAGTTCTAAATCTAAACCCTAAAAGTCTGCTTGCCTTCAATTGGATTATTCACTCCATGCCCTCTCGGATATCAGTCTGTGATTTATTGATGCCACCTCCATGAAAGCTACACCTTCGAGTTATTTGTTGTTGTAGCTTGGTTCAGTAATCTGTAAAGTCCAGTGTTTGGTGTGTTGTTTGTGTGTGTGTGCGTTTGTGTGTGCATGTGTTCTCCAAAGTATGATATACATATTAACAAGGGTAACCGGTGTGCCCGTTGCGGTTCTAATCTGGCATTTTGAAAAATCAAATTTTGTTTTTTTCCCCTATTTTATTGGTGGGGACTAAAAACATTTCCCTCACCCACTTAAGGAATGGGGTCGTGTTATATTTAATCTACCTTCCACATCGCTACAAAGGCTTACGCACTATAGAACAAGAAAAAATTAATCCATTTGTTTTTTCAAAATTTTCAAAAAATTTTTTCCTAAAACACTCCCAGCACTCAATGATGAACCTTTGAAACTTTCATAAGATGTTTTTTTTTTTTTTGTATACTTGTCGAGGCTCGTATGAGAGCGAACACACAACGCACAGCAGGGGGGCATGAGACAAGAGGGGTGGGAGTGGGGAGGGACAAAACAGTGGGGAACAGCCACATTTGGAGATCTGTGGAAGGGAAAGGGATGGACGGGGAACATGGGGAATAGAAGATGGACATTACAGGACTTTTCAGAGGAAAGCAGGTAATTTGAAGGAGGTGGGCTTGGTGGATTATCGGGGTAGAAAAGATCGAGGATTTGGATGGGGGATGATATAGAGGTGGTGGTGAACAGCTGTTTGAAAGCTGGAGGGAAGAATGGGAAAGAATAGAGTGAGGTAGTTTATTCCAAAGGCGGGAAAAAGAGGAATGAAAAGAGCAGAAGGTGAGCAGGTGATTCGTGATTTTGGTAGTTTTACCAAGAGGGGGTTGTTGGCGGACTTGAGCGCCTGTGGAAATGTGGGTGGGGACAATCGAGAGAGAGCAAGGGAGGCGAGGCTGGAGAGGAGATGGTAGAAGACAGAAAGACGCACCGACCAGTCTGCGGTGCGAGAGGTAAGAGGCCAAAGACTCAGCCTCATTGGGGAGATGCCAATGATCCGTAATGCCTTGGTTTCCACAGCATGAAGCCGAGAAAGGTGGGAGGCAGGAGCACCAGCCCAGAGGGGAGAGCAGTACTCCATCAGGCTGGGACGAAAGCTTTGTAAGTGGTCAGGAGCTCAGGTGGGCCGAGGAAGGACCTTTGCACGACGGAGGATTCCAGTCGGCGACGGCTTTGGAGGCGAGGTTTGAAATGTGGCTTTCCCAGGAAAGGTCATGGCAGATAGTGAGACCAGAGCTTGAAAGAAAGGACTTCTCCAGAGGATGTTGAGAAAGAGATGGGGGGTTTTTCAAATGGACCTTTCGGAGAGACATAGTGAAGTGTGAGATTTGTCTGAATTGAAGACATGTTCCACGTGTTGGACCAGTTTATGATTTTACCAGATTGCAGTGAGCGAAGAAGCTGCTGCATGCCAGTCTGGGGGATGACCGATGGTAGGCAGAGGGTGGAGTCATCAGCAAAGAGATTAGAGGATTTTCCAGAGAGTTTGAGAGATCATTTGATGAAACCAGAAAAAGAAAGGGGCCCAGAACGCTACCTTGAGGAACTCCAGCCTGGACAGGAAGGGGGATGAAAGAAACTCCATTTAGGGCACACGGGTGACTGCGACAGGAGAGGAAGTCTGCGAGCCATGAGTGGAGAATGGCCTTGGATAACATAGGAAGAGAGTTTGTGAGCAGGGCAGGGTGCCAGACCGTGTCAAAAGCACGTGATATGTCCAGGGATACGGCTCGGATTTCATGTCTGGCATTGAGGACCTCATCCATTGATGGGAGAGCAGAAGCAGCATATCGCGGGTAGAGTGACCTGGTCTGAAACCAAATTGATGATCGGAAATCAGGCCATTGGAGAAGAGGAAGGATTTAATTCTGAAGTGATGATGGATTCCATAACCTTGCTGATGATTGGGAGAGAAGGCTGATTGGTCTGTAGTTGCAGGGATCTGTTTTTGCACCTTTTTATGCAGGGCAGTGATGTTTGCTGATTTCCAAGCAGATGGCAGATGACTTGAGCAAATGAGAGGGTGAATAGAACAGAGAGAGCGGGTGAGCAGAGCAGAAGAGCAGGTTTTTAGGACACGTGGGCTGATGCCGTTGGACGGTTGCAGAATCTGAGTCGAGGTTTGAAAGCAAGCTCTCCACCTTGTCAGGAGAAAAGGACACAGAGTCCAGGGACAATTGCGTGTGACTGGGTAAGGTGGGTAGAGAAAGTGATGGGTTTTGGACACAAGATTTAGCTGCAAACCCCGATTTAGGCATTCAGCATTTTTCACGTGCGGTATCAGCAGTGCGGCCATTTGAGGTAATGGAGGGGGAAATACACCAGAAACAGATTTGATTAGATGCCACCAGGATTTTGAGGAGGGAGAGAGGTTTAAAGTTCAGACTTGAGATTAAGAAAGAGTTGTTTTCTGGCTCTCCTGAGGGTAGATACACACTTGTTCCGAGCTTTATGGAAGAACTGAGATTATCCTCAGTTGGGTTTGCTCTCCATGAGGCAAAGGCAAGTTGTTTCAGGACAACTGCCTACCACAAGCTCAGTGAACCAAGGGCGGGAGAAGGGTGGGACACTGAAGATGAGAGGGATGAATCTGTGCATGAGGGAGCCAAGTTTCTTTGAAAAAATTCCCAGGATGAGTTGATGTTGGAGAAAGTCACGATAGGAGACCAGTCTATAAGTTTGATGGCTGCTTGGACACCTGCCAGTTGGCTTGAGTGAAATGCCAGACTCGACGGCGGTCAGGTGGTTCTCTGATAAAAGCCAGAGAGATGTCCACTTTGACAAGGACGTGGTCAGAAGAACCGATTGGAGCGGAGGAAGAGCAGAGATCTTTCAGGGAAATTTGTCAAAATCAGATCCATCCAAAATAGCATGTTTAGCCATCTCTGAGAAAAATGGTGACACGCACACACACACAACCACACACACACACCACACACACACACACACACACTACTCATAGAATTGAAAGGATTGCTGTAAATGATGTTAATTTCACAACATCCTATATTCAACTTTATTTAACTTGCAATCATAAAACCTTACCTAAAGGCCTTGTCACACCTTGACGATTTAGCCAACGTATGCCTGACGTATGCAAAATGGGGCTAAAACGCAGGCACACGTCGAATACGTTATGGTAAGTTTGTATACATTAAGAGCACGCTGCATACATTAACAGCACGCTGGCATACGTCGTAGTATGCTGGCATACGTCGTAGAACGCTGGCATACGTCGTAGAACGCTGGCATACGTCGTAGAACGCTGGCATACGTCATAGAATGCTGGCAAACGTCGTAAGTTCGCCGAGCTGTTAGACAAATTTTCCATGCTTGAAATTTTTCGACGTATGCCAGCGTATGATCACACGTTCCGCATAATGCTGGCCATAAGTTGTAGGCAGTTACGCGACTGTTGACACACGTCGACACACGTTACTTGTACGTTACTCATAAGTCGAAACACATCAAGGTAATGTTGGCGTCAGTGTTCCAGACTCCTGGTTGTTTTTTTTTCTCGGTATGACGGTGATGTCAACACTTTGATTTCTAGTGCGGTTATAATATAATATAATTAATAGGCTGCCGCTCACGATTTAAATCATAACCGCACTAGCATCGAAGTGTCAACATCACCGTCATACGAAGAAGAAAAATAAAATAAAAAAACAGGGTGTCTGGAACACTGACGCTAACCATTATGACGTGTTTCGATTTAGAGTAACGTACAAGTACGTGTGTCGACGTGTGTCAACGATCGCGTAACGTGCTACAACTTATGCCAGCGTATGCGGAATGTGTGTCATACGTCGAGTACGTCGAGAATTTTCAACATGCTGAAAATTTCTCGACGTACTCGGCGTATGACGACGTATGCAGCGTACTACGACCTATGCCAGCGTACTATGACATATGCCAGCTACTACGCGTATGCCAGCGTTCTACGACGTATGCAGCGTACTACACGTATGCCAGCGTACTACGACGTATGCCCAGCGTACTCGACGTATGCAGTGTACTACGACGTATGCCAGTGTGCATTAACGTATACAAACTTACCCATAACGTATTCGACGTGTGCCAGCTTGGTTCGGCAAATTTTTCATACGTCGGCATACGCTGCTAAAACGTCAAGGTGTGACAGCGGCTTCACACTTCGATGTCTAGTGCGGTTATGATTTGAATCGTCGAGCCGCAGCCTATTAATAGCCTACGCCACGTGATCGTCGGCGATACACGCTGCGCGCTATGCATAAGTTAGACTATGCTTGGGCATAGGTTGTGAACGCCGACAACACCTCAGCATTCGTTGGTAAAGTTATCTATATGTGATTAAAACGTTCTGTTTCGTTTACTAATACGTTATGCATATGTCCAACACGTTAGTATACGCCCAAAATTAAAAAAAAAAACATCAATAGTTCAGCGTACGCCAGCGTTTAGATCTATTTTGTACGTTGCCATACACTGGCTAAAACGTCAAGGTGTGACAGGGCTTAAAGTAAGAACTTTAACCCT
>CM068967.1:54133470-54168506 GCA_035128595.1 Eptatretus atami
TAACCTGTAAGCAAATGAATGGTTTCCCAACTGCACGGATCATCAGCTGGGCACCGTTCTTCCTTGAGGTTTCGGTCCTTTCATCCCAGAACCTCTTCAAACGGTGGAAAATTTGTTCACGGTAATGTCATGTAGTTCTGAGCAGAAAGGGTTGGAATTTTGATGAATAATAGAACACACACAAACATCTCTCTAATAGTTATGGATATGTATTCACAGTTAGTATCAGGTGGTGTATGTAATGTTAGATATTGGAATGTGTGATTAGGATTATGAATGTTTGATAAATCATGAAAGCCTATATCAAGGTAGGTAAAGCTCCTGTATGTGATGAAGGTATAGAGTTAGAAAGTGAGAGTGCATTGGTTTTCGACACCACCAATGTGGTCTACCTACTCATGTGGACCCGTGGGAAAGGTTATGGACCAACTATCTGGAGAGGTTCTGAGCAGAAAGGGTCAGAATTTTGATGACTAACAGAACCTATATCTGATGATCCGCTCAGTCGGAAAATCTGGTAATCACTTTCAATTACGATAACGTTCTACTTTAAACATACAATTATTTTGAGCTTTGCGATTAAAATAAAAGTATGTGTCGGTGTTGTAGAATTAGTCTAATGTACAACATCCTTTAAATGTGAATATAATGCCATAGGGTTAGAGTCATAATGGGGATGGAGTTATAATGTTAGGGTCACAATGAGGATAGGGTTATAATGGTCGGGTCATAATGGGGTTAGGATTACAATGTTAGGGTCATAATGGGGTTAGGGTTACAATGTTAGGGTCATCATGGGGTTAGAGTTATAATGTTAGGGTCATCATGGGGTTAGGGTTATAATGGTCGGGTCATAATGGGGTTAGGGGTTAGGGTTATAATGGTCGGGTCATAATGGGGTAGGATTACAGTGTTAGGGTCATATGGGTTAGGGTTATAATTGGTTCGGTCATAATGGGTTAGGATTACAAGTTAGGGTCATAATGTGGGTTGAGGGTATAATGGTTGGGTCATAATGGGGTTAGGATTACAATGTTAGGGTCATAATGGGTTAGGTTATAATGTTAGGTCATAATGGGGTTAGGATTACAGTGTTAGGGTCATAATGGGGTTAGGGTTATAATGGTCAGGTCATTATGGGGTTAGGATTACAATGTTAGGTCATAATGGGGTGAGGGTTATAATGGTTGGGTCATTTAATGGTGTTAGGATTACAATGTTAGGGTCATAATGGGGTTAGGGTTATAATGTTAGGGTCATAATGGGGTTAGAGTTATAATGTTAGGGTAATAATGGGGTTAGGGTTACAATGTTGGGGTCATAATGAGGTTCGAGTTATAATGTTAGGGTCATAATGGAGGTAGGGTTATAATGTTAGGATCATAATGGGGTTAGAGTTATAATGTTAGGGTCATAATGGGGTTAGGGTTGTAATGTTAGGGTCATATGGCGTTCGGGTTATAATGTTGGGGTCATAATGGGGTTAGGGTTATAATGTTAGGGTCATCATGGGGTTATGGTTATAATGGTAGGGCCATCATGGTGTTAGAGTTGCAATGTTGGGGTCGTAATAAGGTTCGAGTTATAATGTGAGGGTCATAATGGGGTTAGGGTTATAATGTTGGGGTCATAATGGGGTTAGGGTTTTGATGTTTGGGTCATAATGGGGTGAGGGTTATAATGTTAGGGTCATAATGGGGTGAGGGTTATAATGTTAGGGTCATAATGGGGGTAGGGTTGTAATTTTAGGGTCATAATGGGGTTAGGGTTATAATGTTAGGGTCATAATGTGGTTACGGTTGTAATGTTAGGGTCATAATGGGGTTAGGGTCATAATGGGGTGAGGTTTATAATGTTAGGGTCATAATGTGGTTAGGGTTATAATGTTGGGGTCATAATGGGGTTAGAGTTTTGATGTTGGGGTCATAATGGGGTTAGGGTTATAATGTTGGGGGTCATAATGGGGTGAGGGTTATAATGTTAGGGTCATAATGGGGTTAGGGTTGTACTGTTAGGGTCATAATGGGGTTAGGGTTGTAATGTTTGGGTCATAATGGGGTTAGGGTTATAATGTTGGAGTCATAATGAGGTTAGGGTCATATAATGCCTTCGGGTTAGGTCAGAACTTCCTTCGGGTCACAGCCATCAGTCGTTAAAAAAAGAAAAAATGTAACACTCTCTACAGAGCATTGGTGCTGCCAAAGCAGTTTCTTGGCAACAGCTAGACTGGGTGGTTTGCCATTGCCTTCCCAGAATTGTTTGTCCGTGCTCTATCCTTTTAAATGCTGATCATCAGGCAAGGAAGCAGCAAGTACCATTTGCAATTAAAACATGATCCGGGCAGTTGGAAAATCTGATATTTGACTCAACCAGCATTTGAACCACTGTTTAAACCATTGACCTCCCAAACTCAGAGCAGACACTCTATAACCATTGCACCACTGAATCTGATAGGAACAGTCATTCCTGTTCAATAAATTCTTATAATTGTGAGTAACAACTTTATGGAAAATTGGTGTGGGCATGTGTGCTCTTCCGCTTCCTTGTATCAATATATTTCATGAATGTAAGCCTGCAAAGCAACTAGCTTCCAACTTTGTAGAGATAACTGAGGTTATTGGTGAAGTGTGAGCAATGAATAAAGAGAGAATTGTACAAGGTGAGCAGAGTGCAGTGTTTGCATGTACCTATGTTTACAGGAACTTCAAGTGTGTCACGTGCATGGAGTGCCACCTTTGATGGGCTCTTTGGAGGGGCAATCGCTTCCTGGATGGCGTCTGTCGCACCAATGAATCTTTCAGGCCTGGCACCATACCCCGATGTTTTAGCTGTCGTCATCATAATGCTATTATCTGGTACACAATTATAGTTTCCTTCAACATGTATGCTATTTCTTGTTGAGCGATGACTCGTGCGGTCAAGCTCAGTACGTGCTGTTCACTCTTCCAGGAGAACTCAGTAATGACTATGGCAATGTAGAGGTCGTGCAGGATAATTATACTTTTTGTTTCCCATAAATCAACTTTCCTAACCAACCTTCATCTGTCTTTTCATCCCACTCTTCCTTTTCTCTCCCAAAGGCGTGTTGTCCTTCGGTGTTGCAGAGTCAGCACTCTTAACCAAGATTTTCACAGCCATCAACGTCTTAGTCATAGCCTTTGTAATGGTTGCAGGACTAGTCATGGGAGATCCAGCGAACTGGCACATTGATCCCAACGTTGTCCTAAATAACACGTAGGTATCTGCCATATACCTCGTATTCAGTCAAACGACAAAAGCAAAACAAAAACAGCAGACACGTTATTGTGCTTCTTGCTGCAGGAATATAACGCTGACTGAGGAGCATTTGGGTGTCGGTGGTTTCCTGCCGTTTGGGGTCGTGGGGATGCTGGCCGGTGCTGCCACTTGCTTCTATGCCTTTGTTGGCTTCGACTGCATTGCGACCACTGGTCTGTTTGATGGTTTGGTCACAAAAACACCATCGATAATATACCAGGGTGTTCAATTTCTGATGTAGAGATTGGTTTGCAATGTTTATGCTACTTTTCTACCTGATCATCGGCTGCCACAATATGCTTCACTCGACGTCCAACAAGAGCTTCATACCTATCGCAAAGAAAGATTGCTGGTCGATTATTTACCTAGTCTTCCATTGTTCTGTCCTTATTAATTCAAACATTGTAATCTTATTGGGGCTGATGGGAAGCATCCAGATCGATGTGGTTGCCTCCCCTGGCCTTTGGTGACTGATGTGGCAACCGCTGGGTCTTTGGTGCACATTTGATGGTTCAAGAGTAGGTAGCCATCTTGGGCACATGCGTGAGGATCAATCAGCCTTGCACTTTGCCTGTACCATCAGGAAACAACCTGGGCACAATTGTGGAAGGCATTGTGTACCTAGTGCTGAAATAAAGATTTTGGAGTGCCGATGTGAGCAGGCACCACAGTCTCCCCTTTTGTGGTGAGGAGGGGGGCTCTGACACCCGCTTCTATGTCCACTTTCCATTTGCTAAGGATATTAGCAACAGTTAATTTGGGAAAGCCCAATGTGATGGAAATGTTGTGAACGTTCAGACCCCAACTTGGCATCCAATTAGAATTCCACGGTGGAGGTCATTAACTCGTGTCAACTTCATTACAACATGTTTTTGGAGAGTGCATGATGCAATGCAATGTGGGGAAATACACTGATGTAATTTTGGAGGGTTTATTTTAAGTGTTTGGTGTACTGCCTGCCCTAATACATTTGGTGACGTAGTGGAGTATATCTTGACTTGTCATATTTAGCGTTGAATAATGTTTCCTTCTATATTGTCTGAGGCTCATGGAGAAGCTAATTTGTTTATTTCAAGTTTGTTTCATGTTTAACAGTAGTATTTGAAGAATCTTCTCTTCACTAGGAGAGGAGGTGAAAAATCCTCAACGGGCCATCCCCCTGGCTATAATCGTCTCTCTCCTCATCTGCTTCGTTGCATACTTTGGGGTCTCTGCGGCCTTAACGTTGCTCATGCCATACTATCTGCTCGACGAAGAGAGTCCTCTACCTGCAGCCTTCCAGTATGTTGGCTGGGATCCTGCACGCTACCTCGTCGCCGTCGGCTCCCTCTGTGCCCTCTCAACCAGGTTTTACATCCATGATTGCTGCAACAACCATTCCACCAACACACATGAGCATGCATATGTTTAAGATTCAACAAAAGACAAATTAGTCCACTCAACTTATGCCATTTTTTAGAGGTCAACCTCAAACAAATTTCAATATAAATAATTTGTTGGTTATTTTTTTTATCTTCAAACACAACTTTATCACGGTAAAAAGGTCGACTCAAATCCAGTTGGTGGAAAGTATTTTCAGCAAAGGAGACACATATATAACAAGAAAGAGCAATTAGAGATTGCAGACCTTTGCCAGGACTTGTTTTGTGTGCTGTAAATAAATGGAAGGATGGACTAAATGAAAGGTCGTTAATTGCAAATGAAAGTTCTAAATGGTCCAGTTGTAAATGTGTTCAGGTCAAAGGTCTGAAAAGTTGTGAAGGTCGAAAGATATACATGGGTCTAAAGGATCGAAATGGTCTTGTGTTAAAAGGGTCTAAGGTTGAAGGGGTCTAAATGGTGTAATTTAGGTGTAAATGGTCAGAATTGTCTGAAGGGGTCTCAAAGGTCTGAAAACGTCTAACAAAAAAAAAGGTCTAAAAGTAGTCAAAGGAGTCTTCAGGGGATTATAAGGTCTGAAAAGTGTGAAGGTCTAAAAGTCTAAAGGGTAGAAAGGAGTCCAAGGGTCTTTGGGATTCAAAAGGGTTGAAGCAATCTTAAAGAGCCTTCGGGATCTAAAGGGTCTTTGGGGTCTAAAGGGTCTTAGGCATCTTAAAAGGTGTAGGCATCTTAAAGGGTGTTGAGGTTCTAAAGGGTCTTGAGAGTCTAAGGATTCTAAAGGGTCTTAAGGATTTAAAAGGTTTTAGGAGTCTCTGAGGGTTTTAGGGGTCTAAAGAGTTTTAGGGGTTTAAGGGATCCTAGGGGTCTTAGGGGTCGGGTGTTTGATGGAATGGATTGTTGCCGATGGGTGCATTATGGACGGGAAGTCATAAAGTACTTTCTGAAAAGGGCATATGGGTGTGGATGGAAGACATGTGATATTCATCGACAAAATTGTGGATGCTCTCCCAAGAACACGAAGCTGTGTTGAGGTATCTAATCGACGGTGATGCTTGACGTTTACGAGCAGATTTAATTGACTCAAAAATTAAGACTTTGGAGAGAATATCTGTTGTCGGCAATAGTAAACACCCACGGAAATGAGCGACTCAAACCCAAATCAAGCTGGAGGAGATGTTCTCCAAAAGTTGCAGTAGCGCTGTTGTTAGCAGCATGTGATGAATATTCCTGTCGATTTTTCCGTTTTGTAGCAGACGGCAGCACAATGCTCACCTCTGCCCCGATATCCACAAGAAAATGAAATCCACTGGTACGATCCATGAGGAAGAGAAGGCGACTGACATATGGCCCAGTTGAACTCGGCGCCATTAGTTGTGGGCCTTGTCATTTTCCTGCGGCCGGAACAAGCACGGTGCTCCACACGAATGAGCATTAGCACCGATGGTCATGTGGTACCAACACCAATCTGGAGTGTTCACGGAATGTGAAGGTGAATGGTAGCTCGAGACAACGGCGTTTCTATCTGTTCCTAATGGGTACCCAAAGACGGGCATGACTGGCGTTGCGTTGCACAGTATGGAGCCCAGGACGAGCTTCTTGCGATCTGCCATTTCAGATCATAGCTGTGTGACATACTGTGGTGGACGTGTCACATTAGCCACAGTCGGTGTAACAGTGTCAATGGGATGATCAACCAGATCCACAGCGGTGGGTTGTGCCAGCTCGCATTAGCTGCAAGTATCATGTGGTGGTAAATGTTATCTCCTAATGTCTCTGTTCCCACTGTTTTGTTCTCCCCTCTCCCGCCCTCTTGTCTCATGCCCCCCTTGCTGTGCGTGTGTGTTAGCTCTCATACGAGCCTCGACAATGTATACAAAGAAAAATGTTACAAGAACAACTCACGAAGTAGTGACTAGTCGAAGGTGGCTCGGGCAAGCTGTCATCGGACGCTGAAAATAATTCTCCTGGGAAACGAAGTGGTGCACCGTATACTAGCTCTGTCGTGGAGCATTCAAGGTCATCTGTGAGCAGCTTGCATACCAAGCAGGACCATTCAGTGTATGGAGTGTCATACGCTTTCAGGGAAGACGAGTTGGTGGTGGGAATGCTCCACAATACCATTCGCTTCTGGACAGTAAGTGGTGCTTCGCACATGAGGGCCCTGTCACACCTTGACGTTTTAGCCAGCAATGGCAACGTTAAAAATGTATGTAAAACGTGGCGTACGCTGAAATTTGATGTTTTTTTTAAATTTTTGGGCGTTTCATAACGTGTTGGTCGTATGCATAACATATTAGTAACGGGCACAGAACGTTTCGTTGTGTTATAGATAACTACTTTACCAACGAATGCTTAGCCTGTTGTCGGCGTTCACAACCTATGCCCAATGATAGTTTAACTTACGCATAGCCGCTAAACGATATCGCCGGAACTCGGTGCGTAGCCTGTTAAGAACCTGCCACACGCCGATTTAAATCATAACCGCCTGAGAATTTGAAGTGTCAACATCGCAGTCACACCTTGACGATTTTCCAGCGTATGCCGGCCTATGAAATGTGTCTAAAACGCTGAGGCGCACGTCGAATACGGTATAGGTAAGTTGTGTATACGTTAAGAGTAGGCTGGAAAACAATGAAGTACAGCTGTCATATTACGTGGTATGTGTAATACGTCGTGAAATTTCAAGCATGCTGAAAATTTTACGACGTACTCGGCGTATGGCTAACACGTTCCGCATGCGTTGTCATATGTTCCTGGCATGCTCCGCGATTGTTTACACACGACGGACACACGTTACTTGTAGGTTACTCATAAGTCGAAACAGGTCAAGGTATATTTAACATAACCGCAACCTAATTTTCAACCAATGGGTAACGTCCTTTTAACCTATGAGTAGCATGCTCTGAACCTATGTTTAACGTGCTTGAAACCTTGAGTAACGTGCATTGAACCTATTTGTAACTTGCCTGAACCAATGACTAGTGTGCTATGAACCTATGAGTAACGTGCGTTAACCTCTGTGTAGCATGCTTTGAACCTAAGTATAACGTGCTTCTAACCTTTGAGTAACATGCTATGAACCTATTGGTAACGTATCTAAACGCACATTGTCGTATGTAGACGAATTGGATCGACGTCTTCCGGCGACCACAGCACTTACTGAACGTGTTTTAACTTACATTACCGTGTAATGGCGTATTGGCAGCGTTAAGGGGAATTGGTATATACAAATGGGCTTCACAAGAGGAACCCATCATTGTTCCAGACTCCATGTTGAGTAGATGTCAATGCCAGTAGTATCAGTAGTAGTAATACTATTAGTAGCAGTTGGTGTGCGTGACAGTAGTAATAGTAGTAGTATTTGTAGTAGTAGTATTGGTAGTAGTAGTAGGTCCATGTCAGTAGTAGTAGGTGAGCGTGATGGGGAGGGTGTGGGTGATGATGGATCCTCTTATCGTCACAGAATAGGAGACTACTTTGCACCATTGTTCGATGTTCTTTTCGGCAAATTTTTTTTCCTCATTCCCACGATGAAATATTTTTTTTTACTTTTAAAGTATTAAAAACGACTTTGACAAATGCATAATGTACTAGTAATGAACACAGAACGCTTCGATAACTTATACATAAGTTATACCAACGATTGTTTTATCGTGTTTTAGGCGTCCACAACCTATGCCCAACGATAGTCTAGCGATGCATAGCGTAATAATTCCAAGCACGTTATTGATAGGTTATAAATAAGTCACGGGTACCCTAAACATTACTTTGATGTGTTTCGACGTATGAGGAACTTTCAAGTAGCGTGTTCGAAGTGTGAACAACGTTCGTGTAGCGTGCTTACAAAACGTTACTCATAGTTAGAAATAAGTTTCGGGTACGCGAATGTTACCTCTATGTCTTTCGACTTATGAGTAACATACAATTACGTGTGTCAACGATGCATAACGTGCCTAAAACTTATGGCCAGCGTAGCGGAATGTGTGAGCCAAACGCCGAGTACGTCGTAAAATTTCAAAGAGCAATATTTTGGACAACCAAAAAGTAACACGTTTAAACCAGCGTAATACGACATATGGTAGTGTTTTTCAGACGTACGTACACTAACGTACCATAACGTATTCGACAGTGCCAGCGTTTTAGACAAATTTTTCATAAATCGGCATACGCTGGCTAAATCGTCAAGGTGTAGACAGCCTATGACGGCTAATACAGGAGTTGAGTTTATACGCTCGCCGACATACAGCTGATTCAAACTGGCTACCACGATCCATATTGATGGTTGATGGAACATCAAAACATGCGATGCAGGTTTGGAGAAAGGCCCTGGCAATGGTCGGTGTGGTATTGTCAGCTAAAGGTGTAGCCTCCGGCCAAAGGGTGAAGAGGTCAACACAAGTCAGTAAATAGAGGTGCCTGTTTGAAGGTGGTATTGGACTGACAAGATCCTCATGTATCCTGTAGAAACGCCTATCTGGTGTTGAAAAGTTACCAAGTGGTGCAATTGTATGACATTGGATCTTGGAGCGTTGACACTGAAGACATTGCTTGGCCCACCGGCGCACATCAGCAATGATGCATGGCCAGACATAGTGCTTGCTTATAGTCGCTGGATTGCTTGAATACCCAGGTGCACGAGTGAGTGAAATGCGTTGAAGACGGAATGCCGCAGTTACAAAATGGTGTGACTGTCCCGTCGATATCACACTCAAGGGTAGTGTTTGTCCCTGGGAGTTGTACCTCACAAAATGCAAGTGAACCTGCTGCAGGCTGTAGACGGTGTAGCTCCGTGTCCTCCCATTGTGCTCCTGCAAGTGCATTGAAATCGATGGCCAGTGTGCTGGTAGAAGGTGCTGGTAAATCCACATAAAGATTAATCATAAGGTGCAAGTTGCCAGCTGCACTTTTTGAATCTCCTGGTGTTATGTGACAAGCAAGTAAATCTGTATTAGAGAATGCCATGTGGGATTTACTTGACGAACAGAGCCAAACACAAAATCCAGCCAGTGTTGTTCAACATGTGCTAGAAGGTGGTTCTCTTCTACATTGCATTTCTTGGATGAGTGGCACCACCTCTAATGCCCAACAGTAAGTTAGCTATGGTGGGTGGAAATATGGAGGTGCAGTCTTTCTCTTCGATGGTTACGAGTCTGGCCTATCAACTAAGGACGTGGCCCACATGAGAAGAATGAAAGGTCATATTGGAGCAACAGTGCATTTACAGGTGACATGCAATTCCAAATGAAGAAGGAAGAATTTCTTGCCAGTACTCAGAACAAACAACGTTTTATCAAGCTCCTTAGCATGACACTACAAGAACCTAGCTGCACTGCCAAAATAATGGCCACAGTGCTCATTGTGGAAGATGCTGATTTGCTGGTTCTGCTTTGCTACCATCACAAACCAGAACAGATTCATGTATTCCTAACATCAGAGCAAAAGCAAGCTGTGAAAAGCCAACCAAAAATATGGAAGATGAGGTCCATAAAATAAGTACTGGGACCTCATGTGAACAGTCATATACTGTTCATTCATGTCTTACTTGGATGTGATGCAACGTCACGGTTCTTTGGTATGGGCAAAGGAGTAACCCTGAAGAGAGCAAGAACAAATGACAACTTCATTAAGCAAGTGCAAGTATTTCAGATACCAGCTGTGAATGAACTGATTGCATCTGGAGAGGAGACTGTGGTCTGTATCTATGGAGGCAAACCTGGAGAAGGTCTGGATATTCTGCGATACAAGTGGTTTGAAGACAAAGTAGCTTCAAGCATCGCTTATGTGCAACTATAAACTCGTCTTCGAACCTCAACAGCTACACATTTCCACAGTCTGCCGACATATTATCAGATCCAGCAATAGAAAGGGACAGCGGATGAAGTGGGGATAGAGGATTCAGGATGGAAAGATGATTGAGGATCAGTGATGACTGATCTTACACCTGCTCCACAATCATAACGTGAAATCATCAGATATAACTGCAAGAAAAACTGCACAACAATGAGATGTACATGCAAATGTTGTAGTCGAGCCCATCTGGCCCAAGTGTGAGTCCGCATCCAAGGTGTCCGAGTCAAAGTCCGAGTCCTGAGGTCTGAGTCTGAGTCCAGCCGTCCTGAGTCCGAGTAGTTGGCATTCCGAATCCAAGTCCGAGTTTGAGTCCTGTGCTGAACATGCATTGGAAAGTGGTGAAAAAAAGGAATATATTTGTGTTTATGTATCATATAAATTAAGACAATTAAATATCAAAACAAACTTGCTACTTGCATTTGTAACACGTGTAACTTTTTACTTGCATCAACATTTTATTTCATATTATGGCCCGTAATATCTTATGGGGTGCCTGCCTCTGATCTTGCATTACGGAGTGTTACAGAGAAGGGTGGGGGTGAGGGGGTGTCAGATTTTATCAAAAATAGTGTTGATTAATGTTTGAACGGCTCCTTATAAATAACTGGCAATCACAGATATTTTACCACCATTTAAAACCATGGTCTTTTACACCACCTACTATAAAATGTTTGATTACTCTTTCATCGCTTAATAAAGTTTAGTTATATAATATAGTAGCAGGGTATGCTTACACATTGTGTAAGGGCCGAGAAGCATACACATTGTGTAAGCATACAAACCATGTTTCCTCATTGTCTCAGGTGGCTCACCTGCATTTGATTTTTCATTTATTTATTTTTTAATTTATGGATGCTTTCCGACGGTTCTGTGATTTTTCCTGGTGTATCAGCTTCGATGTCCATCGGCACACAAAATTACCGTGCTTCCCCATTGTCTCGGGTCGCTCACCTGCATTGTGGCTCACCCATTGTCTGCAATTATTTTTCATTTTTTTTTCATTTACTTATGTTTTCATTTATGGAGGTTGTCTGATGAATTTGATATTTTTCCCAGTGTAATGGCTTCGATGTCCATTGGCATGCAAAATTTCAGCTTTCTATGTCACCCGGAAGGTACCAATCTTTAATATCAGTCAGTGAGTCAGTCAGTGGTGAGAAAACGCTTTATATATTTGATAGTAATAGTAACAGCAATAATCACGGTATAACATATAATGGAAATGGAGCTTTCAAAAAAAAAATAACCTCCGAGGCCGAGCATGTACTCGTGCAGACAAAGTTAACTGTGCTGTGCAATTGTTGGTCCAAATGTCCCAGCGACTGTATTTCATTTATTTTACAATGTATAAGTTAATGTGACCAATTGTTCTCAGCAATGAGGTTTCAACACTGTGGTGGCATTGAAACTGGATTTTGACGTCAGGAAATTTTTCCCCAATCGTTCACAACGTTAAACACAAGCATGAAGAAAACACTAAAATTTATAATCCTGATGTTTTATCGCATCAATAATTACATCTTAAGTCTTCACATTAACGTCGGTCTGTACTCTGTAGTTCCCCTTTTAATAATGTAACTAAAGGATAAACTGATATATTTACATATTTAAGAACGTTATCGACTCGTATAGGTATAGGCCTTGAGAGGCCTTCTCGGGCCTTGTTATTAAAAACAGTTAATACAGAAATTAAACGTATAGGAATTAAACACACGTGTCAATCACATGTGCATAAGTCAAATTCAACATTATATCTTAAAGTTGAATGTATGATAAAAGGTGAAATTACTTTGCATTTCATCTAAAGAGTACACATCTTTTAAAATGCTTTATAGTCAACAAAAGTGACATCTTCTGTAATATGATAGATGTCATACTTATGCATTAACCATTAGTACCATAAAAATAACAAATAATGGCTTTCTAAGAACGTAAATTTTTTTTAAAAAAACATACAAACAAGTGCTCCATTACTACGTACTGCTTTAATAAACCACACAAATTACCTACTTAATATTGCAAATATATATTATATATGTGACCATTTTATATATTGAAAAAATGAGGACATAAATACGATCTTACGTGTGAGTTCAAATAAAGACGTTTGAGTTCAACATCAATGTGGCAAGAAAAAAATGCAGTAAACTCTGCATCGAGGAATCTAACTAGGATATGATTGCCTGGTTTTTCATTTTTCATGGGAAACCAATTAGGCCTGGTTACTGTAAGTGCTGCTACACTAAAAGTTTTACTGTACACTTTTTATTTCTACTGTACCCTAAAAGTTTTGGTGTCCACTAAATTTTGCCGGAATCTGGCTGAGTCCGAGTTCTTGGCATTTATAGTCCGAGACCAAATCCGAGTCCTGAGACCAAATCCGAGTCCGAATCCCCCAAAAAGTGGACTCGAATCCTACATCACTGGTACATGCAGGAAGCATGGGTTGGAGTGCACATCCATATTTGGTGAATGTAGAGGCAACAACTGTGCCAATTCGCCATATATGTGCCGGTCATTGATGATGCTGACGGCGGTGAACAATGAGATGATGAGGAAACCATCAAGGATTCTCTTTGAGATGATTTACATGACTATATAATGATTCTTCCTTGCTTCTTGATATCACAATGCTTGAATATTACATCGAAATACATGTATTTCAGTTATCCAGGGTGATATCGGCCTTCAGACTTGGCAACAGCGGCACCATATTGGTAAAATTAGTACTGTGACCATGATCATTAACTTATCCTCAGCAAATTTTGTCCAATTAATCTGTTACACACATTCAAGTTTTTTTCATCAAGTTTGATTCAAATCAACGTAATGATTCTGGATTTATCCATCAGACTGTTGTCATACACTTACATCAAATGGAATGCAGCAGTCAGTTTTTACCCCGTGGGGTCTTCCACCCCACAGGGTCTAAGCTCCGCTCGCGTACTCTCTTTTCTTGGTCATCTTAGATTTGTGTTTCAAAATAACATGTTCCACCAAATACATTTCAGTCTACATACATTTTTTCGTAATACTATTATATATACCCTGAGAAAAGAAAAAAAAAATCAAAAGTAATTCTATTCCAATTTGTTTAAAGGTCCACAGGATCAGAAAATCGTGTTTGGTTTAATGAATAGATATGGCTTCACTTAAGACTTAATCGTTGTTCTTTTCTTGAATAAATATCTTGGAAGGAAGATTTTAATGTTGTTCGGTGCTCCTCTTTTTACGCTTGGTTGCCCCCCCCCCAAAAAAAATGAATGCTCAATTAGTCCTGCCCCTCCCATGACGTCATCTCGACCTCGGGTTCATCCATGTACGGTCTGACAGCACCTTCTACATTGTGGTTTTGACTATTGTCGTAATATGGGGACTCTTGATCAGAAACTTCTTCATCAAATTCACTTTCTGATGAGTCTGAAACAAGTTGTGGGACAATTATCCATTGCATGCTGACAATCTTTCCCTCGATTACGTTATGGCAGTTTATCTAGAATTTTTAGGGGTACGTCAGTACCCGATGGGTTTTCTTTTTAAACTGCAACATCTCAAAAAAATTATTAGAATTAAAAACCATGTTCAGTTTTTTGTTTATTACTTAAAAATCAATATAATCACATTTTAAAAGAGGTTGTTTTTTCCCCCTAATTATGTGGACCTTTAAGTTCAAACATAGATTGACTGGACTATCTGCCTGCCTGTCTGTCTGACTTTTTTGACCGCGATACATTCAGTCGTTACTTATCCAATCTCAACGAAACTTGACAGAAGGACTGAGGGTCATACAATGACGGTTGTAACAACTTCATTTGCTCCCCTCCCAAGCGGTGTGTTCCACCTTGGGTGAAGTCCAAGTTAAGGTGTATATCCTTGTTAGGATAGATAATCATGGCATTTCTCCAAGGTCGCTTCTAATAACAAAACTGATAACAACACGAATTATAATAGAATAATGTTAATGTTATTACAAAATAATATTAACACTAATAATAGCATGGGATCTTTAACGTCCATCAACTAATCGCAGCAGACGGGACACCCAGTTTAACATCCATCCAAATTATTGCTCACACATTGAAGAATCACCCTTCCTGCGAGACATCAGGATGACAGTTTATAGTTGGGCCGAGATTCAAATCCAGGCTGGCAGCTGAGAGGCGAATGTGCATATTGCTATGCTATCTTTCCAGCCACAGGGGGGCAGCACTGCATCAGTGGCACAGCTGTGCCCACAGCAAAATATGCTACCCACAGCCTTGTGCTGCATACGAAAAGAAGAAGAAGGCTATACAGACAGCACGACAAAACATGAGCAGGAATAGAATTGAGGATGCTGTCGCAACGATCTGTTCTCAAGCTGGAAGGGCCAGCACTTATCAGTTGAGAGAGACGACTGATATAATTAAAGTGCAACGTAAAAGGGGACATTGCCATTGATCATCGGAAACAATGGAACACAAGAACAGACAACAATTACTGAAAAATGAATTGTTTTATCATCATTATCAGAGAGATGATTGTCAGAGGCATGCAGATAATGGTGATGATAATGGAGAAGATGGTGGTAGTGGTGACTATTGATAGAGACAATGGTTAATGCATTTGCCATGACACTGATTTTGTTGATGGCGGTGATTAAGTGACAGTTGTGATGGTGGTAGTGATGATGGTCAAGTTTTGCTCAATTCCAATCTATGTTTCCCATTTTATCATTTTTGTTCCAGCCTCCTGGGATCCATGTTCCCGCTGCCTCGGGTTGTGTTTGCAATGGCGAGGGACGGGTTGCTCTTCCGGTGGCTCTCTCGTGTGAGCAAGCGCCACACGCCGGTCGCCGCTACACTCTCCTCTGGCGCCTTAGCAGGTTCGCCTCACGGCTGGGATGGCGGACAGGCGGAGGTACAAGAGGTATTCATCAGAGAGAGAGAGAGTGCTCTCAGTTGGTATAGACTGGAGGTCCATTAGGAAATGTCATGATCGTATTGACTGGTTGGTTATCATCAGGTATTTGTGAATGAAAGCCATTGATGGCATTTACATTTGTTCATCAAAATCGCTTCCCTAACTCATTGCCTCGTGACCGTACCTGTCTGCAGACTGTAACAGTCTGCAGTCACCTGTGTTTACTTCTCTTTATCATTATCTCTGCCAAGGAAGGTAGACGGAGGTTATGTCTTCACCCCTGTCTGTCTGTTTGTGAGCAGGATATCTCAAAAAGTTATGGACAGGTTGGGTGTGTGGCAAGGAAGAATTGATTAGATTTTGGTGAAGATCTGGATCCGGATACTAGAATTTCTTCAGTGATTCTTCGATCACCATTGAGAGATAGGGCCAAAATCAATATACAGCACGATATCTTAAGAAGTTGTACACAGATTCGGATGAAATTTGGTGGACAGGTTGGGTTTATGATAAGGAAGAATTGATTCGATTTAGATGAAGATCCAAATCCCATCCATCATCTGTCTACCCTTTCAAAACCCCTGTTGCTCTTTCCCTATCTCTTGCTCTGCACTTTTCCTTATCCTCCCATCCAGAATCCTGATCTCCATATTAACTTCATGACATGACTGAGTAGCATGATGCCTCTGTACCTTCCGGAACTTGTCCAAAAATATATACCAAATGTGATCAAGTGGAGAACGAACAAGTGTGATCTTGGCACCAAACCTGTATGAAAAAAAAATGAATAAATCACGTGACATGAAAGAGAAGAAGGATGCCTGTAACGTATAATCACAATGTAAATGTTGTTGCAGCTCCTAAATTCCAATTGTTTTGCAAAACAATGAAGAAATACAGATGTGCTAAGAGACAGCTCAGTCGTCTTATCTGCTGTGGGACACAGTGGCTTGCGAGGTCGAGGCTGGGGTGGTGCGGGTGTGCGATGGTCTGGGAGTATGTCCCCCAGTCCCCACCCCAAAGGAAAATTTTGAAAACCACAGGGTAGTAAATTGGTGCATTTTGAAACTCCCTGGAGGTTAGTTATTCATAAATGGGTGAAGTCTGTAAATGAATAAGCATGAAGTGTTCTGCATAAACAATGGTGATGCAGTCAGTGACACCTCCTTATACTTGTGACCTTAACCACAGGACAACCTCCACGTTAAGCTTTACAAGATGTTGTGCGAATTGGATGTTGTGCTCGATGAAGGGTTTGCTCTACTCCAAAGTTGCGTTGTAATACACGATTCGTTCAGGGGAGCTGCAGAAGGACTTGCTGCCGACATGTTGCTTGACATGGCTGTTGTCGAGTAATATTTAATTTTAATTTCTGACTTCATTATCATGTGTGTATTGTTCTAAATGAAACTTGTTCTTCATAAAGATGCGACAGCAGAGTAAAAGCATAAACTTTGCTATAAAAGTGAATGAGTCCAGAGTGCTCCATCCTTGATGGCATTTATGTTTGTTCGTCAAAATGGCTGCCAGTATTCACTTGTGAACGTCAAAGATCGCACGGTGTTTGGAAAAAGGGAAGGTCATTGTGTCCCAGGACCATGATAGCGAAATTCTAGATTGCTGCTCTGTTTGAGGGCCGCTTCAGCAGCATCCTGCGATGATTAAATTCTCAGTTTTGCTGATGTCATGAACTAGTTGTGGATGCCTCTGATCACTCCCCACCCTCCTGCCTCCAATCACCATGCTCCCCTCAAACCAACACCCATCAACTGCAACCACACCCACCGACCCCCATCACCATCACCCACTCCCCCTACATCCCCCAGCCTCTTGCACTTCCACATCCACCACATAAGGATATAAAAGCACTAGAAAGCGTTCTGAAAATGCAAAGCCCATCCGCTTTGTATCGGACTTCTTCTTCTTCCATATGGTAAACGGTACCTTTGATTTTGACAAGTTATTCATTTGTCTTCTCAATATTCTCATAATAAAGCTTTGTTGAAAATTTGAAAACGAAAGTTCAAATAATAATTATATATCAGGTCAATTCAATGAAAATTGATGATGTTATGTCATGCTGACCTTTGATCTTTTGACCAAATTATTAATTTATCTTCTCGATACATATATATATATATATATATATATATATATTATATTATATTATATTATATATATATTGTTACGGCTGTGGAAATTCGCAATACACCATAAAGGGTCCTTAGATCAGTTATGATAGTTTATGTGCAGATAGTTCCCCGTTGTTTAAAGGGATTATTGTGATTCATCGGGCTGCGACTCTTTGAGAAAGCCGTTTTTCTGTTCTAATCGTTATTTTGACCGTCCGAGATTCAAACGAAGGCCCGTGAAAGGCCTACAAGGCGCGCGAGTTTTCCGCCTTTTTGCGGCGCCGGGGCTGACGGGAGAGGCTGCGAGAGCTCGCTGGCGATTGGTGGATACGGGGTGTGAGGCGGCCGTGAGGAGGAACGCCCTTTTCGAGGAGCTTCTCGAAAGGGCTAGAGGAGAGACGGAGCCAAAAGGGGGTGGAGCGAGGGGCGGAGCCCGCGCTTATATGGCGGGACCGCACGTGGGCTGCTTGTTGGTGGGCGTCGTGTTTTGAGCTCTCTCTCTCTCTCCTGCTGGATCATCCGTTGGATTCCTCTCTCTCCTGCCTGGATCATCGCGTGGATTCCTCCTCTTCTGCCTGGATCATGCGTTGGATCTCCTCTCCTCTGCTGGATCATCGCGTTGGATTCCTCTCTCTCCTGCCTGGACATCGTGGATTCTCTCCTCTGCCTGGATCATCGCGTTGGATTCCTCCTCTTCCTGTCTGGATCATCGTTTGGATTCCTCCTCTCTCCTGCCTGGATCATCGTTTGGATCTTTCTCTCTCTGCTGGATCATGCGTTGGATTTCTTCCTCCTGCCTGGGACGTCGTGTTTGGACTTTTCGGGCTCTGGATCATCGTGTTTGGACTCGTGGTCTGGATCGTCGAAGTGGGCTCTTGGATCGTCGAAGGCTCGTCTCCCTCTGGGCGCCAAGTCATGGGATTGCGAGCAGTGGTCCCGGGTCGAGGCGCGCATGAGAGGAGAGTGCCGGAGAGGGCTCGCCGACCGTTCGCCCGAGGGGGCAGGTAACCTGCTACGGTCTCGCGGCGACCCGTTCGGTCTCCCAGGTCGTGTCATAAAGACCCAAGTGGTCCAGTGACCCCTTGTCTGTGAGGGGGTCTTTTCTTTCCATTCTTTTGCTTTGTATGACTGCTGTGGCGCCGTGTCCCATAAGTTAGACCTGTGTAAGTGACTGTACATTGCTCGTATTGGTGGTAACGCTTTTCTTGTATATTGCATGATTCTTGCTTGTGTTGTGTGTGCAATATGTGCTTTGTATAATGTCTTGTGTGAATGTATCCGTTCGTCGTCTCTTTCCCATTGAAAGTGCCATCTTGAATCGCGGAATAAATTAGTAGTGGGTTTTGAACACCCAGGGTAAAGAAGATAATCTGTCCGTCGAGGTCGGCGATAACACCGCTCGGTTATCACTGTAGCACGGAACGGACCGCTTAAGCGGTTCGTGTCCTAGGCCGACCTGCGGCGAGGTACGATCGCCCGGTCGACTACTCGCGCAGGTACTTAGTAGGTCGAATTTGGCGAGCAACTTATCCTGCGCGGGTGGGCAATTGGCACGATCGTGGTGAGGTTAAACCCCCACCGTGTGGCTCTGGCGGTAGTTCCAGGAGGGTCACGACTGAATTGTCCGTCCGGTGGGCGACGCGGTTGCGATTGGAGTTACGCAATCGCTCGACGCCTGGCGGGCCAGAATTCGTACAATATATATATATATATATTATATTATATATATATATATATATATATATATATATTACGCCATCACTGTCAACAACCAGTACCAGACTAGTCGATCTCCGGCATTCAAACCCAATCAACTGTCAACCGACCAGACCAGACTAGTCGATCTTCGGCACTCAAAACCCAATCACTGTCAACAACCAGACCAGACTAGTCGATCTCCGGCACTTGATAACCCCAATCACTGTCAAACCGACAGACCAGACTAGTCGATCTCCGGCACCTCAAACAATCACTGTAAACGCGACCAGAACAGTTAGTCGATCTCAGGCACTCAAACCAAATCACTCCAACGAAGACCAGACAAGTCGATTTTTGGGGGAGGTATCATACGCGGATTTTCACTTAGCGCGGGGAGGTTTGGAACGTAACCCCCGCGAGAAACGGGGGATTACTGTATATATATATTAAGAAACGTGGAGTGTGACTAGCACACCCGCAATCGCCATTGGACATCGTCCTTCACCAAAGCGTCACCTTCAACCCAGAGGCCTCGGCCCGGCAACTCTGTGAAACAGATGAAGATCACATGGTCAACACCAATTACACATCAAATGGAGCCACCTATCTGGATTTCAGGCTTAGTTGCCCTCATTAGGATGGCATACTGATAAATATCTAACCAATGATGACCACATTCATCGTTTTATACATCAGACGCACCTCCTGAATGTTATGGTGAGCATCGCCGTGGATTATGTCTCACATGGTAAAACCACACAATCTGCAAAGACCAACCATCCATCTGCCACACAGACGAATGATTAGATATTTATCTCGTCACATTCTACATGTTTTGATTTACCCGCCGATCACATCATGTGCATTCTGGTTGAATGGTTTGCATTAGCGGGAACAATTGTCTGGGTGGCAGACAGATGGTTGCTCTTTGGGGATTATGCGGTTTTACCGTGTGAGACATAATCCATGGCGATGCTCACCATAACAGTCAGGAGGTGCGTCTGATGCATATTTACGTATCTGTATGTATGTAGGTACATATGTATGTATTAGGGTTAAACATACATACATACATGCATGCATACATACATACATACATATATACATATATATATATATATATATATATATATATATATATATATATATATATATATATCTTTCCTTCCATCTATCTTTTTATTTTTTCTTATACAGGGCCATATCCTTTAAGTTGCAAACTCTAAACTCAGGGAACAAACACATCTTTGTGTGGGGGCGATATTGGCTATGTGTCCGCAGGCTCGTTTAAGGGGGTGGGGGAGGCATAACTTCTCGATGTAAATGTGTACCATGTCACGCCACTTGGTAGTGATGGCAGAGAGTATTACAAATTCCTTTTTTTTAAAATCTGGGCAACAATGAAGTTAAAGCATTCTTCGCATGGGTAAATTTGTCATCCTTCACTTCTTCCCTCACAAAAAACAACAGAGGGGCATGTCAAAGACTCTCATCATGTGTGAGACGTTTCTCGTGGGAAGGGACATCAGGACGAATGGGGGCAAAGGGTGGTATATGTGAGGACTGAGAGGGGTGAAAGCACTCGTACACATGGGTAAATTTGTCTTCCTTTCCAGTCAATCAGCGAGGCGACGGATAGGCTCTGCTAGTATATATTGTTACAGTTGTGAAATTCACAGAACACCATTCAGGTTCCCCGAAGATCAGTTATGTCGATAAGTGTGTGTCCAGATTAGATTTCCCCACCGAATGTCTAACAGTAATTATTCGTGTGCCGGGCTGTGCTCTTTGAGGTAGTTTATTCTTTCCTATCTTTATTTAAACAAACATCTCCTCACCACTCCACACTCCAACTCTCCAAGCCACAACTGCCAACATTCCTCACCACCTTCGCCACCCGCCAACCATCTCCCACCTCCCACTTCGCCCATTACCGCCACATCTCCTCACCACCTTCGCCACAAAACCGCCACAATCTCCTCACCACCTGTCGCACAACCAGCCAACATTTCCTCACCACCTCGCCACACCCGCCAACATCCTCACCATCAACCGCCAACCTCTCCTTGCCACAACGCCAACATCCCTCACCTCATCTCACAAAGCCGCATCTTTTCGCCAGCAACGGCAATCCACAAACGAAGAACATCTCCGCCGACAAAACGACGACTCCTCGTTGAGCGAAAGCGGTGATTCCTACCACGTCCGCGTTTGAGGCAAGATCGAATCAGAATGACAAAAGGGCGGAGCCAGCCGGGGTGAAGGGTCGAAGGTAAAAGACCAAACACCACCCCCGAACCCAATAAAGGCCGGCCTGAAACGCCGACAAACAGTTTGTTCGGAGTTCGGAGTGGAGCTCGGTCATTGGAGTCTGGTGGAGTTTTGGAGCCTGGGTCCCAGTCCAGTCAAGCCTGCAGTGCCGTGCAGAGTTGTGGGTCGGTGGAGGCGGCAGCGAAGTCGCCACCGAGAGGATGTCGCAGCCGGAGAGAAGTCGCCAGCCAGCGACACAACGGTGTCCGAGGTGATCGGGCCCCGGGAGGTCCGAGCGACGCGAGGAGTGAGCGGCGTCTTAAGAGAGCATCAACTCCAAAAGAGCAAGGCCCGTTCGCATCCTCTGAGGCGGTCGTCGGCCAGGCCCGATCGACCAGGCCGCACGCTAGGCCTGGACCAACAAGTCGCCGCTACACCAGCTGCGTGTGACTACGAGACACCGAGGGTCGCCGAACCAGGGCCCAGCGAGTCACCACGAGGGCGGCAGTTAACCTGCACGGTCTCGCAGATCTCCTTCGTCTTCACAGCTCCGAGGAACATTAAAGGCCTACGGGCCCAGTTCTCTCTTTCTTTCTGGGTTTTTGCATGGAAGTCTGTGGCGCCTTGTCCGATAAGTAGAATTGTTGTTAAGTGCATGTACATAGTAAATAGACAACGGCTGTAGGTATTTTTGCTCGGTCTTTGTCCTTACCCCCCATTCATTGCATACGTGCCTGCATTACAAATAAATGTCCTCATTGTTTGAATATTCACCGCTCGTTGCGTCCCTTCCTCCATTGAACTGCCATAATTACGTCGGAATAACAACTCGTTATTAATAACCGGATAACGGGGCTTGGCGATAATAAACCGCTCGGCAATCACAAACGGAGCGAGCTGCTTAAAGCGGCTCGTGTCGTACGGTCCCATTGAGGTGTAAAATCCGCATTTCTGTCTGCGCGAATAATTAGGTAAATCGGGCAATTCGGCGATCAACCCTGTCACGCGTGACAGAAGAGTTGGCTGATTTATGGTGTGGTTACAACACCCCGTAGCTGGGTTTCGGCGTTGATCCGAAAAGTTGCGACTGGAAATTTGCCACGGGGTCCGGTGGGGCGTGCGGCCGCAAATTAGCTAAAGGCGGTCGCCCGCACGCCGGGTGGCAGAAATCCACACAATATATAATATTTATATATATATATATATATAATATATAATTATATATATATATATATATATATATATATATGTGGTGTGTCAAAAAGATACCAACCTTAATTTTTCGTGCGTAAACAAATGAAGCTAGGGAGGCGTGGTTTGGTGCAGTATGTAGGCGATCCTAATCCGTATGCGTGAATATTTTCCCGCCTGCAGAGCTGTCAGTCGCCGACAAGACAGCCGATGAGTGAGGAAGTGTAAGTGAGCGCCGTTGGATTTTCGTTTTTGACAAAATGACGGATCACTGTGGTCTCATGCCAGTGATCACTGTGTGAAGAAGTTGGATCGCTGTTCACAGTCTCCAGCATGTCCTGTGCGATCTCCAAACAGAGTTGCTTCTGCTCGATCGTTAGCAGCTTTGGCACAGAACTTCGCTGAGATTCTCCTTCAGCCCAAATCCTCAGTCACATGGAATGAACGGATCCAATGCTGACGCCCGCTCTCGTCTGCAAGTTCTCTGATCGGATTCGACGATCCTGCATCACAGGGTCCTCACTTGGTCAATGACGATCTCATTTCGGGATTTGAGGGGCTACCAGAACGTGCTTCACTTTCCACTGATGTGCGACCATCTTTGAAGCGGTTGTACACACTTTTTATCTGTGTGGTGCCAATTGCTTCATTCTGAAGGCCTGTTGAATCTTGCGGATCATTTCACTTGGGAATCGCCAAGCTTTAACACAAAATTTGATGCAGTAGCGTTGTTCAAGTTTTCCGTCATTTTGTCAAAAACGAAATCCGACGGCGCTTCACTTACACTTCCTCACTCATCGGCGCGTCTGTCGGCGACTGACAGCTTCTGCAGGTGGAAAAAATTTCACGCATAGAATTAGGATCGCCTACATAGCTACCAACCCAGCCTCCTAGCTTTATTTGTTTACGCCAGAAAATTAAGGTTGGATACTTTTCGAACACACCTCCTATATATATAAATATATATATTATAATATATACACGTATAATATTATATATATTAAGTAATATATATATAGTTATATATATATATATACGTAATATATTATATATTATATATATTAATATTATATATATAATATATATATATATACGAGACGACCATGAACCCGTTGCGGTTGCCCTTGTGAAGCGGTTGATGAAAAAAACATTTCAAAAAAAAGAACAAAAAAAGATAGCCCAGCGACTATACCCCTGAGGTTGTTTGCATGATCAAATTCTACTAAAAGAGTACAACTTGGACTGAATCGGGAATTGATTTTTTAATAATTTTTTTCGTTGCCCATTTTGAACGAAACTGATAATGCACACCGCAGAAGAATGATGAGTGAGGTGGCCTGAAATTTTTTGCGCTATCGTGTACGTTTTGGCTGTTGTTTCGGAACATACATACTTAACAGATGAATGATTTTAGTAATATATGAAGATATACACCATATATATATATATATATATATATATATATGTATTATATATACGAGGTGTGTTCAAAAAAGTATCCAACCTTATTTTTCGTGCGTTAAACAATGAAGCTAGGGGAGGCGTGGTTTGGTGCACGTATGTAGGGATCATAATTCGTATGCGTGAATATTTTCCCGCCTGCAGAACTGTCAGTCGCCGACAGACCGCCGATGAGTGAGGAAGTGTAAGTGAGCGCCGTCGGATTTTCGTTTTTGACAAAATGACGGATCACTGTGGTTGTCATCGCCAGTGATCACTGTGTTGAAGAAGTTGGGATCGCTGTTCACAGTCTCCAGCATGTCCTGTGCGATCTCCAAACGGAGTTGCTTCTGCTCGATCATAGCAGCTTTGGCACGAACTTCGCTGAGATTTCTCCTTAGCCCAAATCCTCAGTCATAATGGAATGAACGGATCCAATGCTGACGCCCGCCCGTCTGCAAGTTCTCTGATCGTGATTCGACGATCCTGCATCAGCAGGGTCCTCACTTGGTCAATGACGATCTCATTTCGGGATGTTGAGGGCCTACCAGAACTTGCTTCACTTTCCACTGATGTGCGACCATCTTTGAAGCGGTTGTACCACTCTTTTATCTGTTGGTGCCCAGTTCGTTCCCCGAGGCCTGTTGAATCTTGCGGATCGTTCCACTTGGGAATCCCACTTTACACAAAATTTGATGCAGTAGCGTGTTCAAGTTATTCCCGTCATTTTGTCAAAACGAAAATCCGACGGCGCTCACTTACACTTCCTCACTCATGGCGGTCTGTCGGCCGACTGACGTTCTGCAGGCGGAAAATATTCACGCATACAAATTAGGATCGCCTACATACGTGCACCAAACCACGCCTCCCTAGCTTAATTGTTTACGCACGAAAATTAAGGTTGGATACTTTTTGAACACACCTCGTATATATATATTTTTATTAATTAAATATTTATATAAACTAACTACCGGTCAAAAGTTTAGAACACCCCCATTTTTCCAGTTTTTACTGAAATTTAAGCAGTTCAAGTCCAGTGAATAACCTGAAATGGTACAAAACCAAGCGGTAAACTGCCAGAGGTTAAAAAAAAAATTTAGGTTACCAAAAAACTGAAAATAATGTAAATTTCAGAGTTGTTAAAAAGTTCAGTTCCCTTTTCAGGGAACAAGTAATGGGTTAGCAACTGCAGCTCTTCTCGCAGCATTGGAAGTAATTAAGCCTTGAAAGTTGATGCAAACAATTCCTACAGGTGTCCCACCTTTTGTTGATTAGTCACAAACCCTCTGTCTGTATAAAAGCAGTGTTGGAACAGACTGTGTTTGCTGCACGTCTGAAGCATTATTTGGACAATATTGCACTGCATGAAGTAGTATATTGCTATCATAATGGCGAGAAAAAGACAATTAACAAAGGAAGAGCAGACAGACGACCATTTTAACCCTTAAATGTGTCGGTCTTTCCTTTGGAGAAATTACAAAGTAAGCCAAGGTGTCAGTGAGTACAGTTTCCTACACCATCAAAAGGCACTTTGAAACTGGAGGAAACTCTGACAGGAAGAGGTCTGGCAGACCCAAGCCACAAACACAATCAGAAGACAAGTTTCTGAGAGTCAACAGCTTGCGGGATAGGTGGCTCACAGGACAGCAACTTCAAGCACAGGCTTAACACTGGTCGAAAGTAAGGAAGTCTCAGTTTCAACTGTGAAGAGAAGAACTTCAGAGCTGCAGGTTTTGACAGGTCGAGTGACAGTAAGAAAGCCATTGCTAAGATGGCAAAATAAGAAAAAGAGCTTCCTGGGCCAGAAGCACCGCCAGTGGACTACTGAAAACTGGAAGAAGTCTTATGGACCGATGAATCAAAATTTGAAATCTTCGGTTCATCACGCAGGGTTTTGTACGCCGTCGAGTAGGAAAGGATGGTTCCTCAGTGTGTGACACCAATTGTCAAACATGGAGGAAGAAGCGTGATGATCTGGGCTCTTTTGCTGGATCCAGAGTCGTGACTTGCAAGAGTGACTGGCACCCTGAACTAAAGAGCTACCATAGCATTTTGCAGCGCGTGCAATACCCTCTGGTCTACGCCGGTTGGTCAGGGTTCATCCTACGGAAAGATAACGACCCAAAACATAGCTCCAGGCTATGTCAGAACTACCTTAGAAGAAAAGAACAAGACGGGAGGCTTCAAATCATGGAATGGCCAGCACAGTCTCCAGACTTAAACCCCATCGAGCTGGTTTGGGATGAACTGGACAGAAGGGTGAAAGCAAAACAACTACAAGTGCAACACATTTGTGGGAACTTCTGCAACAGTGTTGGAAGAACTTTCCGAACAATATTTGATTTCCATTGTCGAAAGAATGCGACGAGTATGTTCGGCTGTTATATCTGCAAAAGTGGCTACTTTGATGAGTAAAAAATTTAAATTAAATTTTGTTCAACAAAACGATTCCATGATTTCTTTATATCTGCAATTTTTATTTGTTCTATGCTTTAATTTCAGAGTACATTGAAACATTAAACTGCTTAAATTTTAGTAAAAACTGGAAAAATGGGGTGTTCTAAAACTTTTGATCGGTAGTGCATATACATATATATATATATATATATAATATATAATATATATATATTATATATTATATATTATATGTTATTATATAACGCCATTCTCTGTCTCTGTCTCTGTCTCTGTCCTGTCTCTGTCTCTGTCTCTGTCTCTGTCTCTGTCTCTGTCTCTGTCTCTGTCTCTTCTGCTCTCTTCTGTCTCTCTCTCTGTCTCTCTCTCTGTCTCTCTCTCTGTCTCTCTCTCTGTCTCTCTCTCTGTCTCTCTCTCGTGTCTCTCTCTCTGTCTCTCTCTCTGGTCTCTCTTCTGCTCTCTCTCTGTCTCTCTCTCTCTCTGTCTCTCTCTGTCTCTCTCTCTCTCGCTCTCTCTCTCTCTTCTCTCTCTCTCTCTCTCTCTCTCTCTCCGTCTCTCTCTCTCTCTCTCTCTCTCTCTCTCTCTGCTGTGGTTTTCTGTCTTTCTTCTGCAAGGCCACATCTTTAAATTACAACTCCAAACTCGGGTACAATACAAAGTTTGTGTGGGGGGTAACATAGGCCATGTGTCCGTGGCATCACTTGACGGTCGTGTGGGGGCAAAATTATTGATGTAATTTGTATGGTGTAGCGCCACCTGGTGGTCGTGTAGAGGGTCTTAAAATTTCCTTTTTTACCTGGGCAACGCTGAAGTTAAAGCACTCTTCGCACGTGTAAATTTGTTCTCCTTCCCTTCTCCACCCCCCCCCCTAAAAAAAATGGAGGACCTGTCAGTCTGTCATCGTGTGTGAAGCATTTCTAGTGGAAGGGACATCAGGACAAACAGGGGGCAAGAGGATGGAGCAGGACATGAGGAGGGACATGGAGATGAGGTGCAAAAATGGGAGTAGGGGTTCAAGCACTCGTATACACGGGTAATTTTTTCTTCCTTCTCCTTCTCACCAAAAATTTTGGGCAAACAGACCGACTATTGGTCCATCAGCAAAGCGACCGTAGCTCCACTAGTATTCTCATATAAAGCTTTGATGGAAATTTGATTACAAAAGCTCAAATGGTAAACATTACAGCCCGGACAAACCACAGACACCATCACGAAGTGATCGCAAAACCCATCTCCTGTTGCATGGGGAACGGCTACTAATTATTGTTAAGGGTCGTAAAAGAGACTCATAACAGTATTTTTTATTTTCCTACCTACCAGCTTTGATGGCCTTTTTGTTTGAGCTCAAGGAGCTGGGGAGATGATGTCAATCGGCACACTGTCGGCCTACAGCTTGGTGTCCGCCTGTGTGCTGATCCTCAGGGACAGTCGTTTATTCATCTTTTCATCTGCTTGTTGTTCAATTGATCATAAAAAATCATTTCATCATCTTTAGACATTTATAATGTAGTTCTTTTGATGAGACCGCATTTATGGTTCGGTCTTCTCAAACTCGGCATTGAGTGAAGAGCTTTTTTGTTTCGCAAGTTTCATATGAACCATTTGTACCGTCGATCAAGCCATTAAGGCAGAAATGGAACTGTCCAAGAGTGGTGTTAAGGTGGACTTGCGAAAGTCCAGGTGAAAAATTGCAAACTGCACTGGGTGGTGGTCCATGGTAGCATGAGATGATGTGTGAGACCTCCGTCAGGTTTATAACCTTCCAAGCGTCAAACCCTGTTGAGAGCTCTTGGCTAAACGTTTTTCTCATTTTCTTAAGTGCAAGTATTGGCTTCACAGCCAACATACCAACTGTTGTTGTGTTCATGGACTTTCATTTTAACTTGATTATTGTTGTACCAAGTACACCCTATCGACTGATGCAAGACATTTCTCTCCTGTTCGGTTCAATAATCCGTTCTGCAGCAGTTCAGTTGGTCCAGTGGTCATTGATGGAGGAGACGTTTGTTCGAGTCTTCCATTAGCTTGGAATTTTTTTTATTATTAAAACAGGACTTGCTGTTTGTAGGTACCGGCTAGATGAAGATGAAGAACGCTTCGTCGAGCATGAGCAGGAAGAGGAAGAGCAAAGGTGGAGAATGGTTTTGATTGACCTGCTGAACCCAAAATCTGTTCAACCCACCAAGACCACTGCCAGGCGTGCCAGTTTATCCATCCTAACCGCAAGTATGTGGAGCCAAAACATTGCCATTTAAAACAAGTTATATATGTTTAGTGAAGCAAAAAATTAAATAAATGTTAATGTTCCTATAATGATAGCCCTGACAAGGATGATGTAGTGGTACTGCACTTCCCTATGAGCTATCCTGCTGGGTTCAATTCCCCACCCAACTGTAAACTGTCCTATTTGTGTTTCGTAGGCAGGGCGATTCATCATGAGAGTGCCGTCCCTCTGATGGATGTTAAACTGGATGTCCGTCTGCCAGCATTACTGGTGGATGTTAAAGATCCCACAGTGTACTTCACGAAGAGTAGGCGAGTTATCACCAATACCATGAACAAATTAAATCCCAGCTTGACGTCCATATTATAGGGATAGCACACTTTATGATGCAACAGCTTACCTGAGATGCACCAGTCAGACGGTTTATAGTCGAGTCAGGTATTGATGCCAGACTATTCCCACTCAAAGGAAGGTGCACTACCTCTGCGCCTTCTGTTGGACTAACCTGAACAGTACAAGGAAGTGTTTATATCATTAATTTTGGAGGATGGGATGGTGGTTCACATTTCGACCCAATGCCCCATCCACGGAACACTTTCTGATGCTTCTATATGAGGCACCACTCTATTATGCTTTGATGTACTTTTCTCTTTGCTTCAATGACTTATTTTATCAAGTGTAGTATTCAAACTTTTCATGAACCAAGATAAAAGTAATGTAATGTTATGGATTCTCATTTATTTATTTATTGATATTGCTTTTGTCTAGGCCTGGCGATTGTGGTGTCTGCGTCTTTACAGCGGTTCTGCCATAAGCCGCTGGCTTCCGGCACGGTCTGGGCAGCAATCATTGCTGCTCTCCTCTTGGTGACTGTTTTTGCAGCAACGATGTTAGTCTGGAGGCAACCACAGAGCAAGCATCACTTGCCTTCAAGGTATGTGCTGCTTTTTATTGCTATTTGGGAATGCATACAAGGTAATGTGCTTGTGACTATCCAGGCAAGTGAAGCAATTTCGACCACCCCATTCTAGCTGATAATCTAGCAGGTAGTTCATCATGCTCCCAAAAATTAACAGCACCTCTTGTCAGCTGGGAGTTACAAAATCAAATTATCTGAAATCCTTTTACAGAAACTTTCACTCTTGGAGACCTCATTATTGCTCCTTTTCACACCGTCAAGTGAACTCATGTCATCCAGTGCTGAATCCCAATGTGCAGTGAGGTCAGAACTTTTCTTCATCACATTTTGCATTGCCCAAAGATGGCCGAGAGAGCGCATGGCCAAAGATGGTCAAGAGAATTATGGTGGAAATGTGGTAAGGGCTTTTGAAATTTGCAAACAGGTTGGAAGCATAACCTACATGGTCATAGGGGACTATGCTGGTGTTTGGCTTAATGGTTAGGGTGGTGAGCTTGGGATTCTAGCATCCTGAGTTCAAATCCCTCTTGGCTGTTGAATTAATACCAGGTGGGGTTGACTCTGCCTGTCATCCTTCTGAGGTCGGCAAAATGAGTGCAGCTTGCTGGTATCCTGTGTCGGAGTGGCGACCCATCCAGGATTGTGCCCAATACCCAAGGAGACTGCTTAGGCAGCACCAACGCTCTGCACAGAGTATGGTCTCGATGGATGGATGGATGGTGGATGGATGGATAGGGGACGGTTCAAAGTTAATTGACAGTAATTTGTATAAATGAAAAAGCAAACAAAAATTGCAAATTGACATTTTTTCTTTACAGGAGTGAGGCTCATGGAAGAACAAGGTAGATTTTACAGTGGGACAAACATCAAGTGAATGAACAGTCAGAAAAAGAGAAGGGAAAGAAGCACTGAACCGAGCAAGTAAGGTGGTTGGGCAGGAAAGGTTTGTGGAGAGTAAATAAGATCATAGTAAGAATTGGGGATGACAAAAGATGTCGGTGCACGGCTTGCTGGAAGCCCTGTAGGGAAGAGTGAAGCAGAACAGCCTCTGGAGGTGGTTCCGTAGATGGAAGAAGCGAGGAATGGAGTTGAGGCATGCGGTCAACCTGGATTTTTAGAATGTTAACTAGGAGGGGGTTTCGTGGAAGAATACATGCATCCTGGAGTTGCTTGGCAGGGTCAGAGGACTGAAAGAGCGGAGGGAGCAATGTTGAATATCGATGGGGGGAAACAAAAAGACCACCGACCTGCCTACAATGTGAAAGCAAGCGTGTTTGTGGCTTCAATCTCATCATGGGAAATTCCGTTAATGTAGAGAGCTTTAGATTCCACAGAATCTCGGAGAGACAGATGTGATTCTGGGGCACCAGCCCATAGTACAGAGCAGTACTCCATTGAGCTATGGACAAAGGCCTTGCAGACTGTGAGTAGCTCTGATTTTCCAACGAGAGACTTGGATCGATGGAGATGCCCGTTCTGCGACTGGCTTTGGAGGCCAGCAAGCTTTGCTAGTTGAATGCATTTAAGTGGCAGATTTTCACCCACCATCTGCTGACTCCTTCCCTCCAGCCAGGTCCCCTTATTACCCCACGCACATGAAGCGAAAAATGGGGTTAAGCAATTGGTTCATGTCCATCCATCCATCTGTCTGTCTATCAGTTTATGATCGAGGAACAACTTACTTAAATGAATGTTATATTTTGAACATGAATCGGAAGACAAGTCTTTCGTTTTACCATACCCTGGCTCTGAATTCGTCCCAATCGCACATATGCAGAGAGGAGTGAGATAAAAAATTTTTTACTGTGCTGGTCTGTCTGCCTGGCAGTCAAACAAAATAGAAAATCATTCCAAACAGGAAACTTACTGTTTATAAGGACGTCATAATGGACACATACAACAGGCACGAATAACGAATGTAATGTGTTAGATAGGGTGATGTAATGGACACTGCGGAATATGATGGTAAAAGCAGAATTAATTTATTTATATGTCTTTCACAATCTTTGTTTTATTTAATTAACACTTGAACATTATAGTCACAAATCACCTTCTAAATACTTCAAGAACCTCCAGTTTTGCAGTACATACTTCAATTTATAATAGGTTCAATGAGGTGATGCATAAGGGTGGTGCTCTGGACTACGTCACTCTAGTTGCCTTCTGTCATCAGTCTTGCTCTCTCCACTGAAATGTTTCCTCCCTTGTAGCCATCAATAGAATTTGCTGTTTATCTTTGCTGCTCAAGGGAATGGCTTGAAATAAATTTTTGTTGGTTGAAGCTTCTTTTGAAAATGTAAAGGATGAGAAATGATGAGAGGGTGGAGATCGAACATTGGGAAAGAGAGTTCATAGAAACACGATACCCATGCAGTGTTGCTTCAATTTTAATTAATAATGATTTTAACGATCGTTTAAAAAATCTGAAAGTTTAGTGCTGTTGGAGTAGTCCGAACACCACCCTTATACACCACACTTGAACCTTCATTTAAATTGAAGTCAGTACTGCAAAACTGGAAGTTATTGCGGTATTATTGTGACATACTGCTTATTGCAATGACAAGGTCTGGATCAGGTTCCCGCGAGAATGACTTATCAAGTAAGAGCGGAGGAAGGTGACGCAGTTGCTCATAAAACACAGAACACAAATCATGAAATATGAACCAGAAACACAGCATTACATTACAATGACGAACAGGCGATTTGTGTCCGACAATGTTCAAGTATATAATTAAACTTAAATAAAATAAGATTGTAAAAAATCATATATATTAATAAATTCCAGTTTTACCACCATATTCCACAGTGTCCATGACACCACTCTATCTAACACATTACAGTACATTCGTTATTTGAGCTTGTTGTATGTGTCCATTATGAAGTCGATAACAACAGTACCTTTCCTGTTTGGAATGATTTTCTATTTTGTTTGACTGCCTGATAGTCACACAAAGTAAAAAATATTATCTCACTCCTCTGTGCATGTGCAATTGGGACAATTCTGAACCGACTTACAGTAAACTAAAGATTTGTCTCTATTCATGTTCCGGTTCGTGTTCAAAATATAACATTGACTAAAATAAATTGTTCCTCGATCACAAACTGATAAGACAGACAAACAGACATGAACCAATTGCTTAACCCGCTTTTTGCTAGGTGTCGTGGGTAACAATGTGTCGGAAGTGAGGATAAAACAAGCTACACCAAAGAAACCCATCACCCCAGCACCCCCTGATGCACAATATACGCATAAGTCTTAACCCATTCACTACGTAATTAATTCAATTGCCCCTGTGACAGTTCTTAAATTATCCCTCTCTTTGCTCCTTGACATCCCAATGTCCTCATGACCCCCTCACTGAAGGTGGACGGAGGTTATGATTCACCCCTGTCTCGTCTGTCTGTCTGTCTGTGTGTCTGTTAGCAGGATATCTCAAAAAGTTGTTGACGGATTTCGACGAAATTTGGTGAGAGGTTGGGTGTGTGACAAGGGAGAATTGGTTAGATTTTGGGGAAGATCGGAATCCAGATCCGGATACTAAATTTTTAAGTGAATCTTCACCATTGAGAGAATCGGGCGCCAAAACGATATATAGCACGATATCTCAAAAGGTTGTTGACGGATTCGGACGAAACTTGGTGTACACGTTGGGTGTGGGATAAGGAATAACTGTTTCGATTTTGGTGAAAATCGGATCCGGATGCTGGCATTCGCAAGTGATTCTTCACCATTGAGAAATAATGATAAAATGATAAAGAGCATCGATATCTCAAAAAGTTGGTTTGAGTTGGTTAGGTGACAAGAACAAGCCAATTAGATTTGGTTCAGGTCCAGACCCAGATCAGACCTATCATTGGGACACAAAATGTAAACTGTTCATCCTGGTGGAGGTATATGCTCCCCCAGTGCATTCTAGTTTATTACTTGTATTTTTTGGCAAATAAACTAGTTTATTACTCCAGACATTGAATTGCAAAATAAACTTGTGAAACACATCTCTGCATCATGCTAAAATCATTGCACAAGTTGATGAGGAAAATGAAAATGGCCATTGAAAACATGTTGCTGCCTTTTGTCTCAAACTTTGCCTCACCTCTCTCTTACTTCCTAGGTGCCTCTCCTGCCATTTTTGCCAGTAGTCAGTATGCTGGTGAACGTGTACCTCATGGTGCAACTTGATTCTAGTACCTGGACAAGTTTGCTATTTGGATGCTTGCTGGTATGTATACCTATGGTTCTCACAGAAGGCCTGGAAGGTTCAGATAGAACTGTGAATAATTGTCTTCTTTGGGCCATTTGTACTGTACCAATGTTTTGAAATTATTAAGGTATTGCTAAAGGCAAGGTAATGTGTGCCTCATCCAAACCCCTGCACTCCTGATTACAGGTAGTTTTACAGCTAACCTTGTTCTTCTTCGACTCTGTAGGCACACATTGCTGTGAGTAGCATCTTTGCTGAGGGGTGCAGCTGTGTTCTTATGCAGTACTCCCTCAAGGTTAGAGCAAGAATTTGGAATTTGTTCAGACCTTCAAGGTGCAGCCAGTAGCTTGCCTACTGTTTCTGAAGGATGCCATGGATATTTAGCATTCACAAGTAATGCCAGCAAGAGGACACCCGGTTTAACGTCCATTTGTGGTCGGCATACACGACGATGCCTCACCATGCCCGTGAAACACCAAGTTGAGAGTTTATAGCTGGGCTGAGATTCAAACCCAGGCTAGATCAGCTCAGAAGCCGTTGTGCATACCTCTAGCTAGGCATTGGGGAACCTGCATACCGAGGCGCATACTAGGCATGGAGAACCTCGAGCCCACAGGCAGATACGGCCTGCTGCATATTTTGATGTGGCTCTTGTGGTCTCCTCTCTCTATCGAGTGCAGCCTGTGGCTGCTGGTTGCATCATTGGTTGGGACGTGGCTATGCCGCTGATCAGTGTCCCCCTTACCAGTGCACTGGTACTCATTTGCCGACCTCGAGGATGACAGGTTGAGTCAACCTCCTGGTGTATAAATTCAGCGGCCAACGGGGCTTGAACTCAGGACCCGAGGATCCCAAGCCACACCCTAACCACTAAGCCAACACCAGGCTTGGCACTTGTGGTGATATCCTGTTCTGTTATTTTATATCACTATTATGTTGAAAGGGGTGCCAGAATAATGTGTAGGTATGGCACACTTGCCTATAAGCTGTCTAGCATTGCTATAAACTATCATCCCGGTGTTTGAGAGGCGGGGTATATATACAGTAAATGTGTGTGCCATCCTCGGGTAAACCTTAAAATAGTGTCCTGTCTGCAGGCATTAGTTGCTGGACGTTAAAGTCCACCAGTGTCCCTCGCAAAGAGTAGGCGAGCTATC
>CM068967.1:54173531-54183873 GCA_035128595.1 Eptatretus atami
TCTGAGGTCGGCAAAAATGAGTGCCAGCTTGCTGGTATCCTGTGTCGGAGTGGCGACCCATCCAGGATTGTGCCAATACCCAAGGAGACTGCTGTAGGCACGCCCAACGCTCTGCACAGAGTATGGTCTCGATGGATGGTGGATGGATGGATGGATGGATAGGGGACCGGTTCAAAGTTAATTGACAGTATATTTGTATAAATGAAAAAGCAACAAAATTGCAAATTGACATTTTTTCTTTACAGGAGTGAGGCTCATGGAGAACAGGTAAATTGTACAGTGGGACAAACATCAAGTGAATGAAAAGTCAGAAAAAGAGAAGGGAAAGAAGCACTGAACCGAGCAAGTAAGGTGGTTGGGGCAGGAAAGGTTTGTGGAGAGTAATAAAGATCATAGGTAGAATTGGGGATGACAAAAGATGTCGGTGCACGGCTTGCTGGAAGCCCTGTAGGGAAGAGTGAAGCAGAACAGCCTCTGGAAGGTGGTTCCGTAGATGGAAGAAGCGAGGAATGGGAGTTGAGGCATGCGGTCCACCTGGATTTTAGAAGTTTACTAGGAGGGGGTTTTCGTGGAAGAATACATGCATCCTGGGTTGCTTGGCAGGGTCAGAGGACTGAAAGAGCGGAGGGAGCAATGTTGAATATCGATGGGGGGAAACAAAAAGACCACCGACCTGCCCTACAATGTGAAAGCAACGTTGTTGTGCTTCAATCTCATCATGGGAAATTCCGTTAATGTAGAGAGCTTTAGATTCCACAGAATCTCGGAGAGACAGAGTGATTCTGGGGCACCAGCCCATAGTACAGAGCAGTACTCCATTGAGCTATGGACAAAGGCCTTGCAGACTGTGAGTAGCTCTGATTTTTCCAACGAGAGACTGGATCGATGGAGATGCCGTTCTGCGACTGGCTTTGGAGGCCAGCAAGCTTTGCTAGTTGAATGCATTTAAGTGGCAGATTTTCACCCACCATCTGCTGACTCCTTCCCTCCAGCCAGGTCCCCTTATTTATACCCCACGCACCTGAAGCGAAAAATGGGGTTAAGCAATTGGTTCATGTCCATCCATCCATCTGTCTGTCCTATCAGTTTATGATCGAGGAACAACTTACTTAAAATGAATGTTATATTTTGAACATGAATCGGAAGACAAGTCTTTCGTTTTACATACCCTGGCTCTGAATTCGTCCAATCGCACATATGCAGAGAGGAGTGAGAATAAAAAATTTTTTACTGTGTCCTGTCTGTCTGCCTGGCAGTCAACAAAATAGAAAATCATTCCAAACAGGAACTTACTGTTTATAAGGACGTCATAATGGACACATACAACAGGCACGAATAACGAATGTAATGTGTTAGATAGGGTGATGTAATGGACACTGCGGAATATGATGGTAAAAGCAGAATTAATTTATTTATTATATGTCTTTCACAATCTTTTGTTTTATTTAATTATACACTTGAACATTATAGTCCACAAATCACCTCTAAATACTTCAAGAACCTCCAGTTTTGCAGTACAATATTCAATTTAAATAAAGGTTCAATGAGGTGATGCATAAGGGTGGTGCTCTGGACTACGTCACTCTAGTTGCCTTCTGTCATCAGTCTTGCTCTGCCTCCACTGAAATGTTTCCTCCTTGTAGCCATCAATAGAATTTGCTGTTTATCTTTGCTGCTCAAGGGAATGGCTTGAAATAAATTTTTGTTGTTGAAGCTTTTTTGAAAATGTAAAGGATGAGAAATGATGAGAGGGTGGAGATCGAACATTGGGAAAGAGAGTTCATAGAACACGATACCCCATGCAGTGTTGCTTCAATTTTAATTAATAATGATTTTAACGATCGTTTAAAAAATCTGAAAGTTTAGTGCTGTTGGAGTAGTCCCGAACACCACCTTATACACCCCACATTGAACCTTCATTTAAAATTGAAGTACGTACTGCAAAACTGGAAGTTATTGCGGTATTATTGTGACATACTGCTTATTGCAATGACAAGGTCTGGATCAGGTTCCCGCGAGAATGACTTGATCAAGTAAGAGCGGAGGAAGGTGACGCAGTTGCTCATAAAACACAGAACACAAATCATGAAATATGAACCAGAAACACAGCATTACATTACAATGACGACAGGCGATTTGTGTCCGACAATGTTCAAGTATATAATTAAACTTAAATAAAATAAGATTGTAAAAAATCATATTATTTAATAAATTCCAGTTTTACCACCATATTCCACAGTGTCCATGACACCACTCTATCTAACACATTACAGTACATTCGTTATTTGAGCTTGTTGTATGTGTCATTATGAAGTCGATAACAACAGTAACTTTCCTGTTTGGAATGATTTTCTATTTTGTTTGACTGCTGATAGTCACACAAAGTAAAAAATATTATCTCACTCCCTCTGTGCATGTGCAATTGGGACAAATCTAGAACCGACTTACAGTAAAACTAAAGACTTGTCTTCCTATTCATGTTCCGGTTCGTGTTCAAAATATAACATTGACTAAAATAAATTGTTCCTCGATCACAAACTGATAAGACAGACAAACAGACATGAACAATTGCTTAACCCCGCTTTTTGCTAGGTGTCGTGGGGTAACAATGTGTCGGAAGTGAGGATAAAACAAGCTACACCAAAGAAACCCATCACCCCAGCACCCCCTGATGCACAATATACGCATAAGTCTTAACCCCATTCACAACGTAAATAAATCAATTGCCCCTGTGACAGTTCTAAATTATCCCTCTCTTTGCTCCTTGACATCCAATGTCCTCATGACCCCCTCACTGAAGGTGGACGGAGGTTATGATTCACCCCTGTCTGTCTGTCTGTCTGTCTGTGTGTCTGTTAGCAGGATATCTCAAAAAGTTGTTGACGGATTTCGACGAAATTTGGTGAGAGGTTGGGTGTGTGACAAGGGAGAATTGGTTAGATTTTGGGGAAGATCGGAATCCAGATCCGGATACTAGAATTTTTAAGTGAATCTTCACCATTGAGAGATCGGGCCAAAAACGATATATAGCACGATATCTCAAAAGGTTGTTGACGGATTCGGACGAAACTTGGTGTACACGTTGGGTGTGGGAGGAATAACTGTTTCGATTTGGTGAAAGATCTGGATCCGGATGCTGGCATTTCGCAAGTGATTCTTCACCATGAGAAATAATGATAAAAATGATAAAGAGCACGATATCTCAAAAAGTTGGTGTATGAGTTGGTTAGGTGACAAGAACAAGCCAATTAGATTTGGTTCAGGTCCAGACCCAGATCAGACCTATCATTGGACACAAAATGTAAACTGTTCATCCCCTGGTGGAGGTATATGCTCCCCCCAGTGCCATTCTATTTATTACTTGTATTTTTTGGCAAATAAACTAGTTTATTACTCCAGACATGAATTGCAAATAAACTTGTGAAACACATCTCTGCATCATGCTAAAATCATTGCACAAAGTTGATGAGGAAAATGAAAATGGCCATTGAAAACATGTTGCTGCCTTTTGTCTCAACATTTGCCTCACCTCTCTCTTACTTCTAGGTGCCTTCCCTGCATTTTTGCCAGTAGTCAGTATGCTGGTGAACGTGTACCTCATGGTGCAACTTGATTCTAGTACCTGGACCAAGTTTGCTATTTGGATGCTTGCTGGTATGTTAACCTATGGTTCTCACAGAAGGCCTGGAAGGTTCAGATAGAACTGTGAATAATTGTCTTCTTTGGGCCATTTGTACTGTACAATGTTTTGAAATATATTAAGGTATTGCTAAAGCCAAGGTATATGTGTGCCTCATCCAAACCCCTGCACTCCTGATACAGGTAGTTTTACAGCTAACCTTGTTCTTCTTCGACTCTGTAGGCAACACATTGCTGTGAGTAGCATCTTTGGCTGAGGGGTGCAGCTGTGTTTCTTATGCAGTACTCCCTCAAGGTTAGAGCAAGAATTTGGAATTTGTTCAGACCTCAAGGTGCAGCCAGTAGCTTGCCTACTGTTCCTGAAGGATGCCATGGGATATTTAGCATTCACACAAGTAATGCCAGCAGATAGGCACCCGGTTTAACGTCCATTTGTGGGTCGGCATACACGACGATGCCTCACCATGCCCGTGAAACACCAAGTTGAGAGTTTATAGCTGGCTGAGATTCAAACCCAGGCTAGCAGCTCAGAAGCCGTTGTGCATAACCTTAGGCTAGGCATGGGGAACCTGCATACCGAGGCGCATACCTAGGCATGGAGAACCTCGAGCCCACAGGCCAGATACGGCCTGCTGGCATATTTTGATGTGGCTCTTGTGGCTCCTCTCTCTATCGAGTGAGCCTGTGGCTGCTGGTTGCATCATTGGTTGGGACGTGGCTATGCCGCTGATACAGTGTCCCCTTTACAAGTGCACTGGTACTCATTTTGCCGACCTCGGAAGGATGACAGGTTGAGTCAACCTCCTGGTGTATAAATTCCAGCGGCCCAACGGGGCTTGAACTCAGGACCGCGAGGATCCACAAGCCACACCCTAACCACTAAGCCAACACCAGGCTTGGCACTTGTGGTGATATCCTGTTTGTATTTTATATCACTATTATGTTGAAAGGGGTGCCAGAATAATGTGTAGGTATGCACACTTGCCTATAAGCTGTCTAGCATTGCTATAAATATCATCCCGGTGTTTGAGAGGCGGGGTGATATATACAGTAAATGTGTGTGCCATCCCTCGGGTAAACCTTAAAATAGTGTCCTGTCTGCAGGCATTAGTTGCTGGACGTTAAAGATCCCACAGTGTCCCTCGCAAAGAGTAGGCGAGCTATGCCACCACCCCGGCCAAATTCCAAATTCTGCCCTGACTTCCTGCGTCAGAGTGGCGACCCAACCGGCATTGCAACGATAGCCCTAAGAATTGCTTCGGCAGCACTGATGCCTCTTTATGGAGCATGGTTCATGATCTGAGCTGAAGCTGCTGTTTGAATCATAAAATCGGTCTTTGGTGGCATGGATGTGCATGTTCTATTTCTCAATATGGGATTTTGGGTCCTTTTGCCACTATTATCCTGCACAACTCAATGTGTGCTTAAATGAGAGGTTTTGAGCGATGATGTCATTGAATAATTGTACTGAAACAATAGTACTCCCGTCACTGTTATTGTTTTTTTGTTAATGAAATGAGACCGATTAGTTTATAAGCACTTCTTACTAGTATAGTAAGCTCTCTGTCTAGTTATACGCGAATTGCGGTGATTGTGACACTCCAGACATGAAATGGGAAATTAACAATTTAACCCTGGTAAAAGAGTGCTATTCTGTAAATGTCAATGAAAGGTGAAACAACGTCGATGTGTTTTTGTTTGTACCCGGCAGGTTTTGCCATCTATTTTGCCTATGGGATGTGGCACAGTCAGAGAAGATTAACCAAGATGTCATTCGGCAAAAGAGCTCAGGAGTCCTGTGTCTTGGCATCTGCAACACTTTCCCTCTGAGCCACTAGAATAGACGTCAACTAGGCAATACTCCATATGTGGCGTAACCAGGTGAGCTTTGTTTAAAAAGTAATCCAAAAACATTTTAATCTTTGTGCAATTAAATCACTTAAATGTGTTCCTTATTTTCAGCTCTTCTTCTTCCAATTGATTAAGGCCGGGATGGGATGCCTACTGCACAGTCACCTGGTCATATTCACCTGGTATAGACGGAGACAAATTTGATGTCCTTGACAGATTCACTGTCGGTGATCTCATTCAGTGTTGATGACAATCCCAGATGCAAGTCACATTCATTGCATGTAATTCAGACAATATAATCGATCACTCTTATTAGCACAGTCATCGCCGTCGGTGGCGAATGCCAGTTCGACCACGATGTATTGCGAATTCCATCTGCTGGTTTCATCATTACTGATGTGTTGGCTTACACATTCGATTCGGCATTCCCTGCACATTCGGGCAGGAATTTCAAATTTGATCAGGGTGCTGATAATAACTCCTATACTCTTTGCAAGTGACATAGAGGGAAACTTCCAACAACTAATGCCAGGAGACTGGTCTATATGGACGTGATCCCACCTACTCCTGGGGTCAGCAAAGAGATATTGGGACCCTTCCTTCTCACTTGAGGGATCGTAACACCAAAGCCATTTATTCGGATGCTCCCCAGAGTCCCCTGGTATGCATACCAAGATTGGTCAAAAACTGGAGAGAGGTCATGAATGAACAAACAAACACAAGACTGTTTGTGGCTTTATAGTATCAATAATTACTATAATTATTGTTACTATCGAAATATTCCTTCCATATGAGATATAATACATCACAAGGGGTCGCGTTCGGTATTGCAGCCCCAAGCCGGATAGAGAGCCTAATCGTAGGCCTTATACAGCTCGATTTGGTTCGGTCCAAGGTCAATCGAGCGACATGCTGGATTGCCTCCTCCACCGAGCCACTCAAAGATGACGAACTTATGAGTGGTCATGCACGCTCATGGAGGAGGAGCTGGAACTTCAATGCTAATGTCACCTAATCAAAATCTGTCCTTTATAGGAACTTATACTATCAGGGGCTGTCCGGAGGGGAGGGGGGAAGGGGGATACCTGGTGCTGCCCGGCTGGATGAAGTTTCCTGGTGAAGATGGTTTCAGGACATGTTGGACATATAAGTTGTGGAGTTATTGGCTCATGAGGCTTACCTATGCCTTGGGGAACAGAGCAGCACTGCCTGACCCACATCCCAATATACATTTTATAGGCGACTTTGATGGCCTCTAATAGCGGACGTCAATTTCCAAAGTGGTGGTAACTTAAAACTTTGTTCGATTCTTTGAAGTACCTACACCCAAAATGGTGGGACCTCTGGGTGCTATGGTTCGGCCATGAAAAAAAATAGTGTACAATATGCACAAACACTGAAAATATTTACAGCTGTAGGGCTTTGCGATCGTGTTGACTACAAAAACTCCAGAGACCAGTGCAATTCCATGTGTATCATTCGAGGAGAGGGAAGGTGAATCACGGAAACACAACCATTTACATACAAACTTATTCACCAAATGCACGTCCGGGTTCATCCGGATAAGAAAGAGACGAAGTAACTGGGATCTTGTGTAGATAAATTGTATGCGTGTTCGTGCAGGCATGATGGGCTGAATGGCCTCCGCCTGTGTTGATTTCCCTTGTAATTTCCTTGTATAACTATTCTTAACAGGCCAAGAAACCAACAGTAGATGACAGGACAAGGACAAGACAGAAATACCAGTACCGGCCGTACGGCAACATGAATGCTCTTTATAAAGTAAATGGCTTTCCGCCACCGGGCTCGAGCTGGGGTAGGGAAGTGCATGCCACAGGTCCGATAGGAATCCCATAAATAAACAATTAAATCCAAAAATTTTTTACTCGGGCACTGTTGGCAAAGGATGACGCAAGACGTCGTAAATTGTGGCTATGAGAATGATCAAAGGCCTTCTCACACCGACAACCAGAGCGGACAGCCGAAACGCAGCCACTCATTTTATAAAACGAATCCACGGTAGCGAATACCACATTGTGGAATATGACGTACAATTTGCTTCAAACCCTATTACTGGTGTCTAACAGCATGTATAGGCAGCAATTAATACGAGACGATTTGTACGGTACTATTTTATGGTGTCGTGAAATTAATGTCCATTTTCCATTATTCTGTATTCACATGTTTTTGTATTAAAAAGCTGATTAACGTTGATTATTTTATGGCACAAGATTAAAATAGGGATGATCAGGGCATTCAAAAAAAGATCTTGTTGATGTTAACACATTGTCATTAGCTGATGATGAAGAGGACATGTTTGAGAGACAATTCCAACCCATAGCATTGGAAATCTACGAGCAAGCAACTTGAAATCAGTAATGGCATTGCTGTGGCACACGATAATCGATAGACGAAGGCGAGGCTGGGACGAAATGAACTGAGTTTCAATATAAGCTGTCAAGTGGGTGGTTGAATTGCTCAGGATCACCAATCGGCGAATGGGACCCTTTGCGCAAAGTAACCACTTCGGTCCAATCGTGACGTCAATGTTTTCTCGAGTCGACCGGGGTGTCATCATAATATCGGGAGTCGGCTGGATCTCAATCGTCCTTCGGCAAGAAAAAGCTTCTGGTCAACTGCTCGGAGAGGGATCTCTTTTGACCAGTTGTCGGGGTTCTGTCCTTTCGTACTTCACTGAGGAGTCGCTGGTTGCCTTGGTCAACAGTGGTGAAGTCAGGACTGACTTTGCGGAGAGTGGGAGAGCAGCGCTCGCAACTCGTAGCTTGCCTGAAACCAAATGTAAAGGAATGGAAGGAAACATAAATGTGAGAATATTTCCGATTGCTTTGGGCTGTTGATTTCTTTTTAAATCACACGAAAATAATAACTTTTTTTTTTAATTCTAAAGACTGTGATATTTTTGGGGTTAACGAAGGGCTACGAAAAGTGGATCGGAGGTCGCAAGGCAATACATTACAGGAAGATTTTTTTTTCACATTCTTGCTCAACAATTTGCCAACTTCAGTATTTCTCCCGAAAGCCCCCCCCCTTTTTTTTCCACATCTTAAAAACCCTTAAGCGGAATCCTACGTCTTTCCAAAAATGATGCCGAACGGAAACTTTTACGATGCCCTAAACTCCTAAAGGACGTAAAGAATTGCTAGCAGAACTTTTTTTTGGGCCGTGATCCTGGTTCTAAGCCAGGCACCATTTGTAATTATGGGTGGGGGTCGGTGGGGGACGGGTGAAGGGGTTGGAATGGTGAGGAATGAACAAACTCTTTCATAAGACATCACAATTTCTACCAGGTATACTATCAGCGATCATAACTGAACATATGGAAGACCAAATTAAAAAGCTGGACTAGATCTGTGGCTTGCTTCAGGTATCAATGTAAATCTGTGCAAACCTGTTTCCATGGTCGGGTTATCGGCAGACTAAAACCGTCTCCCGGCACCAGATTCCGACTGAGGAGGGTGTATGATGGAGACCCACAGCGATCTAAAACAAAACCTGTCAAATGGTGAGGAGCTCATTGTGACCAACAGCCATCCGTATCTCGTGCCCACTGTTTCTTCGGAACGTCTCCTTGCAGTGGGATACTTTGTTTTTGGAGTTGGTGGTAGGATTGCACTCGGCACCGTAAACCTTCAATCTGCAAAGTATAAGTACCTAAATGCAAGAGAAACTGAAAACCCACTCCGTGGGAGTACCTCCTGTGCAGCTGCTCTTCGCAGGGCAGCTAACGCGGATCACGGGGATTGGGGCAAAGCCTTCACGACCCTCACTCTTGTGTGAATAGGAGGAAAAACATGGGTACCTTTCCGGGAAGGATGTGGCAGTGTGTGTCCGCGGTGTGCCTGAGGTGTCGTCGCCCCAGACGGTGGTCCTCTTTGGGTAACACTGGGTGGTCTTTCGGCGTGGTGCCTGGAATGTCCCATCCCTTAGAGAGGATGAATCACCTGTCCACTGTATATGCATTCTGAGATTTTTCCAGCGTTTGAACAGAGGTATGCAGCATCTCTGAGGTTTGGGAGAGTGGTGAGATCATGGCGGGTGGTTACACCTTCTATTAAATGTCACGTGGTTACCATGCCCAAGGAGTTGCTGCAAGCTGTGTCCAAAAAAAGCTGCTCCAATATAATGTGAGGTTACACCGGTCAACGAGTGTATTATGAGACTAAGGATTCTCACTCATTGGGTGTCATTTTTTGGTCTCTGTATATGCTCCGACTGAGGAAAGTGATCTCAACGTAAAAGGACGCATTCTCTGCCACGCTCGAGTATGGTTGATACAGTGCCCAGGCGAGATACTCTTCTCATCTGGGGAATTTAAATGCATTGACTGGAACTGAATAGGGAGGGTTATTTACATGATGTTTGTCCCATGGTTCCTGGACCTGTGAACCAGAATCAGCCCTAAGTTCCTGACCTTTTGCAAGAAGTCATGGACTTAGGGTAGTTGCGTTCATGATTTCAGCGCCCACAAGCTCAAGAGCTGGACTTGGTATTCCAACGCTGCTGTGTTGCAAAGGAGATTGCCGTGTACTTGTTGATTGGTCGCCCTGGAGATGATCCAGAACTGCAGTGTGACCAAAAGTGCACAGTTCTTCAATACGACCCACAGCCTTGTTGTAGCAACATCCTGGAAGTTGCACGTAAATCCAGGAGAAGGTACCATCCCAGCCTCGCTGGACTGTTGGCAAGCTCAAGGATGAGAGGTAGCAGGCGGAGTGGGGATTTGGTGGTCTGGTGCTTTGAGGAATCCTGACTGAGTTGTGGAATGCCGCTCAAGACAACTCATACCTCGATGTTGCCTTGGTGATGTCTTGGAACTCCCCAAAGGGCGAAG
>CM068967.1:54183898-54199031 GCA_035128595.1 Eptatretus atami
CATGAAGTAGTATATTGCTATCATAATGGCGAGAAAAAGACAATTAACAAAGGAAGACAGACAGACCATTTTAACCCTTAAATGTGTCGGTCTTTCCTTTGGAGAAATTACAAAGTAAGCCAAGGTGTCAGTGAGTACAGTTTCCTACACCATAACCATCAAAAGGCACTTTGAAACTGGAGGAAACTCTGACAGGAAGAGGTCTGGCAGACCCAACCACAACACAATCAGAAGACAAGTTTCTTCTGAGAGTCAACAGCTTGCGGGATAGGTGGCTCACAGGACAGCAACTTCAAGCACAGCTTAACACTGGTCGAAATAAGGAAGTCTCAGTTTCAACTGTGAAGAGAAGACCTTCGAGCTGCAGGTTTGACAGGTCGAGTGACAGTAAGAAAGCCATTGCTAAGATGGCAAAATAAGAAAAAGAGGCTGCCTGGGCCAAGAAGCACCGCCAGTGGACTAACTGAAAACTGGAAGAGGTCTTATGGACCGATGAATCAAAATTTGAAATCTTCGGTTCATCACGCAGGGTTTTGTAGCGCCGTCGAGTAGCGCGAAAAGGATGGTTCCTCAGTGTGTGACACAATTGTCACATGGAGGAAGAAGCGTGATGATCTGGGGCTCTTTTGCTGATCCAGAAGTCGGTGACTTGCACAGAGTGACTGGCACCCTGAACTAAAAGAGCTACATAGCATTTTGCAGCGCCGTGCATACCCTTGGTCTACGCGAGTTGGTCAGGGGTTCATTCCTACGGAAAGATAACGACCCAAACATAGCCTCAGGCTATGTCAGAACTACCTTAGAAGAAAAGAACAAGACGGGAGGCTTCAAATCATGGAATGGCCAGACAGTCCCAGACTTAAACCCCATCGAGCTGGTTTGGGATGAACTGGACAGAAGGGTGAAAGCAAAACAACCTACAAGTGCAACACATTTGTGGGAACTTCTGCAACAGTGTTGGGAAGAACTTTCCGAACAATATTTGATTTCCTTGTCGAAAGAATGCGACGAGTATGTTCGGCCTGTTATATCTGCAAAAGGTGGCTACTTTGAGTGAGTCAAAAATTTAAAATTAAATTTTGTTCAACAAAACGATTCCATGATTTCTTTATATCTGCAATTATTTATTTGTTTATGCTTTAATTTCAGCAGTACATTGAAACATTAAACTGCTTAAATTTAGTAAAAACTGGAAAAAATGGGGTGTTCTAAAACTTTTGATCGGTAGTGCATATACATATAATATATATATATAATATATATATATAATATATATATATTATATATTTATATATTATATGTATATATATATAAACGCCATTCTCTGTCTCTGTCTCTGTCTCTGTCTCTGTTCTGTTCTGTCTCTGTCTCTGTCTCTGTCTCTGTCTCTGTCTCTGTCTCTGTCTCTCTCTCTCTGTCTCTCTCTCTGTCTCTCTCTCTGTCTTCTCTCTCCTGTCTCTCTCTTGTCTCTCTCGTCTGTCTCTCTCTCTGTCTCTCTCTCTGTCCTCCTCTCTGTCGTCTCTCTCTGTTCTCTCTCTGGTTTCTCTCTCTCGTCTCTCTCTCTGTCTCTCTCTCTCTGTCTCTCTCTCTCTCTCTCCCTCTCTCCCTCTCTCTTCTCTCTCTCTCTCTCTCTCTCTCTCTCTCTCTCTCTCGCTGTGGTTTTCTGTCTTTCTTCTGCAAGGCCACATTTTTAAATTACAAACTCCAAACTCCGGGGTACAAATACAAGTTTGTGTGGGGGGTAACATAGGCCATGTGTCCGTGGCATCACTTGACTGTGTGTGGGGGAAAAATTATTGATGTAATTTGTATGGTGTAGCGCCACCTGGTGGTCGTGGTAGAGGGTCTTAAAATTTCCTTTTTTTTACCTGGGCAACGCTGAAGTTAAAGCCCTCTTCGCACGTGTAAATTTGTTCTCCTTCCCTTCTCCACCCCCCCCCCCCTAAAAAAATTGGAGGGACCTGTCAGTCTGTCATCGTGTGTGAAGCATTTCAGTGGGAAGGGACATCAGGACAAACAGGGGCAAAGGGATGTGGAGCAGGACAATGAGGAGGAGACATGGAGATGAGGTGCAAAAATGGGAGTAGGGGTTCAAGCACTCGTATACACGGGTAATTTTTCTTCCTTCTCCTTCTCACCAAAAATTTTGGGCAAACAGACCGACTAATTGGTCCATCAGCAAAGCGACCGGAGCCTCCACTAGTATTCTCATAATAAAGCTTTGATGGAAATTTGATTACAAAAGCTCAAATGGTAAAACATTACAGCCCGGACAAACACACAGACACACACAGAAGTGATCGCAAAACCCCTCTCTCCTGTTGCATGGGGAACGGGTACTAATTATTGTTAAGGGTCGTAAAAGAGACTCATAAAGTATTTTTATTTTCCTACCTACCAGCTTTGATGGCCTTTTTGTTTTGAGCTCAAGGAGCTGGTGGAGATGATGTCAATCGGCACACTGTCGGCCTACAGCTTGGTGTCCGCCTGTGTGCTGATCCTCAGGTGACAGTCGGTTTATTTCATCTTTTCATCTGCTTGTTGTATCAATTGATCATAAAAAATCATTTCATCATCTTTTAGACATTTATAATGTAGTTCTTTTGATGAGACCGCATTTATGGTTCGGTCTTCTCAAACTCGCATTGAGTGAAGAGCTTTTTGTTTCGCAAGTTTCATATGAACCATTTGTACGTCGATCAAGCATTAAGGCAGAAATGGAACTGTCCAAGAGTGGTGTATAGGTGGACTTGCGAAAGTCCAGGTGAAAAATTGCAAACTGCACTGGTGGGTGGTCCATGGTAGCATGATGATGTGTGAGACTCCGTAGGTTATAACTTCCAAGCGTCAAACCCTGTTGAGAGCTCTTGGCTAAACGTTTTTCTCATTTTTTAAGTGCAAGTATTGGCTTCACAGCCAACATACCAACTGTTGTTGGTTCATGGACTTTCATTTTAACTTGATTATTGTTGTACCAAGTACACCCTATCGACATGATGCAAGACATTTCTCTCCTGTTCGGTTCAATAATCCGTTCTGCAGCAGCAGTTCAGTTGGTCCAGTGGTCATTGATGGAGGAGACGTTTGTTCGAGTCTTCCATTAGCTTGGAATTTTTTTATTATTAAAACAGGACTTGCTGTTTGTAGGTACCGCTAGATGAAGATGAAGAACGCTTCGTCGAGCATGAGCAGGAAGAGGAAGAGCAAAGGTGGAGAATGGTTTTTGATTGACCTGCTGAACCCAAAATCTGTTCAACCCACCAAGACCACTGCCAGGCGTGCCAGTTTATCCATCCTAACCGAAAAGTATGTGGAGCCAAAACATTGCCATTTAAAAAAAGTTATATGTTTAGTGAAGCAAAAAATTAAATAAATGTTAATGTTCCTATAATGATAGCCCTGACAAGGATGATGTAGTGGTACTGCACTTCCCTATGAGCTATCCTGCTGGGTTCAATTCCCCACCAACTGTAAACTGTTCCTATTGTGTTTTTCGTAGGCAGGGCGATTCATCAATGAGAGTGCCGTCCCTCTGATGGATGTTAAACTGATGTCCGGTCTGCCAGCATTACTGGTGGATGTTAAAGATCCCACAGTGTACTTCACGAAGAGTAGGCGAGTTATCACCAATACATGAACAAATTAAAATCCAGCTTGACGTCCATATTATAGGGATAGCACACTTTATGATGCAACAGCTTACCTGAGATGCACCAGTCAGACGGTTTATAGTCGAGTCAGGTATTGATGCCAGACTATCCCACTCAAAGGAAGGTGCACTACCTCTGCGCCTTCCCTGTTGGACTAACCTGACAGTACAAGGAAGTGTTTTATTCATTAATTTGAGGATGGGATGGTGCGTTCACATTTTCGACCCAATGACCCATCCACGGAACACTTTTCTGATGCTTTTAATGAGGCACCACTCTATTATGCTTTGATGTACTTTTTTCTTTGCTTCAATGACTTATTTTATCAAGTGTAGTATTCAAACTTTCATGAACCAAGATAAAAGTAATGTAATGTTATGGATTCTCATTTATTTATTTATTGATATTGCTTTTGTCTAGGCCTGGCGATTGTGGTGTTCTGCGTCTTTACAGCGGTCTGCCATAAGCCGCTGGCTTCCGGCACGGTCTGGGCAGCAATCATTGCTGCTCTCCTCTTGGTGACTGTTTTTGCAGCAACGATGTTAGTCTGGAGGCAACCACAGAGCCAAGCATCACTTGCCTTCAAGGTATGTGCTGCTTTTTATTGCTATTTGGGAAATGCATACAAGGTAATGTGCTTGTGGACTATCCAGGCAAGTGAAGCAATTCGACCACCCCATTCTAGCTGATAATCTAGCGAGTAGTTCATCATGCTCCCAAGAAATTAACAGCACCTCTTGTCAGCTGGGAGTTACAAAATCAATTATCTGAATCCTTTTACAGAAACTTTCACTCTTGGAGACCTCATTATTTGCTCCTCTTTTCACACCGTCATAGTGAACTCATGTCATCCAGTGCTGAATCCCAATGTGCAGTGAGGTCAGACTTTTCTTCATCACATTTTGCATTGCCCAAAGATGGCCGAGAGAGCGCATGGCCAAAGATGGTCAAGAGAAATTACTGGTGGAAATGTGGTGAAGGGCTTTTGAAAATTTGCAAACAGGTGGGAAAGCATAACTACATGGTCATAGGGGACTATGCCTGGTGTTGGCTTAATGGTTAGGGTGGTGAGCTTGGGATTCTAGCATCCTGAGTTCAAATCCTCTTGGCTGTTGAATTAATACCAGGTGGGGTTGACTCTGCCTGTCATCCTTCTGAGGTCGGCAAAAATGAGTGCCAGCTTGCTGGTATCCTGTGTCGGAGTGGCGACCCATCCAGGATTGTGCCAATACCCAAGGAGACTGCTGTAGGCACCACCACGCTCTGCACAGAGTATGGTCTCGATGGATGGTGGATGGATGGATGGATGGATAGGGGACGGTTCAAAGTTAATTGACAGTATTTTGTATAAATGAAAAAGCAACAAAATTGCAAATTGACATTTTTTCTTTACAGGAGTGAGGCTCATGGAGAACAGGTAAATTTACAGTGGGACAAACATCAAGTGAATGAAAAGTCAGAAAAAGAGAAGGGAAAGAAGCACTGAACCGAGCAAGTAAGGTGGTTGGGGCAGGAAAGGTTTGTGGAGAGTAATAAAGATCATAGGTAAGAATTGGGGATGACAAAAGATGTCGGTGCACGGCTTGCTGGAAGCCCTGTAGGGAAGAGTGAAGCAGAACAGCCTCTGGAAGGTGGTTCCGTAGATGGAAGAAGCGAGGAATGGGAGTTGAGGCATGCGGTCAACCTGGATTTTAGAAGTTTAACTAGGAGGGGGTTTTCGTGGAAGAATACATGCATCCTGGGTTGCTTGGCAGGGTCAGAGGACTGAAAGAGCGGAGGGAGCAATGTTGAATATCGATGGGGGGAAACAAAAAGACCACCGACCTGCCTACAATGTGAAAGCAACGTGTTGTGCTTCAATCTCATCATGGGAAATTCCGTTAATGTAGAGAGCTTTAGATTCCACAGAATCTCGGAGAGACAGAGTGATTCTGGGGCACCAGCCCATAGTACAGAGCAGTACTCCATTGAGCTATGGACAAAGGCCTTGCAGACTGTGAGTAGCTCTGATTTTCCAACGAGAGACTTGGATCGATGGAGGATGCCGTTCTGCGACTGGCTTTGGAGGCCAGCAAGCTTTGCTAGTTGAATGCATTTAAGTGGCAGATTTTCACCCACCATCTGCTGACTCCTTCCCTCCAGCCAGGTCCCCTTATTAACCCCACGCACATGAAGCGAAAAATGGGGTTAAGCAATTGGTTCATGTCCATCCATCCATCTGTCTGTCCTATCAGTTTATGATCGAGGAACAACTTACTTAAAATGAATGTTATATTTTGAACATGAATCGGAAGACAAGTCTTTCGTTTTACCATACCCTGGCTCTGAATTCGTCCAATCGCACATATGCAGAGAGGAGTGAGATAAAAAATTTTTTACTGTGTCTGTCTGTCTGCCTGGCAGTCAACAAAATAGAAAATCATTCCAAACAGGAAACTTACTGTTTATAAGGACGTCATAATGGACACATACAACAGGCACGAATAACGAATGTAATGTGTTAGATAGGGTGATGTAATGGACACTGCGGAATATGATGGTAAAAGCAGAAATTAATTTATTTATTAATGTCTTTCACAATCTTTTGTTTATTTAATTATACACTTGAACATTATAGTCCACAAATCACCTCTAAATACTTCCAAGAACCTCCAGTTTTGCAGTACAATACTTCAATTTAAATAAAGGTTCAATGAGGTGATGCATAAGGGTGGTGCTCTGGACTACGTCACTCTAGTTGCCTTCTGTCATCAGTCTTGCTCTGCCTCCACTGAAATGTTTCCTCCTTGTAGCCATCAATAGAATTTGCTGTTTATCTTTGCTGCTCAATGGGAATGGCTTGAAATAAATTTTTGTTGGTTGAAGCTTCTTTTGAAAATGTAAAGGATGAGAAATGATGAAGAGGGTGGAGATCGAACATTGGGAAAGAGAGTTCATAGAACACGATACCCCATGCAGTGTTGCTTCAATTTTAATTAAATAATGATTTTAACGATCGTTTAAAAAATCTGAAAGTTTAGTGCTGTTGGAGTAGTCCCGAACACCACCTTATACACCCCACATTGAACCTTCATTTAAATTGAAGTACGTACTGCAAAACTGGAAGTTATTGCGGTATTATTGTGACATACTGCTATTGCAATGACAAGGTCTGGATCAGGTTCCCGCGAGAATGACTTGATCAAGTAAGAGCGGAGGAAGGTGACGCAGTTGCTCATAAAACACAGAACACAAATCATGAAATATGAACCAGAAACACAGCATTACATTACAATGACGACAGGCGATTTGTGTCCGACAATGTTCAAGTATATAATAAACTTAAATAAAATAAGATTGTAAAAAATCATATATATTTAATAAATTCCAGTTTTACCACCATATTCCACAGTGTCCATGACACCACTCTATCTAACACATTACAGTACTTCGTTATTGAGCTTGTTGTATGTGTCATTATGAAGTCGATAACAACAGTAACTTTCCTGTTTGGAATGATTTTCTATTTTGTTTGACTGCCTGATAGTCACACAAAGTAAAAAATATTATCTCACTCCCTCTGTGCATGTGCAATTGGGACAAATTCTGAACCGACTTACAGTAAAACTAAAGACTTGTCTTCCTATTCATGTTCCGGTTCCGTGTTCAAAATATAACATTGACTAAAATAAATTGTTCCTCGTCACAAACTGATAAGACAGACAAACAGACATGAACCAATTGCTTAACCCCGCTTTTTGCTAGGTGTACGTGGGGTAACAATGTGTCGGAAGTGAGGATAAAACAAGCTACACCAAAGAAACCCATCACCCCAGCACCCCTGATGCACAATATACGCATAAGTCTTAACCCCATTCACAACGTAATAAATCAATTGCCCCTGTGACAGTTCTAAATTATCCCTCTCTTTGCTCCTTGACATCCAATGTCCTCATGACCCCCTCACTGAAGGTGGACGGAGGTTATGATTTCACCCCTGTTCTGTCTGTCTGTCTGTCTGTGTGTCTGTTAGCAGGATATCTCAAAAAGTTGTTGACGGATTTCGACGAAATTTGGTGGAGAGGTTGGGTGTGTGACAAGGGAGAATTGGTTAGATTTTGGGGAAGATCGGAATCCAGATCCGGATACTAGAATTTTTAAGTGAATCTTCACCATTGAGAGATCGGGCCAAAAACGATATATAGCACGATATCTCAAAAGGTTGTGACGGATTCGGACGAAACTTGTGTACACGTTGGGTGTGGGAGGAATAACTGTTTCGATTTGGTGAAGATCTGGATCCGGATGCTGGCATTCGCAAGTGATTCTTCACCATGAGAAATAATGATAAAAATGATAAAGAGCACGATATCTCAAAAAGTTGGTGTATGAGTTGGTTAGGTGACAAGAACAAGCCAATTAGATTTTGGTTCAGGTCCAGACCCAGATCAGACCTATCATTGGGACACAAAATGTAAACTGTTCATCCTGGTGGAGGTATATGCTCCCCCCAGTGCCATTCTAGTTTATTACTTGTATTTTTTGGCAAATAAACTAGTTTATTACTCCAGACATTGAATTGCAAATAAACTTGTGAAACACATCTCTGCATCATGCTAAAATCATTGCACAAAGTTGATGAGGAAAATGAAAATGGCCATTGAAAACATGTTGCTGCCTTTTGTCTCAAACATTTGCCTCACCTCTCTCTTACTTCTAGGTGCCTTCCCTGCCATTTTTGCCAGTAGTCAGTATGCTGGTGAACGTGTACCTCATGGTGCAACTTGATTCTAGTACCTGGACCAAGTTTGCTATTTGGATGCTTGCTGGTATGTTAACCTATGGTTCTCACAGAAGGCCTGGAAGGTTCAGATAGAACTGTGAATAATTGTCTTCCTTTGGGCCATTTGTACTGTACCAATGTTTTGAAATATATTAAGGTATTGCTAAAGGCCAAGGTATATGTGTGCCTCATCCAAACCCTGCACTCCTGATTACAGGTAGTTTTACAGCTAACCTTGTTCTTCTTCGACTCTGTAGGCAACACATTGCTGTGAGTAGCATCTTTGGCTAGGGGGTGCAGCTGTGTTTCTTATGCAGTACTCCCTCAAGGTTAGAGCAAGAATTTGGAATTTGTTCAGACCTTCAAGGTGCAGCCAGTAGCTTGCCTACTGTTCCTGAAGGATGCCATGGGATATTTAGCATTCACCAAGTAATGCCAGCAGATAGGCACCCGGTTTAACGTCCATTTGTGGGTCGGCATACACGACGATGCCTCACCATGCCGTGAAACACCAAGTTGAGAGTTTATAGCTGGGCTGAGATTCAAACCCAGGCTAGACAGCTCAGAAGCCGTTGTGCATAACTCTTAGGCTAGGCATGGGGAACCTGCATACCGAGGCGCATACCTAGGCATGGAGAACCTCGAGCCCACAGGCCAGATACGGCCTGCTGCATATTTTGATGTGGCTCTTGTGGCTCCTCTCTCTATCGAGTGAGCCTGTGGCTGCTGGTTGCATCATTGGTTGGGACGTGGCTATGCCGCTGATACAGTGTCCCCTTTACCAAGTGCACTGGTACTCATTTTGCCGACCTCGGAAGGATGACAGGTTGAGTCAACCTCCTGGTGTATAAATTCCAGCGGCCCAACGGGGCTTGAACTCAGGACCGCGAGGATCCAAAGCCACACCCTAACCACTAAGCCAACACCAGGCTTGGCACTTGTGGTGATATCCTGTTCTGTATTTTATATCACTATTATGTTGAAAGGGGTGCCAGAATAATGTGTAGGTATGCACACTTGCCTATAAGCTGTCTAGCATTGCTATAAACTATCATCCCGGTGTTTGAGAGGCGGGGTGATATATACAGTAAATGTGTGTGCCATCCTCGGGTAAACCTTAAAATAGTGTCCTGTCTGCAGGCATTAGTTGCTGGACGTTAAAGATCCCACAGTGTCCCTCGCAAAGAGTAGGCGAGCTATGCCAGCCACCCCGGCCAAATTCCAAATTCTGCCCTGACTTCCTGCGTCAGAGTGGCGACCCAACCGGCATTGCAACGATAGCCCTAGAAATTGCTTCGGCAGCACTGATGCCTCTTTATGGAGCAATGGTTCATGATCTGAGCTGAAGCTGCTGTTTGATCATAAAATCGGTCTTTGGTGGCATGGATGTGCATGTTCTATATTCTCAATATGGGATTTTGGGTCCTTTTGCCCACTATTATCCTGCACAACTCAATGTGTGCTTAAATGAGAGGTTTTGAGCCGATGATGTCATTGAATAATTGTACTGAACAATAGTACTCCCGTCACTGTTATTGTTTTTTTGTTAATGAAATGAGACCGATTAGTTTATAAGCACTTCTTACTAGTATAGTAAGCTCTCTATCTAGTTATAACGGAATTGCGGTGATTGTGACACTCCAGACATGAAATGGGAAATTAACAATTTAACCCTGGTAAAAGAGTGCTATTCTGTAAAATGTCAATGAAGGAGGTGAAACAACGTCGATGTGTTTTGTTTGTACCCGGCAGGTTTTGCCATCTATTTTGCCTATGGGATGTGGCACAGTCAGAGGAAGATTAACCAAGATGTCATTTCGGCAAAAGAGCTCAGGAGTCCTGTGTCTTGGCATCTGCAACACTTCCCTCTGAAGCCATAGAATAGACGTCAACTAGGCAATACTCCATATGTGGCGTAACCAGGTGAGCTTGTTTTAAAAAGTAATCCAAAAACATTTTTAATCTTTGTGCAATTAAATCACTTAAATGTGTTCCTTATTTTCAGCTCTTTTTTCCAGTTGATTAAGGGCCGGGATGGGATGCCTACTGCACAGTCCACCTGGTCATATTCACCTGGTATAGACGGAGACAAATTTGATGTCCTTGACAGATTCACTGTCGGTGATCTCATTCAGGGTTGATGACAATCCCAGATGCAAGTCACATTCATTGCATGTAATTCAGACAATATAATCGATCACTTTATTAGCACAGTCATCGCCGTCGGTGGCGAATGCCAGTTCGACCACGATGTAATTGCGAATTCCATCTGCTGGTTTCATCATTACTGATGTGTTGGCTACACATTCGGATTCGGCATTCCCTGCACATTCGGGCAGGAATTTCAAATTTGATCAGGGTGCTGATAATAACTCCTATACTCTTTGCAAGTGACATAGAGGGAAACTTCCAACAACTAATGCCAGGAGACTGGTCTATATGGACGTGATCCACCTACTCCTGGGGTCAGCAAAGAGATATTGGGACCCTTCCTTCTCACTTGAGGGATCGTAACACCAAAGCCATTTATTCGGATGCTCCCCAGAGTCCCCTGGGTAATGCATACCAAGATTGGTCAAAAACTGGAAGAGGTCATGAATGAACAAACAAACACAGACTGTTTGTGGCTTTATAGTATCAATATTACTATAATTATTGTTACTATCGAAATATTCCTTCCATATGAGATATAATACCATCACAGGGGTCGCGTCGGTATTCAGCCCAAAGCCGGATAGAGAGCCTAATCGTGCCTTACTACAGCTCGATTTGGTTCGGCCAAGGTCAATCGAGCGACATGCTGGATTGCCTCATCCACCGAGCCCACTCAAAATGAGCGACTTATAGTGGCTCATCACGCTCAATGGAGAGGAGTCTGGACTTCAATGCTAATCAACCTAATCAAATCTGTCCTTTATAGGACTTAACTATCAGGGGCTGTCCGGAGGGGAGGGGGGAAGGGGGATACTGGTGCTGCCCGGCTGGATGAAGTTTCCTGGTGGTGGTTTCAGGACATGTTGGACATAATAAGTTGGGAGTTATTGGCCTCATGATGGTTACTATCCTTCGGGGACAGCAGCAGCACTGCCTGACCCCACATCCCAATATACATTTTATAGCGACCTTTGATGGCCTCTAATAGACGTCATTTCCAAAGTGTGGTAACTTAAAACTTTGTTCAGATTCTGAAGTACCTACACCCAAAATGTGGGACCTCTGGGTGCTATGGTTCGGCCATGAAAAAAAATAGTGTACAAATGCACAAACACTTGAAAATATTTACAGCTGTAGGGCTTTGCGATCGTGTTGACTAAAAAACTCCAGAGACCAGTGCAATTCGTGTGTATTTCGAGGAAGAGGAAGGTGAACACGGAACACACAAACATTGTACATACAAACTTATTCACCAAATGCACGTCCCGGGTTTCATCCGGATAAGAAAGAGACGAAGTAACTGGGTCTTGTTGTAGATAAATAGTATGCGTTGTTCGTGCAGGCATGATGCGGCTGACATGGCCTCCGCCTGATGTTGATTTTTTATCCTTGTATAACTATTCTTAACAGGCCAAGAAACCAACAGTAGATGACAGGACAAGGACAAGACAGAAATACCAGTACCGGCCGTACGGCAACATGAATGCTCTTTATAAAGTAAATGGCTTTCCGCCACCGGGCTCGAGCTGGGGTAGGGAAGTGCATGCCACAGGTCCGATAGGAATCCCATAAATAAACAATTAAATCCAAAAATTTTTTACTCGGGCACTGTTGGCAAAGGATGACGCAAGACGTCGTAAATTGTGGCTATGAGAATGATCAAAGGCCTTCTCACACCGACAACCAGAGCGGACAGCCGAAACGCAGCCACTCATTTTATAAAACGAATCCACGGTAGCGAATACCACATTGTGGAATATGACGTACAATTTGCTTCAAACCCTATTACTGGTGTCTAACAGCATGTATAGGCAGCAATTAATACGAGACGATTTGTACGGTACTATTTTATGGTGTCGTGAAATTAATGTCCATTTTCCATTATTCTGTATTCACATGTTTTTGTATTAAAAAGCTGATTAACGTTGATTATTTTATGGCACAAGATTAAAATAGGGATGATCAGGGCATTCAAAAAAAGATCTTGTTGATGTTAACACATTGTCATTAGCTGATGATGAAGAGGACATGTTTGAGAGACAATTCCAACCCATAGCATTGGAAATCTACGAGCAAGCAACTTGAAATCAGTAATGGCATTGCTGTGGCACACGATAATCGATAGACGAAGGCGAGGCTGGGACGAAATGAACTGAGTTTCAATATAAGCTGTCAAGTGGGTGGTTGAATTGCTCAGGATCACCAATCGGCGAATGGGACCCTTTGCGCAAAGTAACCACTTCGGTCCAATCGTGACGTCAATGTTTTCTCGAGTCGACCGGGGTGTCATCATAATATCGGGAGTCGGCTGGATCTCAATCGTCCTTCGGCAAGAAAAAGCTTCTGGTCAACTGCTCGGAGAGGGATCTCTTTTGACCAGTTGTCGGGGTTCTGTCCTTTCGTACTTCACTGAGGAGTCGCTGGTTGCCTTGGTCAACAGTGGTGAAGTCAGGACTGACTTTGCGGAGAGTGGGAGAGCAGCGCTCGCAACTCGTAGCTTGCCTGAAACCAAATGTAAAGGAATGGAAGGAAACATAAATGTGAGAATATTTCCGATTGCTTTGGGCTGTTGATTTCTTTTTAAATCACACGAAAATAATAACTTTTTTTTTTAATTCTAAAGACTGTGATATTTTTGGGGTTAACGAAGGGCTACGAAAAGTGGATCGGAGGTCGCAAGGCAATACATTACAGGAAGATTTTTTTTTCACATTCTTGCTCAACAATTTGCCAACTTCAGTATTTCTCCCGAAAGCCCCCCCCCTTTTTTTTCCACATCTTAAAAACCCTTAAGCGGAATCCTACGTCTTTCCAAAAATGATGCCGAACGGAAACTTTTACGATGCCCTAAACTCCTAAAGGACGTAAAGAATTGCTAGCAGAACTTTTTTTTGGGCCGTGATCCTGGTTCTAAGCCAGGCACCATTTGTAATTATGGGTGGGGGTCGGTGGGGGACGGGTGAAGGGGTTGGAATGGTGAGGAATGAACAAACTCTTTCATAAGACATCACAATTTCTACCAGGTATACTATCAGCGATCATAACTGAACATATGGAAGACCAAATTAAAAAGCTGGACTAGATCTGTGGCTTGCTTCAGGTATCAATGTAAATCTGTGCAAACCTGTTTCCATGGTCGGGTTATCGGCAGACTAAAACCGTCTCCCGGCACCAGATTCCGACTGAGGAGGGTGTATGATGGAGACCCACAGCGATCTAAAACAAAACCTGTCAAATGGTGAGGAGCTCATTGTGACCAACAGCCATCCGTATCTCGTGCCCACTGTTTCTTCGGAACGTCTCCTTGCAGTGGGATACTTTGTTTTTGGAGTTGGTGGTAGGATTGCACTCGGCACCGTAAACCTTCAATCTGCAAAGTATAAGTACCTAAATGCAAGAGAAACTGAAAACCCACTCCGTGGGAGTACCTCCTGTGCAGCTGCTCTTCGCAGGGCAGCTAACGCGGATCACGGGGATTGGGGCAAAGCCTTCACGACCCTCACTCTTGTGTGAATAGGAGGAAAAACATGGGTACCTTTCCGGGAAGGATGTGGCAGTGTGTGTCCGCGGTGTGCCTGAGGTGTCGTCGCCCCAGACGGTGGTCCTCTTTGGGTAACACTGGGTGGTCTTTCGGCGTGGTGCCTGGAATGTCCCATCCCTTAGAGAGGATGAATCACCTGTCCACTGTATATGCATTCTGAGATTTTTCCAGCGTTTGAACAGAGGTATGCAGCATCTCTGAGGTTTGGGAGAGTGGTGAGATCATGGCGGGTGGTTACACCTTCTATTAAATGTCACGTGGTTACCATGCCCAAGGAGTTGCTGCAAGCTGTGTCCAAAAAAAGCTGCTCCAATATAATGTGAGGTTACACCGGTCAACGAGTGTATTATGAGACTAAGGATTCTCACTCATTGGGTGTCATTTTTTGGTCTCTGTATATGCTCCGACTGAGGAAAGTGATCTCAACGTAAAAGGACGCATTCTCTGCCACGCTCGAGTATGGTTGATACAGTGCCCAGGCGAGATACTCTTCTCATCTGGGGAATTTAAATGCATTGACTGGAACTGAATAGGGAGGGTTATTTACATGATGTTTGTCCCATGGTTCCTGGACCTGTGAACCAGAATCAGCCCTAAGTTCCTGACCTTTTGCAAGAAGTCATGGACTTAGGGTAGTTGCGTTCATGATTTCAGCGCCCACAAGCTCAAGAGCTGGACTTGGTATTCCAACGCTGCTGTGTTGCAAAGGAGATTGCCGTGTACTTGTTGATTGGTCGCCCTGGAGATGATCCAGAACTGCAGTGTGACCAAAAGTGCACAGTTCTTCAATACGACCCACAGCCTTGTTGTAGCAACATCCTGGAAGTTGCACGTAAATCCAGGAGAAGGTACCATCCCAGCCTCGCTGGACTGTTGGCAAGCTCAAGGATGAGAGGTAGCAGGCGGAGTGGGGATTTGGTGGTCTGGTGCTTTGAGGAATCCTGACTGAGTTGTGGAATGCCGCTCAAGACAACTCATACCTCGATGTTGCCTTGGTGATGTCTTGGAACTCCCCAAAGGGCGAAG
>CM068967.1:54199056-54216070 GCA_035128595.1 Eptatretus atami
CCGTGCAATACCCTCTGGTCTACGCCGAGTTGGTCAGGGGTTCATCCTACGGAAAGATAACGACCCAAAACATAGCTCCAGGCTATGTCAGAACTACCTTAGAAGAAAAGAACAAGACGGGAGGCTTCAAATCATGGAATGGCCAGCACCAGTCTCCAGACTTAAACCCCATCGAGCTGGTTTGGATGAACTGGACAGAAGGGTGAAAGCAAAACAACCTACAAGTGCAACACATTTGTGGGAACTTCTGCAACAGTGTTGGGAAAACTTTCCGAACAATATTTGATTTCCATTGTCGAAAGAATGCGACGAGTATGTTCGGCTGTTATATCTGCAAAAGGGGCTACTTTGATGAGTAAAATTTAAATTAAATTTTGTCAACAAAACGATTCCATATTTCTTTATATCTGCAATTATTTATTTCTATGCTTTAATTTCAGAGTACATTGAAACATTAAACTGCTTAAATTTCAGTAAAAACTGGAAAAATGGGGTGTTCTAAAACTTTTGATCGGTAGTGCATATACATATATATATATATATATATATATATATATATATATATATATATATTTATATATTATATGTATATATATATAAACGCCATTCTCTTGTCGCTCACTCGTCTCTCTGCTTCGTCTCTCTCTCGGTCCTCTGCTCTGTCCTCTGTCTCTGTCTCCTGTCTCTGCTCTCTCTGTTCTTCTCTCTGTCTCTGTCTCTCTGTCCTCTCTCTGTCTCTCTCTCCTGTCCGTCTCTGTTTGCTTCTCTCTCTGTCTCTCTCGCTCTGTTCTTGCCTTCTCCTCTCTGTCTCTCTCCTCTCTGTCTCTCTTCTCTTCTCTGTCTCCGTCTCTCTCTGTCTGTCCTCTCTCTCATCCTGTTACTCATTCCTCGTGGGGCGATCGTCAATGGGCTCTGTCTCTAACTCTCTCTACTGGTCCTCTCTGTTCTCTCTCTGTTCTCTCTCTTCCTCTGTTCTCTCTCGTCTGCTCTCTCTCTCTCTGTCTCTCTCTCTCTCGCTCTCTCTTCCCTTCTCTTCTCCTCTCTCTTCTCTCTCGTCTTCTCTCTCCTGCCTCTCTCTCATTCTCTCCGCTGGTGAGTTTCGTCTTCCTTCTGCAACGCGCCACATTTCATTAAATTACAAAACTCTCAAACTCGGGTACTAAAACAAGTTCTGTGTGACAGCGTGGTAAGGCTTGCGTGGGTTTCATCGCGGTCTTATACGCGGCCGCTGGGGAACCAACATACGGCCCCATAGTAACTGACACTTGCTAACGCTGGTGTGGTGACCTGGGCCAAAAATTATTGAATGTAATTCTTGTTATGTGCTACTAGCGCCACCTTCGGCTGGTCGTGGTAGGAGGGTTCTTTAAAATTGTCCTTATTTACCTGCAGGGCAACGCGTGCAAGTTAAAGACTTCTTCGCACGTGTAAATGTTGTTCTCTCCCTTCTGCCACGCTCCCCCCCCCCCTTTAAAAAGAAATACGGCGAGGTACAGTACCTCACTCAGTCTGTCATTCGTGTGTGAAGCATTTCTAGTGGAACAGGACATCAGGACAAACAAGGGGGCCACACACGATTGTGGGCAGCAAGGACATGAGGAGCCCGAGACATGGAGATGAGGTGCAAAAATGGGAGTAGGGGTTCAAGCACTCGTATACACGGGTAATTTTTTCTTCCTTCTCCTTCTCACCAAAAATTTTGGGCAAACAGACCGACTAATTGGTCCATCAGCAAAGCGACCGGTAGGCTCCACTAGTATTCTCATAATAAAGCTTTGATGGAAATTTGATTACAAAAGCTCAAATGGTAAAACATTACAGCCCGGACAAACACACAGACACACACAGAAGTGATCGCAAAACCCCATCTCCTGTTGCATGGGGAACGGGCTACTAATTATTGTTAAGGGTCGTAAAAGAGACTCATAACAGTATTTTTTATTTTCCTACCTACCAGCTTTGATGGCCTTTTTGTTTGAGCTCAAGGAGCTGGTGGAGATGATGTCAATCGGCACACTGTCGGCCTACAGCTTGGTGTCCGCCTGTGTGCTGATCCTCAGGTGACAGTCGGTTTATTCATCTTTTCATCTGCTTGTTGTATCAATTGATCATAAAAAATCATTTCATCATCTTTAGACATTTATAATGTAGTTCTTTTGATGAGACCGCATTTATGGTTCGGTCTTCTCAAACTCGGCATTGAGTGAAGAGCTTTTTTGTTTCGCAAGTTTCATATGAACCATTTGTACCGTCGATCAAGCCATTAAGGCAGAAATGGAACTGTCCAAGAGTGGTGTTAAGGTGGACTTGCGAAAGTCCAGGTGAAAAATTGCAAACTGCACTGGGTGGTGGTCCATGGTAGCATGATGATGTGTGAGACCTCCGTCAGGTTTATAACCTTCCAAGCGTCAAACCCTGTTGAGAGCTCTTGGCTAAACGTTTTTCTCATTTTCTTAAGTGCAAGTATTGGCTTCACAGCCAACATACCAACTGTTGTTGTGTTCATGGACTTTCATTTTAACTTGATTATTGTTGTACCAAGTACACCCTATCGACATGATGCAAGACATTTCTCTCCTGTTCGGTTCAATAATCCGTTCTGCAGCAGTTCAGTTGGTCCAGTGGTCATTGATGGAGGAGACGTTTGTTCGAGTCTTCCATTAGCTTGGAATTTTTTTTATTATTAAAACAGGACTTGCTGTTTGTAGGTACCGGCTAGATGAAGATGAAGAACGCTTCGTCGAGCATGAGCAGGAAGAGGAAGAGCAAAGGTGGAGAATGGTTTTGATTGACCTGCTGAACCCAAAATCTGTTCAACCCACCAAGACCACTGCCAGGCGTGCCAGTTTATCCATCCTAACCGCAAGTATGTGGAGCCAAAACATTGCCATTTAAAACAAGTTATATATGTTTAGTGAAGCAAAAAATTAAATAAATGTTAATGTTCCTATAATGATAGCCCTGACAAGGATGATGTAGTGGTACTGCACTTCCCTATGAGCTATCCTGCTGGGTTCAATTCCCCACCCAACTGTAAACTGTCCTATTTGTGTTTCGTAGGCAGGGCGATTCATCAATGAGAGTGCCGTCCCTCTGATGGATGTTAAACTGGATGTCCGGTCTGCCAGCATTACTTGGTGGATGTTAAAGATCCCACAGTGTACTTCACGAAGAGTAGGCGAGTTATCACCAATACCATGAACAAATTTAAAATCCCAGCTTGACGTCCATATTATAGGGATAGCACACTTTATGATGCAACAGCTTACCTGAGATGCACCAGTCAGACGGTTTATAGTCGAGTCAGGTATTGATGCCAGACTATCCCACTCAAAGGAAGGTGCACTACCTCTGCGCCTTCCTGTTGGACTAACCTGAACAGTACAAGGAAGTGTTTATTCATTAATTTTGGAGGATGGGATGGTGGTTCACATTTTCGACCCAATGACCCATCCACGGAACACTTTTCTGATGCTTCTAATGAGGCACCACTCTATTATGCTTTGATGTACTTTTCTCTTTGCTTCAATGACTTATTTTATCAAGTGTAGTATTCAAACTTTTCATGAACCAAGATAAAAGTAATGTAATGTTATGGATTCTCATTTATTTATTTATTGATATTGCTTTTGTCTAGGCCTGGCGATTGTGGTGTTCTGCGTCTTTACAGCGGTCTGCCATAAGCCGCTGGCTTCCGGCACGGTCTGGGCAGCAATCATTGCTGCTCTCCTCTTGGTGACTGTTTTTGCAGCAACGATGTTAGTCTGGAGGCAACCACAGAGCCAAGCATCACTTGCCTTCAAGGTATGTGCTGCTTTTTATTGCTATTTGGGAAATGCATACAAGGTAATGTGCTTGTGACTATCCAGGCAAGTGAAGCAATTCGACCACCCCATTCTAGCTGATAATCTAGCAGGTAGTTCATCATGCTCCCAAGAAATTAACAGCACCTCTTGTCAGCTGGGAGTTACAAAATCAATTATCTGAATCCTTTTACAGAAACTTTCACTCTTGGAGACCTCATTATTGCTCCTTTTCACACCGTCAAGTGAACTCATGTCATCCAGTGCTGAATCCCAATGTGCAGTGAGGTCAGAACTTTTCTTCATCACATTTTGCATTGCCCAAAGATGGCCGAGAGAGCGCATGGCCCAAAGATGGTCAAGAGAAATTACTGGTGGAAATGTGGTGGAAGGGCTTTTGAAAATTTGCAAACAGGTGTGGAAAGCATAACCTACATGGTCATAGGGGACTATTCCTGGTGTTGGCTTAATGGTTAGGGTGGTGAGCTTGGGATTCTAGCATCCTGAGTTCAAATCCCTCTTGGCTGTTGAATTAATACCAGGTGGGGTTGACTCTGCCTGTCATCCTTCTGAGGTCGGCAAAAATGAGTGCCAGCTTGCTGGTATCCTGTGTCGGAGTGGCGACCCATCCAGGATTGTGCCCAATACCCAAGGAGACTGCTTAGGCAGCACCAACGCTCTGCACAGAGTATGGTCTCGATGGATGGATGGATGGATGGATGGATGGATAGGGGACGGTTCAAAGTTAATTGACAGTATTTGTATAAATGAAAAAGCAACAAAAATTGCAAATTGACATTTTTTCTTTACAGGAGTGAGGCTCATGGAAGAACAAGGTAGATTTTACAGTGGGACAAACATCAAGTGAATGAACAGTCAGAAAAAGAGAAGGGAAAGAAGCACTGAACCGAGCAAGTAAGGTGGTTGGGGCAGGAAAGGTTTGTGGAGAGTAATAAAGATCATAGGTAAGAATTGGGGATGACAAAAGATGTCGGTGCACGGCTTGCTGGAAGCCCTGTAGGGAAGAGTGAAGCAGAACAGCCTCTGGAAGGTGGTTCCGTAGATGGAAGAAGCGAGGAATGGAGTTGAGGCATGCGGTCAACCTGGATTTTAGAAGTTTAACTAGGAGGGGGTTTCGTGGAAGAATACATGCATCCTGGAGTTGCTTGGCAGGGTCAGAGGACTGAAAGAGCGGAGGGAGCAATGTTGAATATCGATGGGGGGAAACAAAAAGACCACCGACCTGCCTACAATGTGAAAGCAACGGATGTTGTGCTTCAATCTCATCATGGGAAATTCCGTTAATGTAGAGAGCTTTAGATTCCACAGAATCTCGGAGAGACAGATGTGATTCTGGGGCACCAGCCCATAGTACAGAGCAGTACTCCATTGAGCTATGGACAAAGGCCTTGCAGACTGTGAGTAGCTCTGATTTTCCAACGAGAGACTTGGATCGATGGAGGATGCCCGTTCTGCGACTGGCTTTGGAGGCCAGCAAGCTTTGCTAGTTGAATGCATTTAAGTGGCAGATTTTCACCCACCATCTGCTGACTCCTTCCCTCCAGCCAGGTCCCCCTTATTACCCCACGCACATGAAGCGAAAAATGGGGTTAAGCAATTGGTTCATGTCCATCCATCCATCTGTCTGTCTATCAGTTTATGATCGAGGAACAACTTACTTAAAATGAATGTTATATTTTGAACATGAATCGGAAGACAAGTCTTTCGTTTTACCATACCCTGGCTCTGAATTCGTCCCAATCGCACATATGCAGAGAGGAGTGAGATAAAAAATTTTTTACTGTGTCTGTCTGTCTGCCTGGCAGTCAAACAAAATAGAAAATCATTCCAAACAGGAAACTTACTGTTTATAAGGACGTCATAATGGACACATACAACAGGCACGAATAACGAATGTAATGTGTTAGATAGGGTGATGTAATGGACACTGCGGAATATGATGGTAAAAGCAGAATTAATTTATTTATATGTCTTTCACAATCTTTGTTTTATTTAATTATACACTTGAACATTATAGTCCACAAATCACCTTCTAAATACTTCCAAGAACCTCCAGTTTTGCAGTACAATACTTCAATTTAAATAAAGGTTCAATGAGGTGATGCATAAGGGTGGTGCTCTGGACTACGTCACTCTAGTTGCCTTCTGTCATCAGTCTTGCTCTGCCTCCACTGAAATGTTTCCTCCCTTGTAGCCATCAATAGAATTTGCTGTTTATCTTTGCTGCTCAAGGGAATGGCTTGAAATAAATTTTTGTTGGTTGAAGCTTCTTTTGAAAATGTAAAGGATGAGAAATGATGAGAGGGTGGAGATCGAACATTGGGAAAGAGAGTTCATAGAACACGATACCCCATGCAGTGTTGCTTCAATTTTAATTAAATAATGATTTTAACGATCGTTTAAAAAATCTGAAAGTTTAGTGCTGTTGGAGTAGTCCCGAACACCACCCTTATACACCACCACATTGAACCTTCATTTAAATTGAAGTACGTACTGCAAAACTGGAAGTTATTGCGGTATTATTGTGACATACTGCTTATTGCAATGACAAGGTCTGGATCAGGTTCCCGCGAGAATGACTTGATCAAGTAAGAGCGGAGGAAGGTGACGCAGTTGCTCATAAAACACAGAACACAAATCATGAAATATGAACCAGAAACACAGCATTACATTACAATGACGACAGGCGATTTGTGTCCGACAATGTTCAAGTATATAATTAAACTTAAATAAAATAAAGATTGTAAAAAATCATATATATTAATAAATTCCAGTTTTACCACCATATTCCACAGTGTCCATGACACCACTCTATCTAACACATTACAGTACATTCGTTATTTGAGCTTGTTGTATGTGTCCATTATGAAGTCGATAACAACAGTAACTTTCCTGTTTGGAATGATTTTCTATTTTGTTTGACTGCCTGATAGTCACACAAAGTAAAAAATATTATCTCACTCCCCTCTGTGCATGTGCAATTGGGACAAATTCTGAACCGACTTACAGTAAAACTAAAGACTTGTCTTCCTATTCATGTTCCGGTTCGTGTTCAAAATATAACATTGACTAAAATAAATTGTTCCTCGATCACAAACTGATAAGACAGACAAACAGACATGAACCAATTGCTTAACCCCGCTTTTTGCTAGGTGTACGTGGGGTAACAATGTGTCGGAAGTGAGGATAAAACAAGCTACACCAAAGAAACCCATCACCCCCAGCACCCCTGATGCACAATATACGCATAAGTCTTAACCCCATTCACAACGTAATAAATCAATTGCCCCTGTGACAGTTCTAAATTATCCCTCTCTTTGCTCCTTGACATCCCAATGTCCTCATGACCCCCCTCACTGAAGGTGGACGGAGGTTATGATTTCACCCCTGTCTGTCTGTCTGTCTGTCTGTGTGTCTGTTAGCAGGATATCTCAAAAAGTTGTTGACGGATTTCGACGAAATTTGGTGGAGAGGTTGGGTGTGTGACAAGGGAGAATTGGTTAGATTTTGGGGAAGATCGGAATCCAGATCCGGATACTAGAATTTTTAAAGTGAATCTTCACCATTGAGAGATCGGGCCAAAAACGATATATAGCACGATATCTCAAAAGGTTGTTGACGGATTCGGACGAAACTTGGTGTACACGTTGGGTGTGGGATAAGGAATAACTGTTTCGATTTTGGTGAAGATCTGGATCCGGATGCTGGCATTTCGCAAGTGATTCTTCACCATTGAGAAATAATGATAAAAATGATAAAGAGCACGATATCTCAAAAAGTTGGTGTATGAGTTGGTTAGGTGACAAGAACAAGCCAATTCGATTTTGGTTCAGGTCCAGACCCAGATCAGACCTATCATTGGGACACAAAATGTAAACTGTTCATCCTGGTGGAGGTATATGCTCCCCCCAGTGCCATTCTAGTTTATTACTTGTATTTTTTGGCAAATAAACTAGTTTATTACTCCAGACATTGAATTGCAAATAAACTTGTGAAACACATCTCTGCATCATGCTAAAATCATTGCACAAAGTTGATGAGGAAAATGAAAATGGCCATTGAAAACATGTTGCTGCCTTTTGTCTCAAACATTTGCCTCACCTCTCTCTTACTTCCTAGGTGCCTCTCCTGCCATTTTTGCCAGTAGTCAGTATGCTGGTGAACGTGTACCTCATGGTGCAACTTGATTCTAGTACCTGGACCAAGTTTGCTATTTGGATGCTTGCTGGTATGTATACCTATGGTTCTCACAGAAGGCCTGGAAGGTTCAGATAGAACTGTGAATAATTGTCTTCCTTTGGGCCATTTGTACTGTACCAATGTTTTGAAATATATTAAGGTATTGCTAAAGGCCAAGGTATATGTGTGCCTCATCCAAACCCCTGCACTCCTGATTACAGGTAGTTTTACAGCTAACCTTGTTCTTCTTCGACTCTGTAGGCAACACATTGCTGTGAGTAGCATCTTTGGCTGAGGGGGTGCAGCTGTGTTACTTATGCAGTACTCCCTCAAGGTTAGAGCAAGAATTTGGAATTTGTTCAGACCTTCAAGGTGCAGCCAGTAGCTTGCCTACTGTTTCTGAAGGATGCCATGGGATATTTAGCATTCACCAAGTAATGCCAGCAGATAGGACACCCGGTTTAACGTCCATTTGTGGGTCGGCATACACGACGATGCCTCACCATGCCCGTGAAACACCAAGTTGAGAGTTTATAGCTGGGCTGAGATTCAAACCCAGGCTAGACAGCTCAGAAGCCGTTGTGCATACCTCTAGGCTAGGCATGGGGAACCTGCATACCGAGGCGCATACCTAGGCATGGAGAACCTCGAGCCCACAGGCCAGATACGGCCTGCTGCATATTTTGATGTGGCTCTTGTGGTCTCTCTCTCTATCGAGTGCAGCCTGTGGCTGCTGGTTGCATCATTGGTTGGGACGTGGCTATGCCGCTGATACAGTGTCCCCCTTACCAGTGCACTGGTACTCATTTTGCCGACCTCGGAAGGATGACAGGTTGAGTCAACCTCCTGGTGTATAAATTCAGCGGCCCAACGGGGCTTGAACTCAGGACCCGAGGATCCCAAGCCACCACCCTAACCACTAAGCCAACACCAGGCTTGGCACTTGTGGTGATATCCTGTTCTGTATTTTATATCACTATTATGTTGAAAGGGGTGCCAGAATAATGTGTAGGTATGCACACTTGCCTATAAGCTGTCTAGCATTGCTATAAACTATCATCCCGGTGTTTGAGAGGCGGGGTGATATATACAGTAAATGTGTGTGCCATCCCTCGGGTAAACCTTAAAATAGTGTCCTGTCTGCAGGCATTAGTTGCTGGACGTTAAAGATCCCACAGTGTCCCTCGCAAAGAGTAGGCGAGCTATCGCCAGCACCCCGGCCAAATTCCAAATTCCTGCCCTGACTTCCTGCGTCAGAGTGGCGACCCAACCGGCATTGCAACGATAGCCCTAGAAATTGCTTCGGCAGCACTGATGCTCTTTATGGAGCATGGTTCATGATCTGAGCTGAAGCTGCTGTTTGATCATAAAATCGGTCTTTGGTGGCATGGATGTGCATGTTCTATATTCTCAATATGGGATTTTGGGTCCTTTTGCCCACTATTATCCTGCACAACTCAATGTGTGCTTAAATGAGAGGTTTTGAGCCGATGATGTCATTGAATAATTGTACTGAACAATAGTACTCCCGTCACTGTTTATTGTTTTTTTGTTAATGAAATGAGACCGATTAGTTTATAAGCACTTCTTACTAGTATAGTAAGCCTCATCTAGTTATAACGGAATTGCGGTGATGTGGACACTCCAGACATGAAATGGGAAATTACAATTTAACCCTGGTAAGAAGAGTGCTATTCTGTAAAATGTCAATGAAAGGTGAAACAACGTCGATGTGTTTGTTTGTACCCGGCAGGTTTTGCCATCTATTTTGCCTATGGGATGTGGCACAGTTCAGAAGAGATTAACCAAAGATGTCATTCGGCAAAAGAGCTCAGGAGTCCTGTGTCCTTGGCATCTGCAACACTTCCCTCTGAGCCACTAGAATCAGACGTCAACTAGGCAATACTCCATATGTGGCGTAACCAGGTGAAGCTTGTTTTAAAAAGTAATCCAAAAACATTTTAATCTTTGTGCAATTAAATCACTTAAATGTGTTCCTTATTTTCAGTCTCTTTCTTTCCAGTTGATTAAAGGGCCGGGATGAGGATGCCTACTGCACAGTCACCTGGTCATATTCACCTGGTCATAGACGGAGACAAATTTGATGTCCTTGGACAGATTCACTGTCGGTGATCTCATTCAGGGTTGATGACAATCCCAGATGCAAGTCACATTCATTGCATGTAATTCAGACAATATAATCGATCACTCTTATTAGCACAGTCATCGCCGTCGGTGGCGAATGCCAGTTCGACCACGATGTAATTGCGAATTCCATCTGCTGGTTTCATCATTACTGATGTGTGGCTACACATTCGGTTCGGCATTCCCTGCACATTCGGGCAGGAATTTCAAATTTGATCAGGGTGCTGATAATAACTCCTATACTCTTTGCAAGTGACATAGAGGGAAACTTCCAACAACTAATGCCAGGAGACTGGTCTATATGGACGTGATCCCACCTACTCCTGGGGTCAGCAAAGAGATATTGGGACCCTTCCTTCTCACTTGAGGGATCGTAACACCAAAGCCATTTATTCGGATGCTCCCCAGAGTCCCCTGGGTATGCATACCAAGATTGGTCAAAAACTGGAAGAGGTCATGAATGAACAAACAAACACAGACTGTTTGTGCTTTATAGTATCAATTATTACTATAATTATTGTTACTATCGAAATATTCCTTCCATATGAGATATAATACCATCACAGGGGTCGCGTCGGCTATTCAGCCCAAGCCGGATAGAGAGCCTAATCGTGCCTTTACTGAGCTCGATTTGGTTCGGCCAAGGTCAATCGAGCGACATGCTGGATCCCTCCTCCCACCGAGCCACTCAAAATGGCGACTTATAGTGGCTCATCACGCTCAATGGAGGAGGAGTCTGGACTTCAATGCTAATCACCCTATCAAATCTGTCCTTTATAGGACTTACTATCAGGGGCTGTCCGGAGGGGAGGGGGGAAGGGGGATACCTGGTGCTGCCCGGCTGGATGAAGTTTTCCTGGTGGTGGTTTCAGGACATGTTGGACAATGATAAGTTTTGGAGTTATTGGCCTCATGATGGTTACCTTATGCCTTCGGGGGAACAGCAGCAGCACTGCCTGACCCCACATCCCAATATACATTTTATAGCGACCTTTGATGGCCTCTAATAGGACGTCATTTCCAAAGTGTGGTAACTTAAAACTTTGTTCAGATTCTGAAGTACCTACACCCAAAATGTGGGACCTCTGGGTGCTATGGTTCGGCCATGAAAAAAAATAGTGTACAAATGCACAAACACTTGAAAATATTTACAGCCTGTAGGGCTTTGCGATCGTGTTGACTCAAAAACTCAAGAGACCAGTGCATTCGTGTGTATATTCGAGGAAGAGGGGAAGGTGAACACGGAACACACAAACATTGTACATACAAACTTATTCACCAAATGCACGTCCCGGGTTTCATCCGGATAGAAGAGACTGAAGTAACTGGATCTTGTGTAGATAAATTAGTATGGTGTTCGTGCAGGCATGATGGGCTGAATGGCCTCCGCCTGTGTTCGATTTCCTTGTATTTCCTTGTATAACTATTCCTTAACAGGCCCCAAGAACACCACAGTAGATGGACCAGGACAAGGACAAGACAGAAATACCAGCTACCGGCCGTACGGGCAACATGATGCTCTTTATAAAGTGAATGGCTCCGCAACCGGGTCGAGCTGGGGTGAGGGAAGTGCATGCCACACCGATAGGAATCCATAAATAAACAATAAATCCAAAATTTTTACTGCACTGTTTGCAAAGGATGACGCAAGACGTCGTAAATTGTGCTATGAATGGATCAAAGGTCCTTCTCACACCGACAACGAGCGGACGCCCGAAACCGCAGCCAACTCATTTTATAAAACGAATCCACGGTACCGAATACCACATTGTGGAATATGACGTACAATTTCTTCAAAACCCTATTACTGTGTTCTACAGCATGTATAGCACAATTATACGAGGACGATTTACGGTACTTTTTATGGTGTCGTGAAATTAATTCCATTTCCATTATTCTGTATTCACAATGTTTTGTATTAAAAGCTGATAACGTTGTATTATTTTATGCACAAGATTAAAATAGGGATGATCAGGGCATTCAAAAAAGATCTTGTTGATGTTAAACATTGTCATTAGCCTGATGATGAGAGAGACAGTTTGAGAGACAATTCAAACCACATTGAAAATCTACCGAGCAAGCAACTTGAATCATAAGTGGCATTGCTGTGCACACGATAAGTCGATACGACGAAGGGCGAGGTGGGACGAAATGACTGAGTTTCAATATAAGCTGTCAAGTGGGGTGGTTGAATGCTCAGGATCACCATCCGGCGATGGGACCTTTGCAAAGTAACCACTTCGGTCCAATCTGACGTCAATGTTTTCTCGATCGGCCCGGGGTGTCATCATAATATCGGGAGTCGGTGGACTCAAATCGTCTTCGCAAGAACAAGAGCTTCTGGTCACTGGCTCGAGAGGGATCTCTTTGACCAGTTGTCGGGGTTCTTGTCCTTTCGTACTCAGCTGAGGAGTCGCTGGTTGCTTGGTCAACAGTGTGAAGTCAGGACTGACTTGCGGAGGGTGGGTAGAGCAGCGCTCGCAACTCGTAGCTTTGCCTGAAACCAAATGTAAAGGAATGGAAGGAAACATAAATGTGAGAATATTTCCGATTGCTTTGCTGTTGGATTTCTTTTTAAATCACACGGAAATAAAATAACTTTTTTTTTTAATTCTAAGACTGTGATATTTTTGGGGTTAACGAAGGGCTACGAAAAGTGATCGGATGGTCCCAAGGCAAACATTACAGAAATTTTTTTTTCGACATTTCCTTCTCCAACAATTTCAACTCAGTATTTCTCCCGAGCCTTTTTACAATTTAAACCTCTTTACGGAATCATCGTCTTTTCCCAAAATGCCCGAAAGGAAACTTTTACGATGCCCTAAACTCCCTAAAGGACGTAAAGAATTCTAGAAGAATTTTTTTGCCGTGATCCTGTTCTAAGCCAGGCACCATTTTAATTATGGGTGGGGGTCGGTGGGGGAGGGTGAAGGGGTTGAATGGTGAGGAATGAACAAACATCTTCTCAGAGACATCACAATTTCTACACAGGTATACTATCAGCGATCCATACTGAAACATATGGAAGACCAAATTAAAGCTGGACTAGATCTGTGGCTTGCTTCAGGTATCATGTAAATCTGTGCAAACCTGTTCCATGGTCGGGTTATCGGCGACTAAACCGTCTCCCGCACCAGATTTCCGACTGAGGAGGGTGTATGATGGAGACACCCAGCAGGACTAAAAACAAAACCTGTCAATGGTGGAGGAGCTCATTGTGAGCCAACAGCCATCCGTATCTCGTGCCCAACTGTTTCTTCGGACGTCCTCCTGCAGTTGGGATACTTGTTTTTGGAGGTTGGTGGTAGGATTTGCACTTCGGCCACCGTAAAACCCTTCAATCTGCAAAGTATACTAAAAATGCAAAGAAAACTGAAAACCCACTCCGTGGGAGTACCTCCTGTGCAGCTGCTCTTCGCAGGGCAGCTAACCGGATCACGGGATTGGGGCAAAGCCTTCACGACCCCCACTCTTTGATGATAGGAGGAAAAACATGGGGTAACCTTTCCGGGAAGGATTGTGGCAGTGTGTGTCCGGGTGGTGCCGAGGTGTCGTCCACCAGACGGTGGTCTCTTTGGGTTAACCTGAGGTGGTCTGTTCGGGTGGGTGCCTGGAATGTCCCATCCCTTAGAGAGGATGATCACCTGTCACTGTTATCATCTGAGATCAAGCGTTTGAACAGAGGTATTGCAGCACTCTCTGAGGTTTGGAGAGTGGTGAGATCATGGCGGGTGGTTACACCTTCTATTAAAATTGTCACTGATGGTTACCATGCCCAAGGAGTTGCTGAAGCTGTGTCCAAAAAAGCTGACTCCAATGATAATTGAGGTTACACCGGTCAACGAGTGTATTATGAGACTAAGGATTCGTCACTCCTTGGGTGTCATTTCTCTGGTCTCTGTATATGCTCCGACTGAGGAAAGTGATCTCAACGTAAAGGACGCATTCTCTGCCACGCTCGAGTCTATGGTTGATCAGTGCCCCAGGCGAGATACTCTTCTCATCTTGGGGAATTTAAATGCATTGACTGGAACTGATAGGGAGGGTTATGTTACATGTGTTGGTCCCCATGGTTCTGGAACTGTGAACCAGAATAGCCCTAAGTTCCTTGACTTTGCAAGAAGTCATGGACTTAGGGTAGTTGGTTCATGATTTCAGCGCCCACAAGCTCAAAGCTGGACTTGGTATTCCAACGCTGCTGGTGTTGCAAAGGAGATTGACCGTGTACTTGTTGATGGTCGCTGGAGGATGATCCAGAACTGCAGTGTCGACCAAAGTGCACAGTTACTCAATACCGACCACAGCCTTGTTGTAGCAACTCTGAAGTTGCAGCGTAAATCCAGGAGAATGGTACCATCCCAGCCTCGGCTGGATGTTGGCAAGCTCAAGGATGAGAGGGTAGCAGGCGGAGTGGGGATTTGGTGGTCTGGGTGCTTTGAGGAATCCTGAAGAGTTGTGGAATGCCCTCAAGACAACCATCCTCGATGTTGCCGGTGGATGTCTTGGAACTCACCAAAGGGCGAAGAAGAATTTTGACTCAAGGGACACTGGATACCATTAACTAGAGATTCAGGGCCAGGCTTAATGGCAGGCCTGAGCTATTCAGGGAGTTGAGATGTAAAACTATGTGTGCTGAGGGTGGACAAGGAGGCCTCTGTGTGAGGAATCTGTGAGAGGGTAAAGAATCACCTGTGGTCGTGATTCTCATGCTGCTTACAGAGGAACTTGTGCATTGCGTTACTCCAAGCCCGTCCCTCGGTATGCTGCAGTTGGAGTGGAGGGTGGTGGGCGCATGACAGCGGAGTCCGAAGTGAAGGCCCGCTGGACAGGTTACTTTGAGTAGCTGTACCAGGGTGATCCACCAGCTGTTGAGTTGGATTTCAGGTGTGTTACTATCCCTATTGGTGACCCTCCAGTCAACTGTGGTCCACCTTAATTGGTGGAAACACAGACTGCGGTGAACTGGTTAAATGGGGTAAAGCTCCTGGGATCTTTGGCTGCCATGCTGAACTTCTCAAGGCTGGTGGAAATGCTGCACTCAAGTCGTTGCCTGCAGTTCTGTGCTCTGCCTGGAACACAGGCATCATTCCAACTGACTGGAAGAGGGGCCTTGTTGTCCCCCTCTGGAAAGGGAAGGGTGATCGCCAATTGTGGCAAGCACTACCGAGGGGTGATGCTCTCTCATGCCAGGCAAGTTTTGCTCGGATATTTATTGAGAGGGTTCGCAGCTACCTCCTTGAGCACCAGCACCCAGAGCAGTCAGGATTTACACAAAGAGGTCAACGATTGACCGTATCCTTGCTCTTCAGGTCCTCACCAAACGCAGACGAGAGTTTCGGCAGGGGCTGCTTGCAGCCTATGTTGATCTCTGCAAAGCCCTCGATTCAGTGAATCGGATGCCCTCTGGAGGATTCTTGGTCTTCAGGGGTGCCACCAAAACTGATCGTCTGATGTCTGAACTATACTCTGGTACTGAGAGTACTGTGAGATGTGGTGGTGCTATCTCTGACTTATTTGCAGTTGTTACTGGAGTTCGTCAGGGGTGTATTCTGGCCTCTTTTTTCAGCACTTGTATGGACTGGATTCTGGGGAGGATGTCAGAGAGATGAAGCTGCGGTGCATCGTTTGGGATGTCAAGATATCTGACATTGATTTTGCAGATGATAGTCATCTTTACGGAGACGCTAGATATCCTTTTGGGGCCCTCGAGGCGCCAAATGAGGAGTCGTAGCCACTGTGATTACGGGTTTCCTGGGTCAAAACTATGATCCAGGCTTTCAATGACATCTTGGATGCTGCTATCCTGTCTGTGCCTGTTTGTGTGAGGATGTTGAGGTCACAGAGAGATTGAATTACCTTGGCAGTGATATTCATGTCTGTGCTGGGTGTGAGCCAGAGGTCAACAGACATCTGGGTCAGGCCCGGGGAGTCATGGATTCACTGGTTCGTGGAGTGTGGCGCTGTCGGTACCTCAGCAGAATGACGAAAGTCCAAGTCTTCAGGTCCTTGGTACTTCCATTCTTGCTCTCGGGATGTGAGATTTGGACTCTGACCAGGGATCTGAGACAGAGACTTAATTCCTTCAGTACCAGGTCTCTTCGGAGAATCCTTGGCTCTCGCTGGCTGGACTTTGTGTCCAACGAGGGTTTGCTGAGAGAGACTTTGATGAGATTTTTTACCTGTTTCATCTGTAAGCGTCAGCTGCGGCTGCAAGGACATGTGGCTCATTTTCCTGACACTGATGCTGCTCACCAGTTTCTCTCAATGAGGGAGCCTCGTGAGTGGAGGAGGCCAATGGGCCAACCACGTGCCTCGTGGTTGCAGCAGGTTGATCGGCATCTCAAGAAGATGGGAATGGGCCAGGCATCTGCCTGGGGGATGGCCAGACAGCAGCCCCTGGAGTACCGGCGGAAAGTGAATGCAGCGACGGGCTGCTCCGGCACATGCTCCCATACCTGACCTGACCTGACCTGACCATCTCCACGCACTATCCCCAACCCCCGAAGGAAAAATGAATAAATAATAATAAAAAAACACATAAGAATAAAAATATATGCAGTATATAATTTTTGCATCTTTCTTTGAAAAGGAATGATTGAAATAATGAAAAGGAATATATTTCCCCCTTTTTAAAAATTTTGACACACGGGATATCCCTGGGCATGACACCATGTCTCATGTATCTTCCTCACCTCATTCCCCCAATTAAATGACGTCGTCTTGTGAGATTAAATTTGTCTGCTGTTGATGTGGTGTCGGTATGATGGGCCGAAAGGCCTCCTGCATCTAATTCCTTGTGTATCCTTCTGTGTATTATCTGGTGGACATTAAAGATCCCATGGCACCTTTAGAATGAGTAGAGCATG
>CM068967.1:54253398-54274487 GCA_035128595.1 Eptatretus atami
TGAAGAGGAGTTGCATATTTGGTCATTGAATTCAACCAACCAATTATTTTTGAGGTCAAATTTGTTTTATGGATTTTGCAAGTGTCGTGCTCTACACTATGTCTTCTCCTTGTTACCTGCAAAATCGAAGATTTTTCAAGTATATTGGTTTTGTCTATTTGTTATTCTGTCTCACTGTCTGTCTGTGTGTTTGTCTGTCTATCACCTACTGGTCAAATTCTAACTGATCGTCATGAAACTTTATGAAGTTGTAAAGGTACTGTCAACTGAGAAGCCTTTTTTTTGTTTTTTATTTTGCATTCTTGTTGAGGCTCTTATGAGAGCTAACACACAACGCACAGCAAGGGGGGGGGGGGCATGAGACAGAGGGCGGGAGTGGGAAGGACCAAAACAGCGGGGAACAGAGACATTAGGAGATCTGGGGACGGGGAGAGGATGGAGTGGTGAACAGGGGAATACAAGATGGACATTACAGGGACTTTCAGGAAGGAAAGCAGGGAATTTGAAGGAGGTGGGCTTGGTGGATTATCGGGGGTAGAAAAGATCGAGGACTTGGATAAGGGACAATAAGAGGTGGTGTGAACAGCTGTTTTGAAGACCTGAGGAAGAGTGGGATTGAAGAGAGTGTAGGTGTTTGTTCCAAAGGTGGGAAAAAGAGGAATGAAAGGGTGAAGGTGAGCAGTGATTCGTGATTTTGGTAGTTTTACCAGAAGGGGGTTGTTGGCGGTGAACCTTGATGCCCCTGCGGAAATATGGTGGGGAAAATCGCAGACATAGCAGGGAGGGGGAGACTGGAAAGGAGACGGTAGAAGACAGAAGACCACCGACCTGCCTGCAGTGAGAAGTGAGAGGCCCAAAGACTCAGCCTCACCGCAGGAGATACCAATGATCGCTAAATGCCTTGGTTTCCACAGCGTGAAGCTGAGAAAGGTGGGAGGCAGGAGCACCAGCCAGTGGGGGAGCATTACTCCATCAGGCTGCAGACGAAAGCTTTGTAATGGTCAGGACTCAGCTGGGCCGAGGAAGGACTTTGCATGACGGAGGATTCCCAGTTGGCGAATGGCTTTGGAGGCCAGGTTGGAAATGTGGCTTTCCCAGGAAAGATCATGCAGATCGTGAGACCCAGAAGCTTGAAAGAAAGGACTTCTTCCAGAGGATTGTTGAGAAAGTGGATGGGGAGGTTTCTAAACGGTCCTTTCGGAGAGACATCGTGATAGTGTGAGATTTTCGCGGATTGAAAGACATGTTCCACGTTTGGACAGTTTATGATTTTATCCAGATCTGCAGAGAGTGAAGAAGCTGCTGCTTGCCGTCTGAAGGATGGCAGATGGTATGACAGAGGGTGGAGTCATCAGAAAGAGATATAGAGGATTTTCCAGAAGTCGGAGAGATCATTGATGAAACCAGAAAAAGAACAGGCCCAGAATGCTACCTTGAGGAACTCCAGCCTGGACAGAAGAGGGGATGAAAGAACTCCATTTGGGCCACACGTTGGCTGCGACAGGAGAGGACCTCTGCGAGCCATGAGTGGAGATGGCAGTGGATACCATAGAAGAGAGTTTGGTGAGCAGGGCAGGGTGCCAGACCGTGTCAAAAGCACGGATATGTTTTGGGATATGGCTCTGATTTCATGTCTGGCATTGAGGACCTCCATTGTTTTGGCCATTGTTGGGAGAAACAGAGATTTTGATTTTGAGGTCAAAGGTCATTTTCGGTCGACATTTCTAAAATCATCATTTTTTCACCAATACCTGAAATTAAACAAGATTTGCATACTGCATCAATTAAATTGGGAAACCAACAAATTTTTGAGGTAAAAAGGTCAAAGGTCAACTCAAGCTCAAACTTCTAAAATCATCAATTTCCAACTGAAAAATCATCAGTTTACATCCCATTAACTTGAAATTTGAACAAGATTTGAATACTGCTCACTGAATTGGGAAACCAACTATTTTTGAGGTCAAAAGGTCAAAGGTTAACTCAAGGTCAAACTTCTAAAATCATCAAATTTCCTTTGAAAAATCATCAATTTTCATCTGACTATCCTGAACATTAATCAGCAATTGCAGAGTGCATCACTAAATTTGGAAACCAACTATTTTTGAGTCAAAGTTCAACTCATGGTCAGACTTCTAAAATAATCAATTTCAATCTGAAAATAATTATCAATTTTAGCCGATTGACCTGAGCTTTGATGAAGATTGTTAATTTTAATCTTTATGAAATGGACAATTGATGTATCCATGGTAACCTTTGGAGAGGGGGGGGTTGGATTTTGCAAGTATCATATATTGGTTAGTCGACTCTGCACGACGTCTTTTTCTTGTTTTTTTTCGTTTAGAACAGGTATAGCAACTGTAAAGTGTTGCAGTTAATAAACGAATTACTGAGCTGCTCGCAGGATCTGTACAAAGGATTGATGGTCACAAGGTTGGGCTCTCTATATGGGATTGCTGTAATGATAATAAATGATCAATAATCCATGGTTATCATTCATTCTCCGGATTAAAAGATTACGAAGGATTGATGGTACAAGGTTGGGCTACTCTGAATATGGGATTGGTGTCAGATGATCAACAAAATAAACAAGCAGTCATAGATGGTACTTACGAAATCGTCAACTTGACCCTGACCTTGTTTAATAAAAGCTGTCTCTAGAGAAGGTAGCGACGCAAACCAGAAGTTTCTACGATGATTCTGTACCAAACATCAAAAATCGAATGTTTGACCTCAACGTGACCTGACCGTTGACCGATTTTGACCAAAATCTAATCAGCACTATCAATCACCCTCCTGAATCACGTGGTGTAATTTGACATTGTAGCTTCTTCCGTTCTCGAGTTATCGTGCCTACAAACAAACAAACAAACAAACAAACAAACAAACATACAACAGCAGTCATAGACTGGTACTTACGAAATCGTCAACTTGACCTCTGACCTTGTCTAATAAAGCTGTCTCTAGAGAAGGTAGCGACGCAAACCAGAAGTTTCTATGAATGATTCTGTACCAAACCATAAAATCGAATGTTTTGGATGTTTGACCTCAATGTGACCTTGACCTTCGACGATTTTGACCAAAATCTAATCAGCGCGAGCCACACCCTCCTGAATCAAGTCGTCTAATTTGACATTGGTAGCTTCTTCCGTTCTCGAGTTATCATTTTTTGGATGTTTGACCTCACTGTGACCTTGACCTTTGACCGATTTTGACCAAAATCTAATCAGCACGAGCCATCACCCTCCTGAATCAAGTCGTCTAATTTGACATTGTAGCTTCTTCGTTCTCGAGTTATCTGTACCAAAACCTCAAAATCGAATATTTGACCTCACTGTGACCTTGACCTTTGACCGATTTTGACCAAAATCTAATCAGCACTAGCCATCACCCTCCTGAATCACGTGGTGTAATTTGACATTGTAGCTTCTTCCGTTCTCGAGTTATCGTGCCTCAACAAACAAACAAACAAACAAACATACAAACAAACAGAAACGGAAGTCATCAATATACTTACAGAATCTTTAGATTTCGTAAGTAATGATCAATAATCCATTGGTTATCATTCATTCTACGGATTAAAAGATGTCTGTTCAGCTGCGAGGATTCGTTCGGTTGGCTCGGGGGGGGGGGTAATCTAACAGAAGCTGGCTCTTTGAAGTGATTGCTGCCATCCTTTTGTCATCATGTAGATCGTGTGACAAACAGATTCAAGTACTTTGTTTTTTTAGAGACTTGGAGAGGAAAGGGCTGGAGAGTGGCAGACAGACTGATAGAGACACTGAGCTGGAAGGTAAGAAGGTTGAAAATGTGTGTGGATAAAAACGAAAACCTTGAATTTAAGCTTTTTATAGTAGTTCAGAAACTTTGTAATTTCTGTTATCACTACAGATGATGTTCAGGAAAGTTTTGCGATTTTATCACGAAAAAAACATAATTGTTTGTAGAATATCAAGGTATTGTTCCAACATTTTGAAAATAACCATTACAAGTGTTAACCCTTGCAGAAACATGTCCAACTAGATATAAGTGTATTTTATTTGTAGGAAGAGGTAAAGTGATTCTGGTGGGTCTGGGTTGTTTCGATCGTCCTTCAGCGTGTGGACTGTGGATGTGATGGTTGACTTGCTGGTTGTGAAAAGCTTATTCAGGGATATTCTAGTGGGAGCAAAGCAATAGGAGATGCTCAAGAGAGCATTTGTGATTCTATTTTGTTGTAGATTTTTGTTCCTTTGTTTGGAGTCGAAGACAATGGGATGTGGGGCTTCGGTGCCCTGCAACATTCTGCACAAGACAAATACAGGTTGGACACTCTGTCGACGCCACACATGGCATTGTTTGGATTGGGATGGAAACACCAAATCAAATATGAATTTGCCAAATGAGAACGTTTTCTGCATTTATCATTCGATGTCGGGGCTGATAGTACAGCTCAGAGGTCATGCACTTACCTTTTAGCTGTCTTGTCTGGATTGGATTGCGGAGTCAACTATAAACTGTCATCCTGGGTTAATGACGAAGGGCTAAAGCTCGAAACTTCAACTTCTTGCTTCCCACGGCGGTTGATATACCTCGATTAACTTCCTGTTGATTTTGTTCATTGCTTACCTGTCCGTCGATGCAGATTGACCAGTAAGACTAGTTCTTCATTTTGCTTCTGCTGGGTGTGTCATATCTCATGGTGTTTATGAACACAGCAGGCCATTGTGTGGCAGATCCTGGCCAAATTCCAACTTCCTGGCCTGATAGCTATACCACTGGAAAGGCAATGGCAAACTACATAATGTATTCCTTGGCTTGGGACTTCTTGAACAGCACCAATGCCCTCCGCGTAAAGGCATGGACTCGACAGCATCGATCCCTTGATGCTTAAATGGTTCAAAAGTTAAGGACTTACATTATTACCCCAAATCCTCAACCTTCCCTCCCAACACGAAGGCTTCAAACCACCTCCCACTCCGACCCCCGACCCCTTCCACACGACTCTTCAACCCCCCCCCCACCCCTAACGACAACTCCTCAAACTCTAACCCCTCCCCCACACTGACAGTCCTCAACTCCTCCCCTCCCTAAAATCTCAACACTTCTCCCAACCCTGTCCCATCTTTGCTCTCCCCCTCTCCGAACGCAAACTCTGTCCTCCCCTCTGGCCCCATCCTCCCCCTCTCCTTCCCTTCCTCCTCCCTCCAGGCAAGCAATGCACTACTACCATTTTCAGGTACAATTGTGGGTAATTCATGGCAGCTGTCCACCGGTGGTGGAAAGAGAAGAAAACAGAGAGAGAGAGAGAAATCCGGATACTTTAATGCATAGATTAATTTTTGCAGTGCTTATGGCTGATTACTTCCAAAACTGGAGTTTTTCAGAAACTTCCATGCACACCAAGAAAAATATAGTTAAATTAATTGCACTGGAGACCTTTATTGTGTTACAGTCAGTCATAGAAGTATCCCTGGATGGGATGAGCACAGCATGGGTATTTGGCAGACACACATCATCGGATGCAGCTTCATCTTCTTCTTCTTCTTCTTCTTCTTTCGGATAGCCTCCGTTAGGGGTCGCCACAGCGGATCAACCGTCTCCATTCGCTCTATCCTCCACATCTTCCATTGACACTCCACCACCCGCATGTCCGCCCTCACCGCATCATGAACCTCTTCTTTGGCCTTCCTCTTCTCTCTCGCCTGGCGCTCCATCTTCAACATCCTTCTCCGATATACTCCGCTTCCCTCCTGTGCACATGTCCAAACCATCTCAATCTCGCCTCTCTCACTTTGTCTCCAAACCGTCCTACCTGCGCAGTCCCTCTAATACTCATTCCTTATCCTGTCCATCCTCGTCACTCCCAACGAGAATCGCAGCATCTTTAACTCTGCCACCTCCAGCTCCGCTTCCTGTCTTTTTGTTAGTGCCACGCCTCCAAACCATACAACATAGCTGGTCTCACTACCGTCTTATATACTTTCCCTTCACTCTTGCAGCTACCCTTCTGTCACAGATCACTCCTGCAACTCTTCTCCAACCACTCCATCCTGCCTGCACTCTCTTTTTTCACTTCTCTCCACACTCTCCGTTACTTTGGACAGTTGATCCAAGTATTTAAACCCATCCACCTTCCCCACCTCAACTCCTTGCAACCGCACCATACACCACCCTCCCTTCATTTACGCACATGTACTCCGTCTTACTCCGACTGACTATCATTCCCCTTCTCTCCAGTGCGTACCTCCACCTCTCGAGGCTCGCCTCAGCCTGCTCCCTACCTCCCTACAGATCATGATGTATCCGCGAACATCATTGTCCATGGAGACTCCAGTCTGATCTCGTCCGTCAACCTGTCCATCACCATTGCAAACAGGAAAGGGCTCAGAGTCGATCCTTGGTGCAATCCCACTTTTACCTTAAACCGGTCCGTCATTCCTACTGCACACCTCACCGCTGTCACACTGTCCTCATACATATCCTGCACGATCCTCACATACTTCTCCACACTCCCGACTTCTCATACAATGCCACAACTCTCCCTTGGCACCCTATCATAAGCTTTCTCCAAATCCACAAACACACAATGTAACTCCTTCTGGCCTTCCCTATACTTCTCCATCAACATTCTCAAAGCAAACATTGCATCAGTGGTGCTCTTTCCTGGCATAAACCCATATTGCTGCTCACAGATTGTCACCTCTCTTCTCAACCTAGCTTCCACTACTCTTTCCACAACTTCATGGTGTGGCTTAACAACTTTATCCCTCTGTAATTTCCACAGCTCTGCACATCACCTTATTCTTGAAAATCGGAACCAGTACACTTAATCTCCACTCCTCCGCATCCTCTCACTTTCCAAGACTTTATTAAACAATCTTGTTAACAACCCCACTGCATCTCTCCTAAGCACTTCCATGCCTCCACTGGTATACCATCTGGGCCAACGCCTTTCCACTTTTCATCTTCTTCATAGCAGTCCTCACTTCATCCTTACTGATCCACCCCACTTCATATTCAACTCCACCTCTTCCAACCTTCTCTCTCTCTCATTTTCTTCATTCATCAGCTCCTCAAAGTACCCATCCACCTTCTCAACACACTCTCCTCGCTCGTCAGCACATTTCCATTTGCGTCCTTTATTACCGAACCTGCAGCACATCCTTCCCAGCTCGTCCCTCTGTCTTGCCAATCGGTATAAATCCTTTCCCCTTCTTTTGTATCCAACTTCTCATACAGCTCGTCATATGCCTTTTCCTTGGCCTTTGCCACCTCTCTTTTTGCCTTTCGCGCCACTCCTTGTACTCCTGCCTACTTTCTTCATCTCTCTGACTATCCCACTTCCTTTTTGCCAACCCTTCTTCCTTTACTTTCCTGTACTTCCTCGTTCCACCACCAAGTCTTCCTTATCTTCCTTCCTCTGTCCAGATGTCACACCAAGTACCTTCCTAGCTATCCCTCACCACTTCTGCTGTAGTTGCCCAATCATCCACCCATCTTTACCACCATCCAACGCCTGTCTCACCTCCTCCTAAATTTCACGCAACAGTCTTCCTCCTTCAGCTTCCACCATCTGGTCTTGGTTCAGCCTCACTCTCTTCCTCAACCTCACCTCTAAAGTCATCCTACAGACCACCAATCGATGCTGCCGAGCTACACTCTCCCTGCCACCACCTTACAGTCACTAATCTCTTTCAGGTTGCATCTCCTGCTTAAGATGTAATCCACCTGTGTGCACTTTCCTCCACTCTTGTATGTCACCCGTGTTCCTCCTTCTTCTTGAAATACGTATTTACCACTGCCATTTCCATTCTTTTTGCAAACTCTACCACCATTTGCCTTCCACATTTCTCTTGTTGAGACCGTACCTACCCATCACCTCCTCATCCTCTTTATTCCCTTCCCAACATGCCCATTGAAATCTGCTCCAATCACCACTCTTTCATCCTTGGATACACTCTCACCACTTCATCTAACTCACTCCAGAAATCTTCTTTATACTCCATCTCACACCCCATATGTGGGGCATATGCACTGATGACATTCATCATCACCCCTTCAATTTCCAACTTCACATCATCACTCGGTCAGACACTCTCTTCACCTCCAATACCCTCTTGACATAATCTTCCTTCAGGATTACCCGACACCATTTCTCCTCCATCCACACCATGTAGAACAGTTTGAAACCTCCTCCAATGCTCCTAGTCTTACTCCCATCCACTTGGTCTCTTGTACACACAGTATGTCCACTTTCTTCTCTCCATCATATCAGCCAACTCTCGCCCTTTGCCAGTCATCGTCCCAACATTCAGAGTTCCAACTCTCACCTCCACACTTCTACCCTTCCCCTCTCCCACTGCTCCGGACCCGCCTTCCCCGTCTCCTTCTCCTCCTTCGCCCAGCAGCACAATTTCCACTGGTACCCTGCTGACCACCGGTACCGGTGGCGGTCGTTGGTAACCCGGGCCTCGACCGATCCGGTATGGAAATTCGTTTTGTTGTCCGCATAATGATTTGGCATAGGTTTTTACGCCGGATGCCCTTCCTGACGCAACCCTGGTCGCCTCTTACGACACACAGGGATATGGTACACCTATTCTAACCGGGCATACACCGGCCCAGTACAACTGGTACTCATTTCGCCGACCTCGAGGATGGCAGGCTGAGTCAACCCCCTGGTGTTTTCGACTTGGTTTATATATATATATATATACATTATATATACATATATATATACACATACACACATATATACAATATATACATACATATATTATTCAGTGTCCCAACGGGGCTTGAACTCAGGACCTTTGGGTCCCAAGCCACTGCCCTAACCACTGCGCCAACACCAGGCTTAAACGTGCCAACGGATGCAGCTTCATATCTACATGTAATTATCGGCTAAAGGTTTATAAAGCTCATCAACTTGCTGTGCAGGGAACGAGGTTTTACAATCACTTATTGTGTGTGTGTGTGTGTGCGTGTGTGCGTGTGTGCGTGTGTGCGTGTGTGCGTGTGTGGTGTGCGTGCGTGCGTGCGTCCGTCCGTCCAGGCCATAACTTTTTTACTATTTGAGCTTTTGTCATCAAATTTTCAACAAAGATTTATTATGAGAATAGGAGAAAATAATTAATAATTTTGTTCAAAAGTCAAATGTGAACATCGCATGAAATAGCAATTTTCATGCAAATATTGGGTCACTGAATTGGTTCACCAATCAAAAGCTGGAAGCTGACTTTTTTAATATCAAAGGTCAAGGTTGCATAAAATCGTCAATTTTCATCCGATTGACTTCAAATTTAAACAGGGTTTGCATGTTGGGTCACTGAAATGGTTTACCAATAAAACGCTAGAAGCCGATTGTTTTGAGATCAAAACTGAAGGTCACACAATCGTCATTTCCATCTGATTGACTTGAAATTTGAGCAGGGTTTGAACATTGAGACAAGGAAGCTTATTGCTTTTGAGGTCAAAAGGTCAAGGTCGCCGAAAATGTATTTTTGGTTTTTAGCACCACCACCGAAGGTGGAAGGAGATTGTTTTCACCCCTGTTTGTTTGTTTATCTGTTTGTTTGGCTGTTTGTTCATTACTTGCAAAATCGAAGATTTTTCAAGTACGTACATTGGTCAGTCAATTTTGTTGTTCTGTCTGTCTGTTTGTCGCCTGCAGGTCACAATTCTAAACCGATAGTCATGAAACTTTACCAAGTTGTAGAGGTAGTCTCAACTGAGAAGCCTTTTGATTTTGAGGTCAAAGGTCAAAGGTCATCTTGAGGTCAAATTTCTGAAATCGTCATTTTTCATCCGATTGACTTGAAATTTGAACAATATTTGCATATTGCGTCACTGAATTCGGAAACCAACTATTTTTGAGGTCAAAAGGTCGAAGGTCAACTCAAGGTCAAACTTCTAAAATCATTAAATTTCATCTGAAAAAATAATCAATTTTCATCTGATTAACCTGAAAATTAAGGAGCAATCGCATAGTATATACATCGCTGAATTTGGAAACCAACTACTTTTGAGGTTAAAAGGTCAAAGGTCAACTCAAGGTCAGACTTCGAAAATCATCAATTTCAACCTGAAAATCAATCAATTTTCATCCGATTGACCTTAACTTTGATTAAGATTGTCAATTTTAATCTTAATGAAATGGATAATTTCATGTATCCATGGCAACCTTTGGAGAGAGGGGGGGGTGGATTTTGCAACTATCGTGCTCTGCACGATGTCTTTTTCTTACTTGCAAAATCGAAGGTTTTTCATTCGATTTCAAGAAATCAAGATTTCAAGAAAATAAAGATTTCAAGAAAGAAATAAACAAACAAACAAAGAAATCGAAGAAAAAAGCTCGGTCAGTCGATTTTATTATTCTGTCTGTCTGTGGGTTTGTCTGTTTGTCTGTCTGTCTGTCTGTCACCTACAGGTCACAATTTTAAACCGATCTTCACGAAACTTCACCACATGGTAGAATTTGATATACGGGAGAAGTTTATTCTTCTTGGGGTCAAAAGGTCAAAAGGTCAACACTGGTTAACAACTTCAGTGAGATTTCTAAAATCCTCAATTTTCATCTAATTGACTTGAAATTTGAAAAGGATTTATATTTCAGGTCATTGAATTCAACCAGCCAATTATTTTTGAGGTCAATATTGAGCAAAAGGTCAACATAGGTCCAAGGTCAACAACTAAGGAGGGATTTCTAAAATCCTCAATTTTCATCTCATTGACTTGAAATTTGAAGAGATTTGCAGATTTGGTCATTAATTCAACCACCAATTATTTTTGAGGTCAAATTTGTTTATGGATTTTGCAACTATCGTGCTCTGCACGACGTGTTCTTGTTATTGGATTCGCTAGATATCCTTATTGTCGGGTTTTCCGTTGTGTGTGTGTGTGTGTGTGTGTGTGTGTGTGTGTGTGTGTGTTGTGTGTTCTGCAACGCGAGGCTCCACAGCACAAACCAGCAAACCAATTTCGATGACACTTGGGCGAACAGGTGCCATATGAGCTGGGAGTGTGCGCGTTTGAGTTTCACGTTGCTATGCAGCGGCCGAAAAACCGCGTTCACTATTTTCAATACTTGTCCTACAGATTTGAATGTAGAGAAACGAGACTTCGGAATTAAACACTTCGAGATATTTAGAAAATTTTACTCGAGCCGATTTTTGATTGAGGTTTATTTTTCAAATGGTAGTCCTTCAAAAATAGGGTGTCTATTTACCGTCATTTTTCATCCTTTTGACTTGAAATTTGAAAAGGATTTGCATATTGTGTCACTGAATTGGGAAGCCAACTTTTTTTTTTAGATCAAAAGGTAAAAGGTCAACTCAAGGTCAAACTTCTAAAATCATCAATTTTTATCTGAAAAATCGTCAATTTTCATCCGATTGACTTCGAAATTTAACAGCAATTGCATCGTACATCACTGAATTGAGAAACCAACTATTTTTTGAGATCAAATGGTCAGAGGTCAATTCAAGGTCAAACTTCTAAAATCATCGATTTTCAACTGAAAAATCATCAATTTACATCCTATTAACTCAAAAGTTGAACAGGATTTGCATAGTCCATCACTGACTGGGGAAAGCAACTATTTTTGAGGTCAAAGGTCAACATCAAGGTCAAACTTCTAAAATCAGCAAATTTCATCTGAAAAATCATCAATGTTCATCCGTTTAACCTGGTAGTTAAGCAGCAATTGCATTGTGCATCACTGGATTTGGAAACCAACTATTTGAGGTCAAAAGGTCAAAGGTCAAACTTCTAAAATCATCAATTTCAATCTGAAAAATAATCAATTTTTATCCGATTCACTTGAGAATTGATTAAGATTGTGAGTTTAAATTTTATGAAATGGACAACTTGATGTACTCATGGCAACCGTTGGAGGGGGGTGGATTTTGCAGTGTGTTGGAGGTGGGGGGTGTGCTGCGCAATGTCTTTTTCTTGGCTGATTGTTTGTCTCTTTGTTTTTCTGCAGGATATCTCAAAAATTTCTGGAAACATTCGGATGAAATTTGGTTGACAGGTTGGGTGTGTGACAAGGAGAAAATGATGATATTGTGGTGAAGATCCGGATTCAGACCCGATAATTTTTGCAGTAATTTTTCACCATTGAGAGATAGGGTTAAACCATTATGTAGCATGATATCTCAAATAGTTGTGGACGGATTCGGATGAAACTTGGTGGACATGTTGGGTGTGTGGCAAGGGCAAATTGATTCGATTTTGGTGAAGATCCAGATCCCAGAACTTTTTTAATTTTCTAAGTGATTCTTCTCCATTGAGAGATTGGCCTCAAAACGATATATAGCATGATATTTCAAAAAAAAAAAAATTGAAATTATTACGCCTGATAAGTTCTACTGGATCAGGCATTGCATGGCAGAGGTATGTGCTCTACCAACTGCCCTTCTCGTTAAGGTGGTAACGATGGAGTGCAGGCATGATGTCTCGATGGCCTGGTGTGTCTAAGTTCCTTGTTTTTAGCTGTTTTCATCATGTTTAGCATAAGGAAGAAGTCCAAATACAAAGCAAATGCGCATGGGCTTTGCACTTTCAGATGCTTTTTAGTCCTTGATATTTGATCCTGTATTCCTTGCCACTGAGGACGTTCAAAAAGAGAGCAGAGACACCTGAAGACAACTGCAAATGCACTGTCACAATTTCATACCTGGATGACTTGACATTCCAGGTTCATGTGTGGTTCAATGTGGAATGGTTTGGAATGTTGTCAAGTACATATGTATCTTGTGCCAAACATGCTTGACAAGATGGCTGATATCAAAGTATCAGTGTCACCTTTATTGCCATCCTTTGCAGAAGGCAGGAATGGATTACCAGTTGTTATGGCTGAATATTTATTTATGGGTAAATATATGGGAAAAATCTACAGGAAAAGAATAAACTTACAACTGTGTCAGTTGCCTAGCTTTGTTGTAATTCAGTCAAACATCCGAAGAAACACAAAATTCTTTAAATCGTCGGTCCACTTGGTGTGGCAGGCTATGACTGTGAAGGCACTAAAGGTGAGCCGGCGCTGTTAAAATCATACCTTCAAGTAATGCCTGGTGTTGGCTTAATGGTTAGGGTGGCGGGCTTTGGATTCTAGGGTCCTGAGTTCAAATCCCGCTCAGCTGTTGAATTAATACCAGGTGGGGTTAACTCAGCATGTCATCCTTCCGAGGTCGGCAAAATGAGTGCCAGCATGCTGGTATACTGTCGGAGTGGCGACCCATCCAGGATTGTGCCCAATAGCCAAGGAGACTGCTTAAGCAGCACCAATGCTCTGCACAGAGAATGGTCCCAATCTCCTCCTCCTTCAAGTAATTGGACAGGCCCCAAGATCACAACTGTCTCTCCTGGATTCTGTGAATATAAAACTCTCAACATAATTGGAATCTCCCATGATGAGGCTGAAGCACAAGGCCTGTTGCTCTCACATCACAGATGAGTCAGTGGCATGTCCTCTTGTCTAGCTACCTCTGCTCTCTCTCACCACTCCGACCCTCTTCAGCTACTGCAGAGTGCATATATCTACTTTCAATAACCCCCTCCTGTCTGAACTCCCAAAATCCAGGCTTACTGCATACTCACACTTATTTGTGCCTTTCTCCTGTAAGTGGAACTGCCCTCCTGAAACGGTTCATTCTCATGCGTCTCTCCAGGGCTTCAGGCAAGCAGTACACAACCATCTCACATCATCCCCCATCCTCACCCGTGATCTTTTCTGTCCCGTTACACCAACCTAACAACGCAGCCGGCTTACTTGTAGGTTGCAGTGTTTCCTCACCTACTCTCTCTTCTCTCTCTCCTGTTCGTTCATTCCTTTACTTATTGTGTCCAGCTCTGACCTCACTCCGTGTCCAAGTCTGTCACCTCGCTCTTCCATGAGCCTACATCTTGTAAAAACACAAATACAAAACCATGAAACAAGGTGGAATGAATGCTCTCGCTTAACTTCAATTGTCTTTTTCTATGAACATTGATGTGTTGACAATATTATTGATATATTTGCCACTAAGATTCCTCAGACGTTTATGGTTGGACAATCTTTTTGATTGAGTAGCTCTCATTTGGATTCTGTGAAACACATTTGGGATTTAAAAAAGGAAAAATATCTGAGTGTAATTTTGATGTTTTAACTCTTTTGCATGAATTACTTTAATAGTATAATCTGGCAACCTTATTTTCCTGTGCTAATTAGTGCCAGAGTCATTCATGTAATCTTCAAATAAAATAATCTTTGCGATCACTGAAGTTATTTTTGAAATACAGAATCATCATCATCAGTCATCAGTCGCCCCAGGCATCTTCACTGGAAGGCCACAGCCCCAAGGAAGCCGGCCACTCTGACTGTATTTCTGTGAACGAGTGAACTTATTTCATTTTACTCGATATTTGGGGATTCCAGAGTGAGACACTGAAAGTGCAATTCCAGTTACTGTCTGCTTTCAATACTGGTGTCATAGCTTTCTCAGAAAATAGGAATTTTAATGTAGTCCAAGTGCAGTCACTTTTTATGTCACCTCTGTCCCCAACACCCACCTCCAAATTTCTGGATCCACTTATGACATCTGTCTGTTCAGCAGCTGCATTGGGAGCAGCCATTCTCATCCAAAGGTGGTTCCGGAGGCACCAGGCACGGCTGGAGGTGCGGCGCCGCACAGCTTGGAGGATCTTCCACCGTATAGAGCTCGCAGACGAGGCTGATCAACTAAGGGTGAGTATGAGCACTACCCTGAAAGTGATGGGAGTGACTGATAAACGAATACAAGGCCTAATGCATCACAACGCCCTGTACTTCCTTTGCAGCTCTACAACTTCTTTGGGTCTCTGATCGACCAGGTCAAGCAAACTGAGATGGCAGAAGAAACCAGTAAGTTTGAGCTTTATTTAAGATGAAGAACTATTCTTTTTGTTTTTATTTTGTATTACAGAGTCGAGGCTTATGGAGGGAGCGAGAACACAGAACAGACCAAGAGATAACAGCAGAAAGATAGGAGGGAGGAGGGGGAAACACTAACAGCAGGGTAAAGGGACAAAATATAATGAGAGACGTGGAGGAATAATGGACATGGGGAAGAATGAGAACAAGGGCAAGGGCACAGAGAGGGTGAACAGGGTGGATACAACCACAACCTCTCAATCACAGAGGTAGAAGGGAAAACTGGGGAGGAATCAAAAATGGAACAAAAAGTAAAAAGTAATGACTAGAAGGGCACTCGGTAGAGTACATACCTCCACCAGGCTGAACAGTTTACGTTTTGTATCCCGCTGGTAGGCCAGATCTACATCCGTACCTTAACCGAAATCTAATTGGCTTGTTCTTGTCACCGACCCAAATCATTCACTAAGTTTAGTCCGAATCCGTCCACAACTTTTTGAAATATCATGCTATATATCGTTTTTTGGCCCAAACTCTCAATTGTGACAAACAAACAAAAAATAACCTCCACCCACCTTTGGTGTCGGGGGTAATAAAATAACGATGAAGAGGAAGCTGAGGTGGCGAGTAAGAAACATGGTAACCTGAAAACCCAGAAAGAGGTTGGTTTGGAGAGGGTTATTGAGGGCAGAAAGGATAATGGTTGTGGATGGGGGATGACCTGAGATGGTGGGGAACAGCAGTTTTGAAGTTTTTGAGGGAATAATGAGATTGACCAGACTGTGCAAGTTGGTTCCACATGCAGGAAAAAAAAAAGAGGACTGAATGACTGGAGGTGAACAGTGAGTCTGGGGTTTGGGAGTTTCACCAGAAGGGGGTTACTGGCAGACTGCGTGTACCCTGCAGAAACCGGAGGGTGACAGAGAACGAAATGAGCAGAGCGTGCAAGACGAGAGAGAGACAGATGTGTGGTATAAGATAGATAGGTCAATGACCTGTCTCCCATGTGAAAGTAATAGTTCAAGAGCCTCGGCTTCATCGTCGGAGTTACCAATGATCATGAAGGCTCTGGTTGCTGCAGTGTCAAGCTGAGTAAGGTGTGGGGTAGGAGTGCCAAGCTAGAGGGGAGAGCAGTACTCCATCAAGCTGCGGATGAAGGCCTTTTCGGTAGATAAAAGTTCAAATGTGGCAAGGACTAGACTTTTCATGCCCTGTTGGCAACTTGCTCTGCAGGCCAACTTAGACATATGTTTTGTCCAAAAAGGATCATGGATGATTGTGAAGCCCAAACATTTGAGTGACTGAACTTCTACAAGAGGATTGTTAAGGAAGTAGATGGGAGGGTTTGCCAGATTGTCTATTCAGAGAGAGAGAGAGAGATTTATCAGGATTGAAAGACATATTTCAAGTATAGGTCCAGCTCATGATTCTATCAAGGCCTGCAGAGAGGGAACAGGCTACTACATACATATCTGAAGGATGAGAGATGCTGCAGCAGAAGGTCGAGTCATCAGCAAAGAGATAAAGAAGATTTTACAGAGAGTCAGCAGGTTGGTTGATGAAAATGAGAAATAGGACTAGTCCCAAGACATTCCCTTGGGGCACTCCAGCCTTGACAGGGAGAGGAGATGAGAGCATCCCATTGAGAGTAACGTATTAGCTACGAGAGTAGAGGAAATCAGTAAGCCACATGTGGATTTAGCCTTGGATGCCATAGGCAGAGATTTTAGAGAGTAAGGCAGGATGCCAGACTGTATCAAATGCTCGACATATGTTCAGATAGATTGCCCTGATATTGTTTCTGAGATTTAGGGTCTCCAACCATTTTTGGGAGAGCAGGAGCAGCATGTCCAGGGTGGAGTGACTGGATCTGAATACAAACCGATGGTCTGAGATCAGGCCATTGAAGAAAAGGAACTATTTCATTTCAAGTGCAATAAATGGGTTCCATGACCTCACTGATGATTGGAAGTAAGCTGATAGGTCTGTAGTTAAGGGGATCTGTTTTTTCATCATATTTATGTAATGCAGTGATGTTGGCTGACTTTAAAGCAGATGGAAGATGACCTGGAGCAAATGATAAGGTGAACACAGCAGAAAGAGGATGGGCAAGAGCACTAGAGCAGCAAGGCAGGTTTTCATGAAACATCTGCCGATGCCATCTGAGGCAGTTGCTGAATCAGTCGAGGGTTGCCAAAGACTTCTCCACCAGCTTCCAGGTGAGAAAGTCCAGGAGCAGTTGGTTGTGACTGGGTATGGTGGGTACAGGGAGTGAAAGGTTTTGGACACAAGATTGGAAGCAAACACAAAATTGAGGCATTCAGTCTTGCTGGTGAAGGCAAGGCAAGTGTTTTTGATCCGACGAAAGATTAACACCCAAAATATCAGCTCCTCCTTACTTCACACGGCAGTTAGCATGCCTCAATCAATGTCCTGTTGATTTCATCCATTAAGCTTCATCTAATCTTATGATATGAAACAAAGTGAAATTGCTTCAAATTATGTAGCTATATCGATGTAGATGACTAAAACACAATTCTATTTGAAATTTTCTGGAAATGCATTGCATAAGGATTGTTCAGAAAATGGATCAAAGCAGCCATTGACATCTGCCAGAGGCAAGACAATGACTAAGGGAACCATGACGCTATGTCATAAACAAGGTGACCACAGTGGTTGCTTACCGATTTCAATATCCAACAATTTTAATTGGGGAGGGGTATGTAGACTACCTAATTTGAAAAAGCCTGCGTTTTTCTTTTCACAATTTGGAGCTATTTCTTCTACTCGAAAGTATGTGCCAATTTGACTCCTTGGCCATTTGCCTATGCTAATTTACTGTACATTTGAGTTGACAAGAGTTGGCTTGGAGCTTCCAGAAACTCAAACCCTCACAACCATCATGGGCATCTCTTTAACTATGGTGCCCATAACTAATGCCATTTTCTTGTTAGCTCGCCTGTTCGAAGAACAGAGAGCTATAGCGATACCCCCGGCGTGAGCGTGAGCGTGAGCGTCAGCGTCAGCGTGAACGTGAAATGTTAAAGTTTTTGGTGCAAGTTATTTAGAAGCTTGCCATTCATTTAATATGTGTACTAGGATGCTGATATTTGGCATGGAGATTCCTTTGGGGTATACTATTGGTGTAGTGAAGTTGAAATTAAAAAATAATTTCAAAATTTTAAATTTTTGACCTGTTTTGACTATACTTTTTGTAGACACATAACGTTAAGTTTTTGGTGTAAGTTATTTAGAAGCTTGCCATTCATTAATTGATGTACTATGCTGATATTTGGCATGGAGGTTCCTTTGGGGTATATTATTGATGTAGTGAAGTTGAAATTAAAAAATAATTTCAATGTTTTAAATTTTTGACCTGTTTTGAACTTAACTTTTTTGTAGCACATCAACGTTAAAGTTTTTGTGCAAGTTATTTAGAAGCTTGCCATTCATTTAATATGTGTACTAGGATGTGATATTTGGCATGGAGATTCCTTTGGGTATACTATTGGTGTAGTGAAGTTGAAATTAAAAATAATTTCAAATATTTTAAATTTTTGACCTGTTTTGAACTTAACTTTTTGTAGCACATCAACGTTAAAGTTTTTGGTGTAAGTTATTTAGAAGCTTGCCATTCAATATGTGGACTAGGATGCTGATATTTGGCATGGAGGTTCCTTTGGGGTATACTTTGATGTAGTGAAGTTGAAATAAAAAAACAATTTCAAATGTTTTAAATTTTTGACCTGTTTTGAACTTAATTTTTTGTAGCACGTCAACGTTAAAGTTTTTGGTGCAAGTTTTTTGGAAGCTTGCCATTCATTTAATATGTGTACTAGGATGCTGATATTTGGCATGGAGGTTCCTTTGGGGTATATTATTGATATAGTGAAGTTGAAATAAAAAACAATTTCAAATGTTTTAAATTTTTGACCTGTTTTGAACTTAACTTTTTGTAGCACGTCAATGTTAAAGTTTTTGGTGCAAGTTATTTAGAAGCTTGCCATTCATTTAATATGTGTACTAGGATGCTGATATTTGGCATGGAGGTTCCTTTGGGGTATATTATTGATATAGTGAAGTTGAAATTAAAAATAATTTCAAATGTTTTAATTTTTGACCTGTATTGAACTTAACTTTTTTGTAGCACAAGTTAAGTTTTTGGTGTAGTTATTTAGAAGCTTGCCATTCAATATGTGGACTAGGATGCTGATATTTGGCATGGAGGTTCCTTTGGGGTATACTATTGGTGTAGTGAAGTTGAAATAAAAAACAATTTCAAATGTTTTAAATTTTTGACCTGTTTTGAATTTAACTTTTTTGTAGCACATCAACGTTAAAGTTTTTGGTGCAAGTTATTTAGAAGCTTGCCATTCATTTAATATGTGTACTAGGATGCTGATATTTGGCATGGAGGTTCCTTTGAGGTTACTATTGATGTAGTGAAGTTGAAATAAAAAACAATTTCAAATGTTTAAATTTTTGACCTGTTTTGAACTTAACTTTTTGTAGCACATGAACGTTAAAGTTTTTGGTGCAAGTTTTTTAGAAGCTTGCCATTCATTTAATATGTGTACTAGGATGCTGATATTTGGCATGGAGGTTTCCTTTGGGGTATACTATTGGTGTAGTGAAGTTCAAATTAACAAATTATTTTAAAAAATAATTTAAATTTCAACCTAAGATTGTGTCAAAGCCACCCAATGCTCGCCTGTTTATACTAGATGCGCCATTCATTCCTAATTATGTACTAGTTTACTGATTACAATATACAAATACATATATTGCTTTAAAATTATTTGGATCAGACTTCACTGCAATGCTTTATAAAAAATATTATTAGACTAGTCTTTAAAAACGATAAATGTATAAACAGGCGAGCATTGGGTGGCTTTGACACCAACTCTCTGGTTGGGTTGACCATGGGGGAGGTTTGGCCAAAGTATTTGGTGAACCGGCTAAGCAGGCCTGATGTTTGACTGGAGCTGCTTTGGACGGGAATTTGTAATTCGTTCAGGACGGTAGTGATAACCTGCCTTGCGATAAGTTCCACTTAGAGGTATGATTAATATATCGCTGGATTTGGTCAGATACACAAAATACCTAAAACAATAACAGCAATTTCATCCTGGAGATCATCAATTAGTTCATTCCTCAAATTGTACTCTTACACATGTGGGTTGCCTTTCTTAAAATACTCAAGTATCTGCAGTCACCCGTTGTCACCACAACTTCATGGCTGCTCTCACTGTGAGCACCCAGCAGACGAATCACTCAGCATGTGAATCCCTTGTTCATTTAACTCTTGTAATAAACTTGTTTCCTGTTATCCTTTCTGACACCTTCTGTTTATCTGTTTAGAGAAAATTGGTGACTCCACGGTGTGGAAATTAGAAACACCAACGAAGAAAAACCGTTGGATGAATTGCAGTGCGAGTCTGCTGCCAGAAGTTCCTCCGACCTACACTGGACCACAACTAAGCTTCCCAATCACTCCACCCCAAGCAGCTGCACTCCTTATGGCTTTTAAAAACAATCAGGTAATGCTGAATCAACCATTAACAGACGTCATCATCATAAGGAATGTCATTGTCGCAGGGCACGAGAGAACGCCAAACACTCCTGTCCAACTCCATTTGTACAGCATCATCTCACGTCAGAATTCACATTCTGCCAGGGGTAAAGTGAAAAAAGAATGTCAAACCTTCGTGAGGGTTCAACTTTAATTGGGCCTGAAAATACATAAAGCAGTTACCATAATCTGAGTCTGCATAGTCCTGTCTTCAAGATAGGTTGTCCCTGTCAGAGTTGAGCTTCTTCCTCCAGACAATTATCACACAACCCGATGATGTTTACCTTTGAGGGTAACTAACGAGGCAATAACTTGAATATGAAGGTAAAGGAAAACAGTCTGTGGTTGTTACCCTTCATTTCGATGTTGTGTATACAGAGTTAGGTGTACTTCCCAGATATACAGAGTGAACAAAAACAATGAGGGGTGCAGGGAGGGAAATATGATGTTGGAGGAAAGAGACAAATGGCCTTTGTCTAGCATTGATATTGTTTTCATACTTGAGTATATCAGCTATTATTGGGGTGTATACTAGTTTGACAAGCTTTGTTGGTGTGTATACTTTGGAGGTGGGGCTGAGGTGCACACCTTAAGAATAGAAATAGAATGGAATATAAGATAATGGAATTTTATCAACTCTTTGAC
>CM068967.1:54285329-54310679 GCA_035128595.1 Eptatretus atami
TCGGTGAATCAACAAGGAAAGAAATATATGCACGAGTAATCCACTCACTCCATTTTGTTGAGCTATCAAATCGGATGGGTACTCCCTGACATGAGGTTCTTCTGCCTCCATTGCCTACCCATCCAAGTTGGGAATCTCTCTTCTGTCTCCACCCAAACCAAGGGTGGTGGGGGGCTTAAGTTGGAGATTGCTTCATGGGGCACTAAGTTCTGGTGCTCTGCTGCAACACTTCACAAATTTTCCCCGTGGCTGTTGTTTCTGTGGGCAAGCAGAAACAATCCTTCATGTATACCTGCAATACCCGTGTCTTCAACCAATTTTTTTGCCAGTGAAATAAACCTTGCCGCTCTTATGCGCTTGGCTTCGTTTTTCCCCAATAATCTTTACTTTCGGTTACCCTGGAAAGAAAAAGAGTCGATCACGGGTTCTACTGGTTAATTTTATTTTGGCATCTGCAAAACTTGCAACATATAAAACCAGAAAGGTAAAGTTTGAAAGCAATGCATTGTGCAGGATAGTTTTGCATATCTGAGAACTTTATTATGTTCACGAATCACTTCGGAGTTTAAGGTGACACAATATTCTGGAACCATCGAGAGTTTTCAAGCAATTTGGAGAATACATTATAATGTATTTCCCCACAAGGCTCTTTACATTTACTTGTCTGATTAATTATCATTATTTTTGGAAATACTTCATTGTAAATACTTTTTGGAAATACATTTGTAAACTCTTCAAAAAAATTGTGTTTTTAGTCTCTCTCTCTCTCTCTCTCCTTATGTCTGTCTTGGTAGTGCGTTCTCTTTAAAATGCTCTACCTTGTCTTTAAAGTTCTAACCATGGACTTGCAGAGATGAGGAAGCTGAGCGACATTAAACAAGAAACTTATGTCTGCCTGAGCTTTCCTGCACCCTGAGCGCAAACCTCTAAAGCTTTTCCAACAAAAGCACTACCACGACTATGACTGCTTCAACTACTGAACTACTACTGAACATTATTGAACTACTACTACCACTACTACTACTGCTATTACGAGTCGTGAAAAGAGTAGTAGAAACTACGACTACTACTACGAGTCGGAGTCAGAAAAACATTTTTAAAATGAAAAAGACATGTTGGGATGGAATCCCAAAAAACAACCAAACAAGGAAGGAATGACGCCACAAAATCTGTTTCTGTGCCACAATAAATTTGCAATGATGAAATATCCATTTAGTGCACAGAGACAAAATCAACAGATTGCATTTCTTTTTCGCGAAACCCCAACCACATTCTTGCTGAGCTTGCATCACCTTGCTCTTGTGCGGCCCCCTGCCTGCTGGTTTGCATCATTTCTGAGGATAGAGCAATGCCACCAATGCAGATTATGGGAGGAATCTCGAATTTGGTCAGGGTACCAGGACCTTTCGAAATGTACCATGGGGTCTTTAACATCCACAAGCGATTACAAGCAGAATGGGCTTTCATTCCCCTCTAGAGAATGTCATACTGTTGATGCAAAGCACCAGGATGACAGTGTGAAGTCAGGATGGCATTCAACCTCAGATGGCTCAAAGATGAGTTGGGTTACCATTGAGCTACCCTGTCACCCCCTTGACGATAGTGATTGGCCCGTTTCCTTGCAACAAGAGATGCTATAGACTCAAATCTCTGGCTGAATTTTGGCACAGTGATTCTTCCACAATCCGTTCATCTTTACTGAATGCTCATAGCTCTCACCTTCACTTTATTCCATATCCGAGCTGTAATCCCCAGACGTTGCCAATGTGGGGAAGCCTCATTCACCACATTTTCAGATAACATGGGAACACTTGCCACTGGGATGAAATAAGATGAAATAAGATCTCATAAGATGACCTGCAGGGGATGCGACACAAACATATATATATATAGTATGTATATATATGTATATATATATATATATATATATACAGTATGTATATATATGCAGTATCCCATGCAGGTCATCTTCTGAGACATCTCAGAATCACATCAATGATTGTCTGATTATACAGCGATGGCTGATGGTTACAATATCTCAAGCATATGAGCAATACAAATTTCAACAATTACCATAATAATGTCATACATTTATCATAAATATCATGAGAAGAAATTGAGAGCAGAAATAATGATGTCCATTCCACACAGAATGCTGGAAGTCATGTGGCCTACGCTGCCACGCGCTTATTTGCGTCACTGCCTCTTGCTACAGTGGTCAACCGCAGAGTTCTTGTCCTGCATGGAGGTCTATCCTCCAATATCCGACTCCGTGCACTGCACAGTCTTCCACGGCATCAGGTGCGGCAGCACAAATCAAGTTGATTAGATAAACAGCACAGTATACATAATTGGCTAAGCGATATGAATATATGTATATTGTTCGGAAAATGACTTCGGAGGTAATGGGTTAATTATTGTTCAGTTATCTCTTAATGAATGTGAACATAAGTGTTAGTAACCACAATTAGCATTGACCAGAATCAGATGTCGATGCATCTCCTCATCACCCCAAAGTCCAAGATCCTCGTGTCTGTCTCTTCTTTCTCTTTTCGCTATTTTTTAACTCTCAAATCACACCCATTGTCCTTTCACACTTTACAACAGCACTTCAACATTGCACATCCACATGTGCTACCTACAAACTCCCCACACATGCTCTGGTGAGATGGCGCGTCCATGTGTACTACGATAGCACTGTGATAGCATGTGTGTGTAACATTTGCGGCGCATGTGCGACACTCGCACGATGCGTGGAGAGACTGCTCTGTGGGAGGTCGGGGGTTTGGCTATAATAGTCAACAGTCCTTGCACACAAGGAGATGCAGGGAGACGTGTCAGATCAAGGGAGACACCAGAGAGTGACATTAATCATGCCATACGAGACGTTATTGAAGGGTCTGCAAGGCGAGCCTGATAAGCATCATTGGCATATTTGCCAACCTGCATCGTGGCTTGCGACACTTCATCACATGGAAGATCACACACACATGCACCACACAGCTCTGTCTGCTCTCCTGTTCGTCTTGTGTCCCTGCTCAAGTCTAACCACGTAATCTAAGTATAGCTGTTGGAACCATCTCCGTCAGGTTAAGCTTGCTGATCAGGTTTCTCTGTATCATTATAATTCACATCCCTTACTGTGCTCATCCCCATTATTTATTAAACCTGTTGCTTTTAAAGTGTGTCACTGTGCATTTTGGATTGGTGGGGTCATCCTCCAGCATAATCCAATTCCCCTCTGAACATGTGCTGAAAATGCTATATTGATAGATTAATTAAACACAACCACAGTGCACCACGAAGCAGTAGTGTGGATGTGTAATGAGCATACGTGGACACGCCATCTTAAATGTGTAGTTGTAAGGTGTAGAAGGTGAAGGGGGTGATTTTAGAGATAAACACAGAGTACAACTAGAAGGGCACTCGGTAGAAGTAGAAGGGCATTCGGATCTTCACCAAAAACAAATTCATTCGTCCTTGCCACACACCGAACCTGGCCACCAAATATCATCCGGATCCGTCCGCAACTTTTTGAGATATCCTGCACACAGCCAAACAGACAGAGAGGGGTGATAACATAACCTCCTTAACCTTCGGTGGCAGAGGTAAAGAGGTAGAAGAGACAGAAACGAGGTGACGAGGGTCGAGGAGGGTGACAAGGGAGCTGCCTAAACATCTTCTTATGGTCGTTGTTACATTAGGTTTCCAAACACTTGTGTGATCTTCCATTAAGAGATAACTAATGAATAATTAACCCCAAAGCGATTTCTGTAAAAATAAAAGATATAAATGTACATACATACATACATGGTGGTTCAAAAGTGATGTGCAACTTTTTCTTCAACTACAATATTTTTTTTACTATTGGACGATATTGTTTGTTTTTGTCTAATAATACACAGGATTGGGTGAATTTTTGTTTATTATAGCAACAAGCAATAACGGGCGGTATCATAAGTAGTTCTTGAAGTGCTCTATGCCTCTGGAAAAAACTGGCAATTTGAAAGATGGCTTGTGGGTGGGGTGTTGACTGGGGTAGAAAAGATCAGGGTTTTGGACGGGGGGGTGATGTGAGATAGTGGTGAATAACTGTCTTGAAGACCTGAAGTCAAGAATGAGATTGAAGAAAATGTGGAAGCTCATTCCACAGGTTGGGAAAAAGAGGAACGAGGGAGTGGGGGTGAGCAGTCATTCTGGATTTTGGATGTTTTACGAGGAGAGGCTTGATGTTGGACAGCATGCGCCCTGCATAAACCTGGGGGGGGACGGGGGGGGGGGGGGGGGGGGGGGGGGGGACGACAGAGCACGGAAAGAGCAGTGGGTGCAAAACCAGAAAGAAGGAGGTAGAAGCTAGAGAGGCCACTGACCTGTCTGCACTGGTGAAGTGAGAGATGCATCGATCGTGGGAGATTCCATAATATTAAAGGCTTTGGTTTCTGTGGCGTAAAGCAGAGCAAGGTGTGAGGCAGGGGCACCAGCCCAGACGAGAGAGGAGTACTCCATCAAGCTGTGGATGAAGGCCTTGGAGGTGGATATGAGTTCAAGTGTGCCAAGGAACAGAGGATGCCCAGTTAGTGACTGAATTTGGAGGCCAACATATAAATGTGGTTTGCCAGGAAAGATCATGGCTGATAGTTGACCCATGAGTTTGAATGACAACTTCCTGAAGAGGATTGTTAAGAAAGTAGATGGGAGGGTTTGCCAGATGTTCCTTTCGGAGAGAGATCGTGAGAGTGTGAGATTTGTCAGGATTGAAAGACGTACAGTATTCCAAGTGTTTGACCATCTTGTGATTTCTTTTCAAGGTCTGAAGAGAGAGAAGACGCTGTAGCCTACCTGTCTGAGGATGAGGGATGTCACGCCAGAGGGTGGAGCCATCAGTAAATGGATAATGGGGGATTTCCCAGAGAGTCAAGGAGATTGTGATGATGATTAAAAATATGATCGGGTCCAGAACACTACCTTGAGGAACTCAAACCTCAACACAGAGAGATTAAGGGATTCCGTTGAGAGTCACACGTCGGCTACATACAACAGTAGAGTAAGTCATTAAGCCACATGTGGAGTTGGCTTTAGATGGTTTCGGCAGAGAGAACTGGAGTTGGTATACTTTTGATTTCCCTTCTGATGTTGTTTTTCATCACTTACAGTGTTTGTGTGATTTGTTTTTGTAGACTATAGCTTTGAGGGACCCCCATAGGTTGTAGTCAGGAGGAGACAATGCCCGGGAGTAGGGAGACAGGTTTTCCGTCAGTCCAGAAATGAGTCGATCACCCAGGAAATGTTGTCTCGAAAACTCACAAAGCACCGATACACGAATTGTATGCAGCGGTGCACCATATTCCTGGAAGATGGTTGAATTCATCGTGACGTCTTACTTCCTTCTCAGTGTCGGAAAGGATATATTCTGCAGCTTGTCGATTTATCTCTCCGTGTTGTCTGTCACTGTTTTCCCATCTTTGCTCACAAAGAAGAAAGGTCCTATTATACCGCAATACGTTCTAGAGAAGAAAAACGTCTCCAAAATGAGGGTCCATCGGGGCACAGAGAAATTGTTCGACATGGTTGAAACTTCTCCAGAAATTGTTCGCCATGGGTGAAACTTCTCTGGAAGAAACTGTAAACCTTGTTGTTCAGGCAACCTGAAAATGAAGAAGAGGGTCATGTTAGTAAAATTATAAACAGATTTTTGAAAAGTTGTACATCATTTTGAACCAACCTGCAATAGGGAGAGAGAGAACCTATAATAATAATAATAATAATAATAATAATAATAATAATAATAAGCTAAAGTGCTTTGTGTTTGCCTTTCCACAGTTTTTGTCCGTTCTTCGTCCTCCAGTACAGATGGATGAAAAAGGTCAAGTCTCACCGAAGTTCAGGGACTGGAAGCAGGTTGGAATCATTCTCCCAATAATCCATTACAAGATGTGTGCTCCAGGGTCTTTGGTGAATACACAACTTTCAAAATGACGTATGAATGCTCGCGAGGCCTTTTTGCCCTTGCGGTGTGTGCTCGTTTTCAGTGACCCGTTTTTGCTCGCCCAGGCATTGAAAATTTTTAATCCATAATTCTTGTGTTCCAGCTGTTTCTGGATCCAAATCGTACATTCGGACTCACAAAAATAGAGGAAACATGAGAAATATCCGTGGATGCCATTGAGAGGTGTTGGCTGTGAACATATTACATTCAAAAAAAATTTGATGGTGAAATATTTGATTACCTCTGCCACCGAAGGTCCTTCCCATCAGTGTTCAGAAGCACCCAAACCAGGTACACAAGCTTTGTGTACTTTCATGTCGTGGATATGTCCTTTGCCTCAGAGTTGGTTACCGTTACCTGGTAATGACACACAGTATAGCCTTTCCAATTGTAGACATTCGCCATGGGTGAAATAAATCACCAAGCCTGCCATGCTCACAGGAGGCATTCCCACAAGGTTCAAAGTTCATTCACTGGTAGTGATCCGTCGGGGGTTTGTGTCGCACACACCCGTCCACTTGGGCCTTGCACTGGCCCACATGGTTGGGAGTTTGAAGGACGGCAGCTGCCCGTTCAAAGAGTTGAGACAGTTGTCCAAGTCTTTTGTTGTACAGAGGCACAGTCCTTTCTCTCGGGTACTTTTCCAAGTATTTTTGGCTTCTTTTGGAAGCTTTCTGAGCCATTTTAGGTAACAATCCCAATCTTGGACACACAATTTACATGATGGTGTCCCAACACCGCCATTTTGAGGTGCTTCTGCACATGCACACTGAGCATTCTGCGGTGGATTACATCATTTTGAAAGTCGTGTATTCTCAGATCCTCGATTGGATCTCTGGATACTTGAATTATAACTGGTCATTGTGTTTTTGTTTTTTTTTTATCCAGAAGTTGTGGTTTCTATATGAAATGGAATAACTCAGCAGAGTGAAGATGATGACATGTTATCTGCTGTCTCCAGTTGATGGCGGTGTTGTGGAGTGACCCCACCCCAAAGGCGGGTGAATCGGATAACCTGGCGAGGGGAGGAGGTTGCTGCTTTGGACCAGATGTGACCCTATCAGTCCTTCGCCATCACAATCTCTCACTGCTCATCCGCTCACATGAGTGTGTGCCCAGGGGTTTTGCCTACCAGCACGGAAACATGGTCCGTCTTGTTTTGTCCCTCACTCATTTGTACTGCTAAGGTGTTATAGATATTGCAATTGGTTAATGTCACATTGTGAGAATTATCTGATTATCTTTCTTTTCACTTCTCTGTTATTGTCCCTTCCATCCATTCAGGATGTTATATTTATGGAACTAGAACGGCACTCGGTAGAGCGCATACCTCCACTAGGTTGAACAGTTTACATTTTGTATCCCACTGATAGGCCGGATCTGCATTCCGACCTTAACCAAAAACTAATCAGCTTGTTCTTCTCATGTACCCAAATCATCGACCAAGTTTTGTCACAACCCATACACAACGTAGTGAAATATCGTGCTATATATCGTTTTTTGCCCCATCTCTCAATGGTGAAGAATCACTTTCTAAATTAAAACAACTCTCGGATCCAGATCGAATCAATTAATTTTTGTCACACACCCAGAATGTCCACCAAGTTTTGTCCAAATCCGTTCATAACTTTTTGAGATATCGGGCTATATATCATTTTTGGCCCTCTCTCGCAATGGTGAAAAATCACTTAAAAAAAAAATTATATTATCCATATCTGGATCTTCACCAAAATCTAACTAATTCATCCTTGTCAAACATCCAACTTATCCAAGTTTCGTCAGAATTCCTCCAGAACGTTGTGAGGTATCCTGCTCACAGACTAACGGACAGACAGCCAAGCATGGGTGAAAACATACTGTAACCTCCAACGACCTTCGGTGGCAGAGGTAATGAAATATTTCACCATAAAAATTATTTTTGAATGTAATATTTCAGCAGACCTTAAATGATATGTTGGGCAACAACACTCCAGCAATAATATACAAGAAAAAGAGCAATCAGAGATTGCAGAGCCTCGCCAGGACTTCTTTTGAGTGGTGTTTGTGTAGTTTGGCGTGGAGTATTTTGTGTGGCGGTTGTGTACTGGTGTTGTACGTAATTAATAAGAGACATAATTAGAACTGCCACTTTATAACTGCTGGCAGTGATGACCGAGACGTCCCGCTTTGATTGGACACCTGCCCCTAACCCATGACGTATATTATTATTCAATAGAATTTAGATTGGGATTCAAATAAATTAAATTCAAATCAAATGGAAGACCAAATAGGTACAGTCCTGCATTAGAGTCATCAGAAAGAACCCAAACAAGCAAAAAGCAAAGATTAAGTCATTAGGAGGAACTTGGATAGGATTCACATTTCAGCTGCTACTTCTCTACCCTCAAACCCATCCAGGCACAGCTAAGTGAGCCCGATTCAAAAAATAAATAAATAAACAAAAAGAGCCCAAATCAAATCAATTAAATATTTCTACCTACCAGACCATGCATCCAATCAGATTGAAATTTAAAATATATATATATATATATATTCACCATCACTACTAGATCATAATTGTGAAGTTTCAGGTCGATTGTTTAGGCAGTTCCAGAGAAAGCATTATTTAATATTTTCTTCAATCCAATACGGCTGCCAAACCATGTGTCCTTTCAATTATTCCTTAACAAATTTGTACACCCAATGCTTGGGGAACATTTGTGTGAAGTTTCCCCTCAATCTGTCCAGCTGTTCTGGAGAAGAAGGTTTTCATAGGTTTTAGGGTAAATCCAATATGGCTGCCAAACCATGTGACCTATGACCATGGTATATGTAAATTTTTTGTTGCTCATGGATAGGTGGTAATACATGTACAATTTCACCTCAATCTGTTTAGCTATTTCAGAGAAGAAGATTTTTGAAGGTTTTAAAAAAAAACAAAAAAACAATATGGCTGCCAAATCACGTGACCGATGACATCATCAATTTTTTTTTCTGTGGACCATTTTATCCCTCGATAAACCCTCAAAAATGTTCATTCTGATCAGATGAAGCGTTCTATATATGCAATTATGACGTCATAACGAAGGCACCTATGACATCGTAAAAATCACATTCCCCATGAGGAGTACTTGCCATGTGCCAAGTTTCAATTTTTTCCATGGAGCAGTTTCAGAGATACAGCGATCCAAAGTTTTTCGGTTTTTTTTTCCAACATTGCTGCCACACCATGTGACCTATGACATCATAATTACCATTAGAACATTCTACATGAGTAGTCGCTCCTATGCTGAAAATTTCTTCTCAATCTGACAAGTAGTTGTGGAGAAAAGCACTAAAGTCTGTGCAGATAAACAAACAGACAGACAAACAGACAGACAAGCTGGTAGGCGGACATGGGTAGTCGGCCGTTGCTAGGCAACGAGGGGTCCATAGCAACGGTTCTTTCTCACACATAACTAGGACATACCATGAACCTACCATACCAGTTTCATGTATATCTGACTCAGTCTCTGAGATATAACGAACTTCGTTTTTTATTGTTTTCCACCAGGGTTCATTCAAAGTCTTCCTTCTCCGACAGTTTTCATAGGATCCGGCTGGAAATTTTTGACAATATGGCTCAATGTACTACCCACAGTCGTTGTGGCCCGATTTTTGATTTTCGAAAAAATAAATTTTTATGATTTTTCAAAAATTTCAAAGTCCCTTTGCTAGGCAACGGTGGTGTCCATAGCAACGGTTCTCATTTGCACACAACTAGCTCATGGTATTAACCTACCAACCAAGTTTCATCGAAATCACCATTGTATTAACTGAAATTGCCATTTTAAATACTGATAATAAGGGTAGAACAAATCTCAATTTTTTTTTTTTTTCGACGAGATCAACTACCCAACAAAAAACGGACGCCAAATGCAATACCCTCTCCTTCGGCGAGGATAACTAGAGAGTTCATAGAACACCTCTCATGTAGTCTTCAGAAAAAGGACATCTTCTTCATTTGTATGCAGCACAAGGCTGCGGGGTAGCATCATTGGCTGAGGGCGTGGCTGTGCCGCTGATGCAATGCCCTCTGCTGGTTTGGGCAGGAAATTGGAATTTGGCCAGGGTGCCGGGGATAGTTCACTTACTCTTCGTGAAAGGACACCATGGGATCTTTAGCGTCCACCAACGAATGTTAGCAGATGGCACGCCCGTTTATCGTCCAGAAAAAGGACATGGGAGCGGTCTTTTCAACTCTTGTTTTGTATTTCCAAACACTATCTATATTTCCCATGAGCCACGATTTTTTTCTCAATTTCGATATTCCTCAGCACTGAGAGTGCGAGCAGCTAATTTGATTGGTCGAGATGGTGTAAAATAGCATAAAATTTTGTCCAAGTATTGCTAAGCTTGGAGGTTTTTTGGAAGTGCCAACAAGGCAATTTGTGTTCTAGTTTTCAAGTGCATAATTCATTTAAAATAAAATAAAAGTTTTAAAGACTGTGAAAAGAAAAAAAAAACTTTTTTCGGAAGTTTATCGCTGTTGATGCACAGTCTTTTACACCACCTTATTTACCATGTTAAATTAGTTCATCATGCCTGTTGTTTGTGTCCTTTTTAAAGTCCATAAAAATAGTAAGTTTCCTGTTTGAAATGATTTTCAACATTGTTTGAATAGGAGAGGCAGACAGACGAGAACAATTACCTTACTCTATGTGCATGCGCACTTGTGACAGGATTCCATCCAATTTGCCAAATTCAAAGCCAAAGTACTGCTAAACTGCATGTTCGTGTTCCGATTAATGTTCAAAATACAACATTCAATTGAAATCAAGTTGTTCCTCGTTCATAGACTGGCATCTGTAGACAGAGTGAACCAATTGCTAAATCCTGCTTTGCGCTTCGCGTGCAGGGTAATGTGAAATATGTGTAGCTCAGCAGGATAAATGAGATGAAGGAAGACAAAGACACTACTTGGAAGTTGTGTCATATCACACATCACTTATTAGCCCCCACACCCCACCCTCCACGCAGTGGTAGTCAGGGTTTTCCAATTGCGTGTGTTTGCCTCCCCTGGCTTACCCTTGGCGATCACCTGCAATCCAGTGATGGCCATATTTGACCTTGACCTTCAACATTTAGGGATAGAGTGTGAATTAAGAAAATGTGTCCCCATATACAATTTATCCATAAAACTCATCGGCAAAAATTGGAATAAAATTACTGAAGTTATGATCTAAAAGGTGTTTTTAGTTAATTACGTCGGTCTTTGAGATTCCGCATTCACAAAATTGAGTGGTGCCAAAAAACTCATTTTTTTTCAGACTGCCATTTGACTTTTAACTTGGAGGGGTACGATGTAAATTAAGCATACATGCGTCTCGCTCTCGGCTATCTATCGAGGGTATTTTCATTCCGATCGGACAGACCTGAGTCGAGTTCTGGTGAAAAATGTTAAAATGTCTATAATTGGGTCACGACCTTAAAAATGATGTCAAGGTCAAAAAGTTGTCAAGCCCGCATACTTTTATTCCCATGATTGATGGAAAATGTCATTCCAAAAGTCCTCGGACATTGAGCTAAAAAAGGGAGAAAAACCTGGTGGTTTCGTACTCCTAGGGGTGTAAGACCTTGACCTTTAACTCAAAGGGGTATGATGTCAATTAGGCATAAATACACCTTGCTCTAGGCTAAATAGGGAGGGCAATTTCGTTCCGATCAGACAAACCTTCACCGAGTTATGGTGAAAAACGTTAAAATGTATATTATTCATGAAAATGTTAAAATGTCTATTAATGTCTTAAAAATTGGGTCAAGGTCAAAAAAATTATGTCAACCCCACGTACATCGTATTCACATTGTTGATGCAAAATTTCATTCCGAAAGTCCCAGCCAGTTCTTTTCACAATGTTTTCTTTCACAATGTCACGAGATTCCTTGGACAAAGACCTTTATAATGACAATGGTTTTATGGTCTCCGGTCGAGTCGTTTGAGAGAAAATAGTCGGAAATAATAGCAAGGACCCTCGGAACCCCTGCGGTAAAAGACCTTGTTTGAGAGAATACCACATTGTTACTTGGGCGGTGGAAAGGCAACAGACCGTTCTCGATTGTTCCCGACAATTATTAAAAAAAAAAAAAAACAGGTTTGCAGCAAAAACATGCCCACTGTCAATGTGCATATACAGTATATACTACATTGTGGTTATATAGATCGGATAGATTCCAATTGCACTGGCCCATAGGCTGATACCAGAGGCCTGAGACGTGTTCAACTTCAGACTGAAGTCTGAGGCCTTCACAAGACCCATGATGCTTACACACTCCAGCCTTTGAATATTTAATGATCCTTTTAACAGTCGCTTTGATCGTTTTACACTGAATGGAAAACTTATAGGAAAGGCATGGTGATTGTGAATATGACAGCTCTGAAGATGTCTTTGGCTTTGCATATCACCAACATGGCAGCCATATGATTTTTCAGGTTACATTTGTGGGTGGAGACAGGCCAGCTGTTCAACCAATAGGTGGAAAGGAGCGTTACACACAGATGGAGGAACAAGCGTATTATTATATAAACTTGATTAAACATGTTTGAGGGCAGGGGTATAGGTGGGAGTGGGAGCTGTATGGGCTATTATTGTCGTTATAAATACTAGTGCGTGCGTGGCCGTACGTGCAAAAAAAAATAAAATAAAAAAAAAAACTTTCAAACCGCGAGCCAGAAAACAACAACCACATAGGCTGTTCCTTCGCTCTTGCATGCCCGCACATGCAACCCCCCCCCCCAAAAAACAAACAAAAAAAAACTTTCAAACGCGATCCAGAATCAACCACACCGCCCGTTCCTTCGCTCTCGGAAACGACGACTGGATTGGGGCATTGTGTTTATCTATAAATGCGCATAAGAAATCGAGAAATTATTAGAATACATTAAGTCATCACTATCCGGAAGTGGTGCGTGCCCGTACGGAATGTTCACATGCATTCCACGAATTATCGCTTGTATTGAAGTAACAACTGCTGTGATACTTCACACACAGAGTAATTAAATCCAATTAAAATCAAGTTTACCTCCCTGTCTTTGCTTGCCATGACATTCGCTGCATTGACCATTGCCACTCCGCCACGGTAACTAAGGCACCGATCCCATCGTAACCGGCACGGCACGTGACGTCATCATCGGCCGGCCGCGCACCGGCCTCGCAGCAACGTGTCCTGTGATTGGTTGGTAAATAAATGGCCATAACTTGGGAATCATTGTCCGATTAATATCAAACCTTGAAAAGGCACATCCCAGGTCCCCAGCAATATAGCTGGCAAGTTTCAATTAGATCAGACCAGTGGTTGTCGAGAAACAGCGGTCACAGACACACAACACACACACAACACACAACACACAGATTGCTGGAATTATATATAGATATATTTTTGTTTGGCTACGGGGCCGCAAGATAAATAATATTGGATTTTACATCTATTGGTAAAAGGAGAAGCATCTGTCCTTCCGTGTGTGTGTGTGTGTGTGTCCATCCGTGTGTGTGTCTTCGTTGTGTGTGTTGTGTGTGTGTGTGTGTGTGTGTGTGTGGTGTGTGTGTGTGTCAATGGTCCATCTGATCTCCTGTATGTTTCCCTTTAGGTCCTCACTGTTTTTTCTGCCTCAAACTACTTTGCTCCTGGGAGCAACCTCGGTGCATTTGTGCGCTTGGGTTCTGACCTGGTGCCCAATTGTGTGCAGTTTCAGACTGGAAGACAAAACCTTTGTACATCTTCACCCCACCAGTGGTGAGATAAACCAGGTTATTCATCTTTGTGTACTTCCTGCATTTGCCAATCTTCCATCACAATAATCATCCCTCAAGCCAATGTGCTTACTCTTTTTTAAAGTTTCTTTGTGATATCAACTAAGATGAATATTGTGGGCTGAACTCAACAAGAACATCTGTTTGATGTCTCCATTTTTAGTGTCAGTTTGGTGGAACAAGATGCCGTCAAGGCACTACGAGAGAAGCTTTTTACACACCGTCCTGAACTCACCGCGGCGTTCATGGAGCGGGACCCACAATGCACAGGTCATTTTTGTCTGTTTATTGACCATTCTCTCAATGTACCTTTTTACCCAATTTCACTCATCTCTTCCTCTTCTCTCATCACACTAACTATCTCATTGTTCAACATAATTTCCTTTCTCACAGTCGCTACGAGCACCCCACCTCTCCTGGTACATTTGAGTACCTCTTGCTTTGCATCTCCTTCCACAAAAACTTATTTTCTTCCTCACTCCCAAGCACACACTTCCGATATGAGCTCTATCCTCTGCACTCATCTCAACTCCCTATTACCGCTATGCATGATTTCATTTGCCAGCTGGCAGCGAGATGGTCACTGACCTGGAGCCAAATATGGAGCACAATACAGAAAAATCCGAGAGGAAAACCTGCTGCCATCTGCAAGAAAGCTGAAATTGGGACGGAAGTTCACCTTTTAGCATGACAACGACCCAAAACACGCAGCTAAAGCTACACTGGAGTGGCTAAGGAACAAAAAGATAAATGTCCATGAGTAACCCATTCAGAGCCCAAACTAAATCTCATCGAAAATCTGCAGCTGGACTTGAAGATTGCTGTCTGTCAACGCTCCCCATGCACCTTCACTGAACTTGAACAGTTTTGCACAGAAGAATGGGCAAACATTGCCCAATCAAGGTGTGCCAAGTTGGTAAATGCCGATCCCAACAGACTCACAGCTGTAATTGCTGGCAGAGGTGCTTCCACCAAGTATCAACTCATGGGGGGTGGACACTTATCCAACCAAGATATTGGAGTTTTGTATTTTAAATTAATTTTCTGACATATGTAGAATTTGTTTTTCACTTGGAAGTTGTGGGTTACAATGTGTAAATGAAGGTGCAAAAAGTCTGATTTTATGCAATTTAATTATAGGCTTTAAGGCCTGGAGGTGTTTTTTTTTAGGTGGTTGGTGGCAGGATTTGCACTCTGGCCACCATAAAACATTTCATTCCGCAAAACCCATAAACGCAAAGAAAACTGAAAATCCACTCCGTGGGAGTACCTCCTGTGCTGCTGCCCTTCGCAGGGTAGCTCACCGGATGACGAGATTGGGGCAAAGCCTTTGGGACACCCATTCTTTGACAGGAGGAAAAGCACGGGGTGAACTTCCTGAGTCCGATTGTGGTGGTGTGTGTCGGAGTGGTGCTGAGGTGTCGTCCACCAGACGGCGGTCTCCTTGGGTTAACCTGAGGCGGTCCCTTCGGGTGGGTGCCTGGAATGTCCTATCCCTAAGAGAGGATGATCACCTGTCTCTGTTGTCATGTGAGCTCAAGCGTTTGAACATCGGTATTGCAGCTCTCTCTGAGGTTCGGAGACCGGATTGTGGCGAGATCATGATGGGTGGTTACACCTACTATTGGTCTGGTCGCTCTGATGGTTCAAATGCCCAAGGAGTAGCTGTAGCCGTGTCCAATAAGCTGACTCCAATGATAATCGAGGTAACACCGGTCAACGAGTGTATTATGAGACTAAGGATTCATCACTCCTTGGGTGTCGTTGTCATTTCCCGGGTCTCTGTTTATGCTCCGACTGAGGTGAGTGATCTCACCGTGAAGGATGCATTCTATGCAACACTCGAGTCTGTGGTTGATCCATGCTCCAGGCGAGATACTCTTCCAGTCTTGGGGAATTTCAATGCATCGACTGACACTGGTAGGGATGGTTATGAGGCATGTGTCGGTCTTAAGGGTCTTTAAGGTTTTACAGGTCATTGGGGTATTAAGGGTCTTTGAGGTTTTAAAGGGTCTTTTGGGTCTTACAGATCTTAAGGATCTTCAAAGTAGTAACAGTCTTGAGGTCATAAGGGTCTTCGAGGTCTTCTGGCTCTGAGGGGTCTTAAGGGTCTTCAAAAGACTTAAGCTTCTCAAAAGGTCTTCGGGGTCTTGGAGGTCTTCAAAAGTCTTCGGATTCTTAACCGTCTTTGGGGTCCAAAGGCTCTTTGGGGTTTTAAAGTGTCTCAATTGTGTTTGGGGGATTCAATGGTCTTAAGGGTTTTTGCGTCTTCAGGGTCTTAACTCCCAAGCATGCAGAAACTCTTCTCTCAAGTATGTATTCTAATCTCTCAAGCATGTAAAAAAGGTCTGATGGTTCTTTGAGGTCCTTAAAGGCTGAGGTTGTGGATGAAAATACACTTACGATAACCCCCGGGTCGGACTTGGTCTGTGTGCCAAATTTGGTGGTTGTTGATTGTTGCAAAAAACGCAAACAGACAGACAGACAGACAGACAGACAGACAGACAGACATCCGATGAATCTTATTTCTTTGATATAAGTCAGACTCACCTGCAAGGGGGTGTAGACTTTCTATAGGCACTGTATGTGTCTCACCCTGTTATTCCAGGGTAGTTTAACACTTTCATTCCTCGTTTTTCCTGCCTCTGGAACAAACTCCCACACAATCTTCAATCCCACTCTTCCCTCCAGGTCTTCAAAACAGCTGTTCACCACCATCTCTTATCTTCCCCCATCCAAAACCTCGATCTTCTATACTCCCGTTAATCCACCCCAAACCCACCTCCTTCAAATTCCCTGCTTTCCTTCCTGAAAGTCCCTGTAGTGTCCATCTTGTTTACCCCATGTACCCCGCCACATCCTTCTCCCCTCCACAGATCTAACGTCCCTGTTCCCCACTGTTTTGTGCTTCCGTCTCCCGCCCCTCTTGTCTCCTGCTCCCTTTGTTGTACGTTCTGTGTGTTAGCTCTTATACGAGCCTCGATATTGTACTGAAAAAATCAATGTCCTATCAGCAAAGAGTGACTCAAATGGCCTGTCAGTGGAAATAGGGTACCATATGACAGTGTGGAGTCATCTGCAAAAAGGTAGAGAGAGTTTTCCAGAACATCGCAGACGTCCTTTTATGTAGACGAGGAACAAGACTGGACACAAGAAGTTGCTTTGAAGCACTCCTCTCCTCCCCCAGTGGAGGCTGAAGAGGAGAGGAGAGGGTTCCATTGATAGCACCATGTTGATGTCCTGAGAGGAGGAAGTCAGAAATCCAGGTAAGAAGGCAGTCTTTATGCCACAGCCAGTGAGACTGACAAGCAGTGCAGGATGCCAGGCTGTCGAACACCCAATATATGTCCGGGAGGATGTTCTTCACCTCTTATTTGAGATTTTGGGTATCTGACCATTATTGAGAAGCACAGCATGTCCCCAGTAGTGACTGGGATGAAATCCAAACTGATGGTTGGAGATTACTGTTAAAATAAAAATAAAAAGAGACAACACAAATCAGCTGCAATGATGGATTCCTTGACTTTACTTGTATAATTGGAAAGCTTCCCACAACTATAGTTGAGACGACCTCCTTTAGCTCCCTAATTGTGAATGGGAGTGATATTTGCAGACGTTCAGGCAGATGGGAGGTGTACAGGCTGAAGAAAGCAGACAAGGGAGAAGCAAGAGCAGCGGAGCAGGATTTGAGAACATGGGCACTGACGCCATCTGGGCCGATCACTGATGAAGAGTCGAGGCTGCACAGAACTTTATCTCCCTTCTCAGGTGTAAAGGACAGAGTCGAGAAGATAGTAGATTATGAGGGGGGAGGGGGGTAATGTGGGGACAAAGATGGATAGGTTGTGTACGTGAGATTTAGAGACAAACACCGAGATGAGCATTCTGCATGGTCTCACGCAGAGTCCAAGGTGATGCCAATTTAGAGTAAGTGAGGTGATAGAAAAGAAGCATACACCAGAGAAGGACTTCACAAGACACCGAACCCAACACTGCTTTGAAGAACTGCAACCTTTGAGGACCCGAAAAAAAACAAGGTGCCACCAAGACTAATGAAGGAGACTGGTTGAAGAGTTTTGGCTTGAGATGAGCAAGAGGACGTTTTTTCTACCTAGAAAAAGGTGGAACACCGACATTATGGCATCTGCTGCCCTGCTCTCAAAGCTCTTGCACAATGGGATTCGCAGTGCATTTCTCTGCTGGTTGGAGAATTTCACCCGAGCATACAGATAGCACATTGCACCGAATGGCGTACTGTGCTCCATCCTCAATCTGCGCAGCTCTTGTCCCACAAGCCAGTGTCCTCTCGTTCCTGATCTACATTAATGATCTTTCTGCTTCCTTGGATTATCCACAACATCACTTTGCAAATGATTCCATAATGCAACAATCAGTCGCTCACAACATATGTGACGGACACGTTGCATCAATGACTGCTGAACTTTTAGAACAGGAAGTCCCTGCTCTTCCGAATGTTCCACCCTGTGGAACATTACCTTTAATTGATACAAATAATGTGTATCCACTCTTGTTCTCTGCGAGGACCATCCAGCAAATCCTCCAATCTACTGATGTAGCCAGTCACTGGATCTTCGTGGACCCCATCGACCATTTCTTGGCCTCAGTTGATCACATCTCCGAAGCTGGCCTCGAGCGGGAGGCACCACCTTTGTATGAAATCCTTTCTTAATGCTCAACAGCTTCGACCATGTAATGCATGTTGCTCCTTCTTGTGTTGGCAACTTCAGATACAGTCTGGCATCCAAGGCCAGGATTATCATGAGCGTTACTCACCAACAATACAAGGTACAAAGCGTGGTCCTCTCCCAATATAGACAGGTCGGTGGCCTCTCCTTTTTTTCCTCCACTTTGCTTGCCTTGCAACTTTTATCATTTCTGCTGTCTGCCACTCTTCAGCTCCATGTGGTTGCACAAATTAAACAACAACAACAACCCATTTCTTGTCTGTCCCACAACGTCTTATGTGTGTCCACTACCACTTTTGTCCTGCTCTCCTCTTGAATAAGGAACCATTTGCCTGCTTCTCTGCAGTCCCTCCCCTCCCTCCATACCTTCAAGGTAGCCCCATCGCCACATATTGTCCAACTTTCCCTCTCTGACTCTTTCTAATGCCGACCTTCCTCAACCTCTCCCCTCTGTCTGGACTCGAGACCCTCATATTTCCTCATTTAAACTCCTCCATGAGTCTTGAAATCTGCATCCAAAAGAAAATAAAAACATTGTCTTGTGCTGCAACAGGTATCCTCCACGTTGGCACCTGGGCTGAAGCTGTCGGCTCAGTGCTCGGGCTAGACTTGCCATGGCGTCGTTTACGGCAACACCTTGCATCACCTGCACCAGGGGGTGGTGTTTATTACCACTCCTGTTTCCAGGATCTCTCCTTACCTCAATTCAACAACACAGCAAGTCTCACCTCCTTGCCTCCTCACCCCAATCTTTACAATTAGTACACAAAAGTTAAATTGGACAAAGGATTTTCTGAAGGGCTTGGTGAATACAATAAAATAATAAATCAACACAATATAATCTTGCACCTTACACACCTTACATGGACCAAACAAACATCTTAAAAAGTTAAGAGGCCCATCCATCCATCCATCGGGACCATACTCTGTGCAGAGCATTGGTGCTACCTAATCAGTCTCCTCGGCTATTGGGCACAATCCTGGACGGGTCACCACTCCGACACAGGATACCAGCAAGCTGGCACGCATTTTGCCGACCTCGGAAGGATGTCAGGCAGAGTCAACCCCACCTGGTATTAATTCAACAGCCAAGGGGGATTTTAACTCAGGATCTTAGAATCCAAAGCCCACCACCCTAATCATTAAGCCAACACCAAGCCATGAACCCATCTCAATCATAGCTTACTAATTTTGTTGTGGCCTTTCAATTTTGAGAATGTAAATGTACTTCACATAAGTTATCAGAGAGACAAACTCAGATTATAAATAGACAAAAGTTTGTCTGATTAAATGGACATTTCCAAGGCACAAACGGAGAGCCACAGAATGCAGGATCGTTAGTGTCTTGCTGGGAGAAGATGGGGGTGGGAAGGAGATCTTCTCTTAGACAGTACACAGCACTTGGCTGCCAGTAACATAATTGTTTGAGAGGGTGGCTGTGCTGCTGATGGAGTGCCCTCTGTCGGTTAGAATTTGGCCAACTAGATGCCGACGATAACCCGCCTAATCTTTGTTCGAAGGTATTTCGCATCCGCCGGCTAATTAGAGCAGACGGGAGAAAACTGGCTCAACTCCATCGATGGAGAATAAACTAATTGATGCAAGGCTCTGTCTTCAAAGCACCAATCTGACCGTTTATAGTTGAGCTGACAATCAAACCCACACTGGCCAGCTCGTAGGTTCGTACACTACCTTTTCACTATCCTGTCAAGGTGCTGGGAGGGGTGAAATGCAGGAACAGACATAAGCTGACAACATATTGGGCAAGCCTGTTTGGTGTCCCATCTGCACATCGATGAAGTCCATTAAATCCTCATAGCACAACTTACCTTCTGTGCCATGTCGTTAAGATGCTGTAGAAAGCAATGTAAAACAAAAAAATACAAGAGAAATGTTTTAAGATTTAGATGTACCAATGGCAATAAAGGAGTTAAATTAATACCAGGTGGGGTTGACTGTGCCTGCCATCCTTCCGAGGTCAGCGAAATGAGTGCCAGCATGTTGGTATCCTGTGTCGGAGTGGTGACCCGTCCAGGATTGTGCCCAATAGTCAAGGAGACTTCTTAGGCAGCACCAACGCTCTGCACAGAGTATGGTCTCGATGGATGGATGGATGGAATAAATGAGTCGTGCACAACCTCTTCTTTTCACCCACCCATGTCATATTCCAATGTACAATCCTCTCCTTGCAAGTACCGACTATCAGGAATGCAGGATAGCCTAGACCTAGAGGTATTCACACTCACCACTGAACTGTTTAGCCTGAATTTGAATCCTGACCCAGCTATAAACTGCCATCCTGGTGTTTTGCAGGCATGGCGATTCATCAATGTGCCCTCCTTCATTCATCATCGTTTTACTCTTTACAGGCTGAGAGCAGTTTGATAGAAAAGCTTTACAGTCACAAAAAACACCTGGAAACTGTCTTTCATCTACTGGACCAAGACCACTCAGGTGTGTGTGTGTTGTACTCAGGACAGCCGTTAACACACTGACAATGAAAGACAAAAAAAAAAGAACAACAATATCTGTGGTTTCAACTTTGTCCCTTAATGAGAACAGTCGAAAGCTCCACTGTAGACATTTGTCACATACATTTACATAACGGTATGCACAGGCTGGTGAGGCGTTGCCATCCATACACCAACGCTCTTTTTCTCACAAATCCCATGCTAGCTGATGTTAGTCAGTACAACAACCGAGTCAAATTGTGACCTTCTACCCGACTCTGTCTCAATCCTCCAGGACTCCTATCTTTTGCAGAGTTCCGCACTGCCTGGCGCTTAGCCCTCTCATCTCAGCCTGGCCTCAGCACGAACGACAACGAAGAGCAGGTGTGGATGAATCTACTGTCCCTATATATTTCGAATAAGAAATCTTAGTGATGTTCAGCATCAACCTCGTTAATATTCAAATGAATCCGGGCGAGCAGAGGTCAGGCGTAGTCCATGAACAAATAATTTACCCGCAACAGTGGTTTTGGGGTCATCGTGTTTGGAATTCAATTTCTCATACACGATGATTTGTTTGTTGTCAATGTCGTTGTATTTCGTGTGGAAAGAGAAACAACAAGCTCTAATGAGCTAAGATCCTCATCCTCTTAATGATGACGTCATAAAAACGAATATGACGTCATTGTGATGTAATCAGGTTTGCGAATAATTATCTGTGCTAATGCCCGGCTTGATTCCCGCAAACAAAATTCAAACAGCTTGCCTAGTTTCGGAGATAATGGTATAGGCCATTTCCATTAGCGGTGATATTATGACATCAACTTTTTTTTCTAGGAAGAATTTCCAAAATCGGAGATGGTTACTGCCTGCGTGTGGGCTTTCTGCATATGCATGGCAAGTTTCACGGAAGATCCGATGAAAATTCTGGGTTGTGAAACAAAAAGTCAAAAAATAGGAATGACGTCATAAAAATCGATATGACGTCATAGAGATGTATCATATTTGCGGTAATTCATCTCTGCTAATGCCCTGTTCGATTCCCGCAAACAGAATTCAAAAAGCTTGCCTAGTTTCGGAGATAATTTGTTAGGCGATTTCCATTAGCGGAGATATTTTGACGTCATAACTTTTTTCTCGGAGGAATTTTCAAAATCGGAGATGGTTACTGTCTGCGCAGGGTATTTTTACATATATGTGCCAAGTTTCAGGAAGTTTTGATGAAAACTGTAGGCTGTGAAACAAAAAAGTCCACAAGAAGAAGCAGAAGAACAACAACATGAGTAAGACTTAGAGATCCTCCACGAGGATCTAAAAATACTGCTTGTTCCTCACCCGTTTACAGTGCTGATAGAAAGTCTACAGCCCCTTTCAAAAATTTCAACTTTTCTTTTCTTATAATCTGGAATTAAATTGCATTACATCAGACTTTTCCACCTTTATTAACACTTCATAACCCACAACTTCCACGTGAAAAACAAATTCTAAACAAATTTCAAAAAATTAATCAAAAACACAAAACTACAATATCTTGGTTGGACAAGTGTACACCCCCCTTATAATAGCAATTGTAAATTAGCTCAGGTGTAACCAATCACCTTCAAAATCACACCCCGATTGGATTTAGGCCTCCACCTGTGTTAAATTGTAGTGGTTCTGATTATTTCAGAATAAAATCAACTGTTCCTGTAGGTTTCCTCTGCTGGGGGGGTGCATTTCACAGCAAAGACTTAACCATGAACACCAAGGAGCTTTCAAAAGACCTCCGGGATAAAGTTGTGGAAAGGCACAGATCAGGGAATGGGTATAAAAATATTTCAAAGGCCTTGAATATCCCTTGGAGAACAGTCAAGACGGTCATTAAGAAGTGGAAGGTGTATGGTACCACCAAGACTCTGCCTCGACCAGGCCGTCCTTCCAAAATGGATGACCAAGCAAGGAGGAGACTGATCAGAAAGGCCACCAAGTGGGCAATGGCAACTTTGAAAGACCTACAGACTTTTATGGCAGAGACTGGTCACTGTGTGCATGTGACAACAATATCACAAGCACTCCACAAGTCTGGCCTGTACGGTAGGGTGTCCAGAAGAAAGTCATAACTCAAAAAAGCCCACCTTGAGTCCCGTTTGAGGTATACAAAAACCACTCCGGATATTCTGAAGCCATGTGGCAAAAGGTTTTATGGTCTGACGAAACCAAGATGGAACTTTTTGGCCTAAATTCAAAATGTTATGTTTGGCACAAACCAAACGCAGCACATCACCCAAAGAACAATTCCTACTGTAAAACATGGTGGAGGCAGCATCATGTTATGGGGATGTTTCTCATTAGCATGGACTGTGGCACTTGTCAGGACAAAAGAGAAAATGGATGGAGCAAAATACAGAAAACCCAAGAGGAAAACTTGCTGCCCTCTGCAAGAAAGCTGAAATTGGGATGGAAGTTTACCTTTCAGCATGATCACAACCCGAAGCACACAGCCAAAGCTACACTGGAGTGGCTAAGGAACAAAAAGATAAATGTCCTTGAGTGGCCCAGTCAGAGCCCCGACCTAAATCCAAATGAAAATCTGTGGCATGACTTGAAGATTGTTGTCCATCAACACTCCCCACGGAAGTTCACCGAGTTTGAACAGTTTTGTGCATAAGAATTGGCAAATATTGCCCAATCAAGGTGTGTAAAGTTAGTGGAGACATATCCCAACAGACTCACAGCTGTAATCGCTGTCAAAAGTGCTTCAACCAAGTATTAACTCAGGGGGGTTTGGATATTATCGAACCACAAAATTCTACTTTTGTATTTTTAATTAATTTTCTGAAATTTGTAGAATTTGTTTTTCACTTGGAAGTTGAAGGTAATGATGTGTCAATTAAGGTGGGAGGAAAAAAAATCTGATTTAATGTAATTTAATTCCGGGCTACAAGGCAATAAAACAAAATTCACTTCCGGTTCGGGTATTTGAGTTATGGTTGGGTCTCTCCAGACTTTCTGAAAGATAAGTTTCCAGTCGTTGTTTGTCGCGTTTTGACTTCATTTTGTTTCTTCCGTGTTTTCTGTGTTCCTAGTTCGGTTTGTTTCAAACTTTGTTCTATTTGATGAGTTTTCGCCGCTCTTGTCATATCAAGTTTCCCTGAGGCCTTCCCGTATTCCCGTCTCTGTGCACGATCGTGTTTACTGTATTTTCTCCTTTTTACCATCAGTTTTTATTTACACCACGTTTTCCCTCCAGCCTCCTATCCCACCCAACTATACCCTCTCGTTCATGTCTTAAAATATTTATTTTTAAAAAACACAACAAAAACCACGTGACTTCCTTGTACCGACTCCTTCCTTCTCTTCCCTGCTAATCCACTCTGATCGTGGGGTTTTTTTTTACCACACACTTCACGACCATTTCTTCAAACGTTTCCTTCACTCTTCCCCCTCTTTCCTAATCTTAAAAAAACAAGAACAAATGTGTCCAAGAGCAGCGTCCTAAAGGTTTTGTCGGCTAAAAAAAATAAAAAAAAAAAACAACAACAACAACTTCCGATATTTCGTCACGTGCCTTGATTAAGCCAATAGCGAGACCCGTCATAGTGTATTTACTATTTACGAAATTAGTGTATTTACGAAATAAATAATGTATTTACGAATTTACAAACATTAAATGGAATAATCTTTAAATAGTAACGTGAACTTTTCGAAACTTTAAAGCAATGTCCGAATATATTTAAAAGTTCATGATAGACCTCTCAAAAGGCACCGTCAATGCGACGATGTGTACATGTCTTAGTATTTAAGGAGATCCGGATCGTGTTATTAAAGAGCCGAGTCCTAATATAAAGGTTTTGTCTTCACAAGAAGAAGAAGAAGAACAACGCTGAGCGTTCTTAGAGCAGCGTTCGCTACGCGAGACGCTGCTAACAATGTCTCTTACAATACTTCAACTTCCCTCCCCACCCGCTTCTTCTTTTCAAAATCATGTGCTCAATTCGACCTTTCTTTCATCCCGTGTCCAAAAATTCCATCTGTTACAACGCTTCCTTTCTCCACTCTGTCAATTATTCTGCACTCCATCCATCTTCCAATGTATTTAAACTAGTGGCAGTGCGGCCCGTATGTGCGGTGCTCGTACGTGCAAAAAAAACAAACAAAAAAAACTTTCAAACGGTGTGCCAGAAACAACAACCACACAGGCCGTTCCTTCGCTCTCCGTGCCGGTACGTGCAAAAAAAAAAATAAACTTTCAAAACCGCGTGCCAGAAACAACACCACACAGGCCGTTCCTTCCCTCCAGTGCCCGTACGTGCAAAAAAAAACCAAAAAAAACTTTCAAACCGCGTGCCAGAAACAAACAACCACACAGGCCGTTCCTTCGCTCTCGCGTGCCCGTACGTGCAAAAAAAGAAAAAATACTTTCAAACCGCGTCCAGAAACAACAAACCACACAGGCCGTTCCT
>CM068967.1:54312674-54334570 GCA_035128595.1 Eptatretus atami
GGCCTTTGCTCCAACCTAACTGATCTCTCTATACAGGTTGCCACTGACCAACCAGACATAATCTGCTTAACAGAAACTTTTCTCCTTCAAGATGTCTGACTCCTTAGTTTCTCTCCCTGGTTACTCCCTCCTCCGGTATGATAGACCTGAGCCTCATACCTGGATGGCGGAGTTGCCCCTTTATGAAAAACTCGATTCCTCACTCTCCATGCACTGCCTCACTCCTCCATACCCCAGGAACACCTCTGGTCATGGCTTCCCTCCGCTCCCACCTCTTGTTTATCTGTGTGCTGTACCGTCCACCAAACGGTGATGACTCCATATTTTTTTTGTATACATTGTCGAGGCTCGTATGAGAGCTAACACACAACGCACAGCAAGGAGGGGCTGTTTGGTGCTTCTCTCTCCCACCCCTCTTGTTTCCTGCCTTGTTTTCTGTTTTCTCTGATTAGCTCTTCCACGAGCCTTGACTTGGTATGCAAAAATAAATAAATGTCGGTGGAAATTTTGAAAGGGGCTGTAGACTTTGTATAAGCACTGTGAGAGCCTTAAATCATCTTCAAGTTCTCATATTGTGACCATACCATGAATTTTCTGAGAACCTGAGACACCGTTTGACATCAAAGATGATTATCTCGAAGTTAATTTTTTGTACGGATGAGGTTGCGCAACTTCTCATTGCATTGATAACCGACCTCTTCCTTGTTATAGGTTATGATGGTTTCCTCCGTCCCTCTTGTCCGGCAGGTCCTGAAGCTTGCTCAATCCGTCGACTTCAACCGAGATGGAGCCATCGATTTCAACGAGTTCCTCGAAGCATTCCGCCTCCTCGACAGCCGCTTCACTCATCCCGCCACGACCAATACTCTGACTCATGGAAAAGCTTGTACTTCACACCTCGAGAAGCAAACAAACAAAGCTGAGCTGGAATAACAAAATGATGGCACCGAGTTGCTGATTTTAGAGCTTTTCATTGAGTTTGATTAAAAAGGCCTTGTGGTGCATTCATACATCTGGTTGTCCACAGCAGTAGCTCCCATGCTTTGTTCTCAGTGTGAAAAGGTTTTGGGCCTGGGCTTGTACACCCACTTGTACCATTTTCAAGTATAATAGATGTTTGCACTCAATGTAATTCATTATTCTTTTGATAGTGACACCATACATGGCTAGAAGTAGACGTTTTGTTTGGTGGCATGGAGGTGGGAAAACCATCTGTAACCAATGGAAGGCAGGCCAGGAAGGGAGGGCATACTCTGCCTTTCATTAAATTGCCCTGAGCAAACAAATATCCTTGATTGAGACTAGTCCCAATGATAAAAGGAGCAACAACAGTTTCTACATCTCTTGTTGGTTGTGCTAAAACTAAACTCCTGACCTCATCAGGTCGATGACACATTTCTTGTGGATGGGTTTGATCCAGAAATTGAGCTGCTGTTGGGTAATTGTGCTCTTCAGGATAGTTCTTTAACCTTCAAAAAGCAAAAAAACCTGATTTTTGCCATGGCTGTTGTGATTCTGAGGCTGTCCCTGGCCATACCAGAGTTGTTCATCTTGCTGGGATAAACCTAGTACACCTACAATGCATTGCAGCACAGGTGTTGTAACCTTTTTCACTGGGATTCTAGCCAGACACGATAATGATGACTACATCAAAGCTGGCAGCATCCTTGGTTTTAGCAGCCTGTGAGCTAGACAAACTATCAACAGCAGCTGGATAAGAGAAAGCCGTTAATTTCACGTAATGCAAGTTGTAAACTAGAACGGGCACTCGGTAAAGCGCAGACCTCCGCCAAGCTGAACAGATTAGGTTTTGTATCCCACTCATAGGCCAAATCTGATTCGCAAGACCTGAACCCAAATCGAAATCAGCTTGTTCTTGTCACCTACCCAACTCATGCACCATGTTGTCATAATCCATCCACAACTTTGAGATATCGTGCTATATATCGTTTTTTGTTTTTTTTTTACTCCATCTCTCAAGTATGAAGAATCCATTAAAAAATTATAATAGTGAAATCCAGATCTGGATCTTCACCAAAATCGAATCAATTCATCCTCGTAACAGACACACGTCTACGAAGTTTCATCCGAATCCGTCCACAACTTTTTGAGATATCCTGTACACAGACAGACAAACAACTTTTTTGTATACAGTGTGGAGGCTCATAGAGGAACTTCAACACAACAGATCAGGATGTAACAACAAAAAAAAGAGTGTGGTGGGGGGGGTATCATCTACAGCAGGGCATATTGGCAAAATAGATGGAGATTTGGAGAAATAAGAGATGTGGGGAAAAATGAGGGCAAAGGGAAGATACCTGGGGTGAAGAAGATGGATACAGCTACAAACTCTCAATCACACAAGTGTAAGGAAAACCCAGAAAGAGATGGGCTTGGGAGGGTTAATGGGGGTAGGAAATAGCATGGTTGGAGATGGTGGATGATCTGAGATTGTGCAGAACAGCCGTCTTGAAGCCCTGGAGGGAAGAACGAGATTGAAGAGACTGGGGAAGTCGGTAGGAAAAGACAAACGAATGAATGGAGGTGAGTAGTGATTCTGGATTTTTGGAGAATGAATGGAGGTGAGCAGTGATTCACAGAAAGTGCAGAGGATGCAAGACCAGAATGGAGGTGGTATAAGACAGAGACCACCGACCTGCTGTGATGTGAAAGTGATAGGCCCAGAGACTCAACTTCATTGCAGGATATTCTAATGATATTGAAGGCCTTGACTTCCATGGCATCAAGCTGAGCAAGGTATGAGGCAGGGGCACCAGAGAGGGGAGCAGTACTCCATCAAGCTGTGGATGCAGGCCTTGTTGGTAGATGAAAGTTGAGATGTGCCAAGGAAAGCCTTTGCACAATGTTAAATGCCCCAGTCGGTGGCCGGCTTTGGAGACCAACTCAGGTATGTAATCATATCTAAGTTGTCCTCAAATGCTTCTCTAACTTCTTCATGCATGCATTGCAGTCGGAATATTTTGGTCCGAAGCACTAATGATACTCCTGATTAGTATCTATCTAATCTCACTAAAGTTTATCCCGTCCTGTAAAAAGTCAGCAAGGCACATCCTGATGACCCTCATACCACTTCACAATCTCTTCAATGTCACTATTCCGATTCTGAGCCAATATAAATCATGCAATCTGTCGATCAATTCTTCGACGAGTTAAGGTGCAATAAGAATTGCTCATGGGTGTGTAAGACCATTAAAAAGCCACAGATATATAGCACACGTTGCATTCAGTGAGGGTAGTTTACTCCTCACTACGTGCAGTCAAGCTGAGTGCATCCATGCCAGAAAAGTACCACCATCAATGGTTCAAGAACAAACCAAAATTAGATTGCCCTCTGCAGTATCCCTTCCCTGAAAGGTAATACCTCGCATTTCCAACAAGATAGCCAGCACATCTGCAACATAACCGTGACAAACTATAACGAGTAACTACTCAACATGGAGCAAATATTATAAATAACATTCAACAAACACTTGTGCTTTCGTCAATCCTTTCTAGTCGCATACATTTTTTACTGGAATAACTGCAGTGGTAAACAATTTGCTCGAGTGCTGTTAAGAATAGCTTGGGGCAGCAAGTCATCGGGTAGAACTTGTGCACTGGAGGATGGCGGTGAGCATTAACCCACCGTGGCGTTCATGCCAAACCATCCACGTGAAGAAAAAGCAAAACGGATGCAGAAGCCAACCTGAGAATAGCAACAGCACGTACTAAGGACAGAGCATGTGCATGCACCACAACTGCGATCTCATGAAGGACCATGAGCTGCGGAGGAAAGATTGGTGAGCAACGAGTGTTGGCAAAATTATCAGGAAAGATTTGCAGAACCACAACCCAATATGAATCTGCAATCATTGCTTGGTGATCAATTTTGACAATTTATGGTGTTGCAGCCGGTTGCCGGCAGCAGCAGCCGGCTGCAACGTTGGAGATACGAGTCGATCAAGAAACGCCGGGAAACGGCCAACCAGAATCACGAGAATATGTGGGTACTTGGCAACAGCAACGGTTGGCCAGATATCCCAAAAAGCAAGCACAATCGCCCGACAGGTAGTCAAATGTCAACGCACAGCAGAACAAACAAAGATAAATGCACGATCATAAGACAAATGGCAATGGTGCATTAGCAGTAGTACAGCTTTGCCTAAAAAAAAAAAAAACAGCGAAAGTCTGGAAATCGAGGGAGAAAAAGATTGACGGGAAGGTATGTGGGAGGGAAGTATTCAATGTGAACATGTCACTGCACAAAGCATCCAGCACTGGGTAGGTAGTCATGCACGTAGGTGACCACGGCTTTAGCAAGGTAGGTCATGGTTCCATAACGTCCACTGGGAGCACTGTCGTAGAGCTCACAGCAGATCCCTGTTGATGGATCTCGTTTAAGCAGAGACTCGTCCGCTCCAAGGGAACGCTGGAGGGGAGAAGGAGTTTGAAAGATTCAGATCAAAAGAGTAGCGTTATCTTCTTCCGAGTCCAAGGAAAACGAGATCAACTTGAAGCTTCGACAATTTGAGGCCAAGAAAGTTCACACATCTTATCCCTAGTCTGCAATTTCCCCGAGTTAACACGTAAAAGCGGTAACATGGCAATTTACCAAATATGCCACAATAGTCCAGGCAAAATAAGGTTTGATCGGACAATTGCAATAGAATTTTTTTTAGCGCAATGCATTTCTATGAGGTCCCAAAACACCATACTAAAAGTCCTAAGAAATCCCTGTTGGGAAATACGTCTAATTTGCATAAATACAATATGGCGGCCAATTATTTTTTTATCAATATTGTGCCATATCTTTGCTCACAGATGACATATTTGGGTGATTTCAACTTCTAGAATGGGTATTTGTATACAAGGATGCATTTAGCATACTTTTAAACTTCCCTGGAACAAAATCTCATTTGCATAAATCAATATGGCTGCCAAATATCAATATTTTGCCACATCTTTGCTCTTGGATGATATATTTGAGCCATTTCAACTTCTAGTATATATATATATTATATATTTTGCATACAAGAATGCATTTAGAGTATTTAACAATTTTCTTCGATGTATTTTGATACACATCTCATGTGCATAAATCCAATATGGCGCCAAATATCAATATTTTGCCATATATTTACTCTCAGACAACAGGTTTGAGCGGTTTATATTTCTAGAATATTTGAGGGGATCAAAGGCTAAATTTGGGATAGTTTAATATTTTGATTGGATGGGTTTAAATAAATGATGCATGAATTTAATAAAATCCAATATGGCCACCAAATATCGATATTTTGTGATCAAATTTATGACAGTCACTTCTTTGGCTGTGTTTCATTGCAGGCATATTAATACCCTACTGAAGATGCCCATCGAGGTCATCATTATAGTCATCAGTGAAATCTGGTAGCTGTGAGTTGGCACAACTTGTCCACGGCATTCTCCACAAACAGCACTGCAATGCAGACTATACTTTCTGCATGTGCACCTCTTTGTATTACAGTCTGTTTTACAGTTACAGCAGATGACATCCAGTAGTTTTGATGGGGCTGCAAGCTGGTCAGTTTGTTTGGCAAACATTGTCCATCCACCATGTGCCATCCCACTCTTCCGGCTTCATATTGATGCTTCTTCCTTTCCACTCCATCATCGATAATATACACGGAGGCTGTGATACTTTGCAGCTGCTGAGGTTGGGGGTAGAGTTTGAGGTTCACATGAGATGTGCTCTTGGAAACCTTCTCACAAAATCACCTGTATCGTAAAGTGTCCAGTCCTTGTTCTTTGCACCACCATATAATGACAAGTGCTTTTTCTCCTGCTGCAATAATGTCCTGTTTTGCCACATGTCCTTCTTGGCTGAACACCTTAGCTTGCTGACGGACAGGGCAACACTCTTGATCTTCCTTACTGCTAAACCCTTTCCCAATCCAAACAGGCGAGAAGTTGTATCGCAGCAAGGATTGCATGGATAAATAACACATGGTCACAAACATCAGGACCAAGAAATTCCTTGACTGCTTTATGCACCATATCCTGGTCTTTTTTGCTGATTGCCTGGGCTCTGGGCCAGGAACAAGTCATGTGCATCCAGTTCAGCATGATGCAGTAGGAGGATGAGCAAGTCCGTGTCATCCCTATCAGGACAGTGTCTTTGATTCTAGCAGATGCAACAGCTGTTTGGACAATGAGCACATCAGCATCATGCTTTGCATGATCTATATTACACCCAGCCCGCTCTAGTTTGTCACAAGATAAACAATAAATCGCTGTTTGTTTGTCACATTTTTCAAGAATTCCTCTTTCTTGGACTGTATAACCATTCCACCAGTGAAGTTTACTGTCATGCCTGAACAAGCCCCTGTCCTTCTAATGTGCGTGGCATCTTTTGTTGTTGGACAGTCTTGGTATCCATCAAAGATAATTGTAGCAGCCCCATATTTATGTGTAACATTTTATGTGACATAAAGCTGACTGACACTCTCATATGTGGACCTCTCGGCCATGGAAGACGATGAAGTAGCGCACAACCATCGAGAATATACTGGACATTTCCAATTGGTTCTCGTTGTTCCCCTTGCATGGTCTTCCAGAGAACATCGGCAAGGACAGCCTTATTGGCTGCAGGGGAAGGAAGGAAGATTCAAACAATGCTGGGGGGTAACTACACAGTTCATATTTGAAGAGTGACTGTTGATCTTCACAGCGCTCCCAATAGTTACCAGTCTCTGGAAGATCAACTGCGGATTACGCTTCACAGATTCTCCTTTGATCTTGACAGTTGATCTTGAATTAAGTGTCACTGCTCGATCACATTTCCAGAAGGTGAACTCTTCTACAGATTTCCCAACCATGGATGCTAGAATCTTTTCTCCAACTGTTTTGATCTTTCAACGTTGACTCCTTTCTGGGCTGTCATGCCATTTACAATGTTAAACAGGGACGGATCCAGTGCAGATGGATCTCTCTCCTGAGATAGCTGATAAGATCAAGGGTGTCATTGACATCTCTAGCTTGTCTAGCTTTTGACAGGTCTTTGTGCTGGTCACTGTTTCAAATGAGATGCCACTGAGCTTCTGCATGGCCTCGTTGATATTTGCACATGCTGCATGGAAAGGACCCACACCAAACGCTGAGTTTTTGTCATTCCTTTTCCTCTTGTCAGGCCTCCATGTGTCTTTATACTTCTCATCAGCACTTGCTCAATTGTGAGATCCGTGGATAGTCCTGCCGCAGTACCTATCACTGCGCCTCACCACATGGTATCCTTTCTCAAATGCTGATGGACATCTGGATGACTTTCTGGCAGATTAAGCATCATTTGCAGGTATACATATGCAGACTTTGCATATAGCATGTGTCCTAGATGCATCCAATGAAATTTTTAAGTATTACAAATGCATCCTTGGATCCAAAGATCTCATTGTAAAGAATTTAAATCACTAAAATACATAATCGAGAGCAAGGATTTGGCAAGATTTGATATTTGGCAGCCATATTGGATTTATGCAAATGAGATTTTGTTCCAGGGAAGTTTAAAAGTATGCTAAATGCATCCTTATATACAAATACCCATTCTAGAGTTGAAATCACCCAAATATGTCATCTGTGAGCAAAGATATGGCACAATATTGATAATTGGCCGCATATTGGATTTATGCAAATTAGACGTATTCGCAACAGGGATTTCTTAGGACTTTTAGTATGGTGTTCTGGGACCTCATAGAAATGCATTGCGCTCAAAAAATTCTGTTGCAATTTGTTCCCGATCAAGTGAAAAAATGGGCTGGATTGCCTGGACTACAAGCTACTGTATGACTAAAACAGTTTGTGGAAATTATAATGAGAACAAACCTAAGATCAATGAAAAATGGCCTCTTGAGAATCCCCACAAGTGATAACCTTAGTCACCCAGTTGTGGATTAACCATTCATAGATGATTCCCAACACAATTCGGCAAATCCCATACATCTGCAACAGCTTCCAAAGAGGCATAAATTAAAATTTGAGGCCATCATCATCTTTATGACGACTTTTGTCTGTGTATGAGGGACGTCCCAAATGCTCTGTGACCGCACCAACATAATAGACGTAGTATAAGTGACAAATATTATTGCGGTCCCATTATTCTAATACTCTTCTTCATCTTCAATACACAGCTTCATTCGGCGGTCAACCAACTTTTTGATCCCAGCACAGAAGACTCCCTTCGGAAGAATCGATAACGCAGTGGCCAAATTGCAGAGAACATCTTGACAGAGTCCCATGTGCATTTTACTTTTGAATCACCGTAAACTTAACAGTTTGGAGGTCTCTTCTGGCCATGGCCACTTATCAGAATTATAGTCATACGACATTTCTTCGTATGCCTGGTGTTGGCTTAATGGTTAGAGTGGTGGGCTTGGGATCCGAGGGTCCTGAGTTCAAATCCCACTCGGCTGTTGAATTAATACCAAGACGGGTTAACTTGGCCTGTCATCCTTCCGAGGTCGGCAAAATGAGTGCCAGCATGCTGGTATCCTGCGTCGGAGTGGTGACCCGTCCAGGATTGTGCCCAATAGCCAAGGAGACTGCTTAGGCAGCACCAACGCTGTGCACAGAGTATGGTCTCAATGGATGGATGGATGGACGTTTCTGCCACGTATTGGGCTGGTAGGATAGCCTAGAGCAGGAGTCGGCAACCTCTGCCTTGCAAGCCATATCTGGCTCTTCTACAATCCCATTGTGGCTCGCAGAGCCTTAAAGTTTATCGGTGAAAATGCACATATAAAGATCAAATAAACACGCCAAACACTCAATTCAAAATATTATGATATGTGCTTATAAAACATAGTTATAAATGACCACGGGTTGTAATTTTGTGGTGTATGGTCATTTAATTTAGATCCACTTGCCGTCCTACCCGCTCATCTTGTTGTTGCTGTTCATTGTCCCAGGCCTGTCCCTGAGCTGTATCTCTGGCCTGTCCTGCATGAACAGGCTCGTGGCGTGGAGACAGATCTTATTGTTGCTCATATTCCTGAGTTTGTAGTTTCATTGAGTTTTGATTGGTCAATAGATCCTTCAATCAGTACATCTGTGTAAACAACTGAATCGTTTCATCTTCGATTTTACTGAAAGTTTTCTGTAATTCCAAATCTTTAACAAAGAGTTGAACATTGCTGGAGTTTTGTTTGAACAGTAAACAGCAATGGAAGCACAACATAAACTTTACATTTTTACGATTTCATAATTGCACTTCCACAATGAAGTAGGCTACGTGAATTGTGCTTAAATTGTACGATTGTCTATTTGTGCACCAACTGCTCAAGATTTTAATTTCGTTTGGCTCTTCTGCACAAAAAGGTTGCCGACACCTGGCCTCGAGGTGTAAAGTGTCTTCCTGGTTTTCCGCATGCAGAGCGAGGCATCAATGTGTGCGTCATCTGTAGGTACGATGCAATCCGGAGGACACGTCTGCCAAAATTGGTTGTTGGTGGACATTGAAGATCTGAAACTGTCTTTCGTGGAGACGAGGTGAGTTATTGCAGGTATCCGTGTTTATAAACTACAGGGACCACTGCATCAGTGGTACAGCCACTTTACCGGCGATGATACAAACCAGCAGCCACGTGCTGCAATTGTACGGATGAATGAATGAATACAAAGATTACGACACATTCAGCCAATTAGGCCATATAGTAAACATCAATTAAACACTGAACAATGGGCCAAATAATAAAATCATATAAATTACAATCACGTTCCGTTTAACAGAACAGGAAACTGAATATGGTGCGGTCAAAACCTGGTCATTCTCAAAGAGACGATCAGCAAGCTGCAAGATGTGATCCACATGGACAATCCCTCCTAATGCTTGAAGGTCAAGGTCCGCGAGCAATGCCAATACAAGCGTCGCCTCCACCAAAAGCTGCCGGTATTCTGGATGTGGTACGCGGTTAAGCACAGCCTCCACCGTAACCGCAAACTTCAGCTCCCCTGGTGTCATCTCGTGTGGTGAAGATTGAAAATATAGGGTTGACAATAATGGGTTAAGAATACTGTGCTTAGTTATCCAAATGCCAAAATTTAAGCAGTTACAGAAGAAGAGTCAATGTGACCACTTCAATAATCAGTGCAGTGGTTGCATTCCCAACCACACCAGAGCCTTATGAGTTTTTCAGGTCAGTAATTACTTTAAAGAACAATTATATGAAATTAAATGACCAGTGTTTCAGGCGAGACTAAACTTGTAATTTCAAACAATTCTTACTTCAACAATATCCATGTGAGTGGATGGGCCAATATGGTAAAACCTATCTTACTACGTGATTGACAATCAAGACAAAGATGATCCAGACAAGAAAAAAACCACAACAAACCCCGAGCTATTAGAGATCTCTTGACAATGACCTTCACAATGTCATCAGCAAGAAAAGAAAAAGAAAACAAAATGCAGAGCAAACAGGGTAACTGTAATAGATACTCTGACACCACATAACATGGAGGGTGCCAGGAAGCGAATTGAAGCAAGATTCCTCATTTGAATAATCCAAGAACAGAACCTTTCGGGAAAGCGTGCAAGCTCAGCATTTTAGGCATCAGCCTTGGAGATGTTAACTTGGGTATCATCAGAAAGAAAGAAAAAAAATCTACTTAATATGCATAGAGATGACACCCAACCTATCATGTAGCATGCACCAGCAAACAGACGTCGTCAAATCTCACCTCGCGTGTAGTTGACGATGGCAAGACGAAGCCATCGATGGACAGTCCATTACACTGTGGGCAGATACGAGTTTGGGTGAAGGAACAAGGGTGACAGAGTAAATAAATTCCAATGCCAATAAAAACAACAACAACCTATCTTATACAACAACAACAACATTCAAAACATTCCAAAGAGTCTAAAGTCCGAAGATGGCCGAGCAAAATACTGTTGCGGTTATGCAAAACCGCATGTCTCTAAGGCAATGGCACCCAACATACAGTGACCCCCAGGCAGTTATTTCATTAGTCTGCGTGTAGTTGGACCTCCCCACATGTCTCGTGGGTTAACGGGACGAAGTGCATTGCATGGATCTCATAGTTAGGTCAAATAAATATCTCCGATTCATACTCTGATCACTACTTTAACACTTTCCTTTTAGCCAGAATACACGACAAGCATGCAAGCACACATGCCATTCAATCGGGAATTGTTTAAAAGCACACCGCGATGCCTCCCGTGGCTCGGATCATCCCCATCCCTGTTGTACACAAGACAGCCTGCCATGGGAATTTGCGCGCCATTATTTCATTCAAATCTCCGCACCAATTCACAACCGGCACCTCACCTTACTCCGCACCTCGCTCACCAAATCTCACCACTGACCACAAATGCCTCCCGCACACGGGAAAAATATTCCCGCACCCCCTCGTACCTCTGGATCGCTACAATTCGCCACTCTATTTAGAGGAGCACAGTCCGGCGTCGGATTGTCCTCGGTGCCACGCGATGCTCAACCACGCAGACGCTAATAGGTCCACCACATCTCACCGGGAACGTCCTGAGTGAGCGTACGGAATTGTTACAGCCTCTTCCAGTCGCCAGACCACGGGAAGACCGGGGGCAATGAGGAGGGGTCGTGGGAAGGGCGATCTGGGAGTTTGGCTCGGGTCCCGGGTGTGCATTTTGGCTCATAAAGGAGCCCGTGGGTGGCGGAGAAAGTCGACTGCCACACGACATACAGACTACACTCGGTGCACGTTGAGGGCCGGAGAGCATGCCCCCATGTTAAGTCAGGAGCTCTGCCGAAGCTGGTAGGCATCTGAGCCAGTTTCCAGTCCGGGAGCCTGGCAGGGCGTGGCTAGGGCCGCTGTGGCCGAATAGAGAAGTAGGATTTTGGTGACAGCGCATCGCTTTCTGGTCCTAGCCCCACTCTTCACCTGGGGCTTATAAAAGGGGTTAGTGCAGAGCCATTAGAGCGAGCTTCTTCTCAAGAGCTTCTTCTTCAAGAACCTGATCCGAGTGCGACTGCCGTCCTTCAAGACTCCCTGCCGTGCTGTCGATGTCCCGCCACCCCCGCGAAGCCAGATGGACCAGTTCGGTGCGCACGTTTCCACAAGCCCTGGCAAATAAATAGGCAGGAGATAATGCGCCATATCACGAGGTGGGAACGCTCAGGCAGAGCGTCCCAGTACACGCTATATATACAGACCTTTACATGGCTAGGTTAGGGATCTTCCTTCTCATGCATATATTCTCCTCTCTCTCTATACACCCCTCTATCCCGTCTTCTGTGGACGCACAAAGAAGAACGTTACTGACTCGCAATCCCATTTTCCTCTGGCATTACACCGCACCACTCACGTCGCCTACATCGTACCTCCCCACTCCCGCACCGTGGACACCAGTATCTTTCCAAGTACCCTTCTCTAAGCCTCCTGGGTCACGTTGGTCAGCCAACTACGCCAGGTATCGAGGGCGCTCATTCTCCCCTTTCTCTTCTTTCTTGGCTCTCTAACTGTGTGTGTGTCTGTGTGTGTGTGTGTGTGTGTGTGTGTGGTGTGTGTTGTGGTGTGTTGTGTGTGTGTGTGTGTGTGTGTGTGTGGTGTCCTAGAGTAAGTAAGATTGTCAAAGATAGTCAGGATAATCCTGCTGTGTCTTCTTTTGTAGGTTGCCTTTTGCCACACCCAACAAATTGCTTGCTATCTCCTGCTGTACATGAATTAAAACCCTAATCTCTGTGCCACATACTTTTCCTCACTTGATTGTAAGTAAATGCTTTGTATAGAAATGTTCCCAGCTCGTTTTCATGTTTTCTTCCATTGGTCCATTGGTCCAGCATGGCCCGCACCCTGGTTTAGCCAGGACATTATTCCCAACGATCTGTTTCCTAGCCGGTACGTGCTTGGCAGTTCCACTCGGCTGCATCTGATTTGGTAAGGTGATCCGATTTGAACAAGTGCATACCGAGGGCGCGTTTCCCGGTAATTAGATCACGTGACCTTTAGGTAAACAGTATTAATTAGACGGAGGACCCTAAGTCGCGTGGTCGAGTTATTGGCGTTCACGGTCGACAAGCGACCCGCTGCGTCACAAAGTTATTCGACGGCCTGCGATTCCAGAGAGTCTGGTGGGAACCCGAGGTAATTCACCCCTCGTGGTTTTCACCCTCGACCCCGGGTCCGCAACAATACTTTTCCTGAAAGATCCGCATCAAGTGGTTGCCGCGGACCTGTGAACTGATGGGGCCTTTCCCACACCATTTATGAAATAAAGTCACAATAATTTAACTCTCCAGGGAGCGCAAGTGAACTCAACTGTTTGAGCGACAAAATGGCAGGAAGACGAAATTGTTTTTTTTTTTTTTTTAAATCACAAGGACACAATCATTTATAATGTAGGACACCTCTGCCCCCAGATGCTAAACATACTCACTCACTCAACCGGGCAGTGGTTTGAAGGATGTGCCCACATAAGCTCAGCCAGGGGCCCTCAAATATTTTTGATCGTGGGCCAGAACCAAAATTCATGAGCAACTATGAAACGCAACCAAAGACATTTTAAACAAGTAAAAGTTACATTCTGCGAACACCACCCTTGTAAAATGTTCTTGCATAAAGGTTTAAATCCATTTGCTCGCTGTTCCTGCTCACATTCTAATCTGAGGCAATTGCGGTCGTTTAAGCACGATTATTACAGGAACAACTGAATAAAATTGATAGACAACAGTACCCTACAATCACCACACCACATCATCATCTGGCCTACATGCCATGATGATGCGTCAGCCTTCATTAGTGGGAACGAATAACACAAATACTTTATCAAAATACTGCATCATAATTCTAACAAGGCAAACTATGAACGGTCAGGGTAGTGCAGTGTATGTGAGCAGTGCAGTTGCTTTTGCTCATCCATGATCTTGTCAACACGTGGCCTGAACCGATAGTGACCCAGGCGGAGACATTGTTCAAGATGACGGTCTGTGAGGCCGGAGTGGCATTTGTTCTTGGTATACTTCATGCTCGAGAACGTTGCCTCGCAGACGTATGTACTGCCAAAAAGCCTGATGAACTTGCATGCGTGCTTACGAAGCTCATGAAAGGACGAGGCAGACAACTTCTAGAAGAAATCCAGAATGGATGACATCTGAAATTGTCCCTTCAGATCCATACTTGCTTGCAGCTCAACCAGCTCCATCTGCAGATGATCAGTTGCCATCATGAAACCACGAACCAATGGAAAACGGCTTCAACTTCTTTGCGATGATGCTGATAATTTCATAGCTTGCATGTATCACGGCCTTCACGTCACTTGGCACTTTCTTGAACAACAACCGCTGATTCTGGAGGGTCTTCTTCAGTTGTGATATCTTCTCCTTGCACACGCCACCCATGACGTCATACTTGGAACCACGACGTGTGGAGTAGTGGCGCTCCACATTTCTCTTCTAGGGCAATGCCACTGTCGCCTTGTAGCTTGCCAGGCAGAGAACCTTGCCATTATGCTCCACAAAGAACTTCTCCTCCCACTCCTTGTTGAACTGACGGTTCTCAGAATCAACCTTCCACTTCTTATTCTCCATTGCTGTGTTCACTGAAATGAGAAAACTATAGTCAGCACCGAGGAGCATGACCATGGGGTGGTAGAGATGTGGAGGAGCTAGGCGGAATATGTGCGCACAAAATACTTCCTGTATTTCATTCCAAATTACTCCCTTTTCTCAATAACTCCAACCTAAGTTTCCTTGAATGTAAAGTTTGCAAAGGATTCTTCCTTCTTCCTTTAAAAGTATTTTAAACATTTTAAAATACTCCACGTCGGGAATTCACCATGGGTTCATCGTCATCACGATCTATCACGCTTCTTCTTTTTTCTGCAGAAAGATTATTCTGTTCCTTTCTACTGGTTGCATCCTCATCTGTTCTGTGTTCTAGCAATTCCACGAGCTTGACTATGTACACAAAAAAAACCTCACCATTGACGGGGGATTATGTAGGATTAGCTCCACGGTCCGGATGTGGACAGTGGTCTGCCTTTTGAGGACCCTTGAGCTAGGCTCACAACCACAGTCAGCTATGCTGCAGAGAGACTGCAGGTGAAGGTAGCGGGTGGGAAGACTCTGCAGGTGGAAAATGCAAAGCTTGGAGGATCAAATACTGCACCGTCAGTATGAAACAACCGCCTCTGTGTGTTTTCCTCTTGCCAGCTGCTCAGTGGTTCGACTCGTGCTCATTCTACCTGGTTTTGGGTCACGGAGTCGAGTTTTAATCTCTCTCCGGCTCGAGGGCTTCCACCAATCAGCCAACGCTACAGGGCAAACAAAAAGTCGAGGCCTCGAGGCCTCTGACCAATCTCCGCCTCGTGTAGAGCACATTTCTCGCTCCCACACACTGATGGACAGCGACGGAAAATGACAACCCCATATGTTGGGGGGCGGGGGGAGAAGAACATTACGTGTTGCCCTCACACTACTCAGTTTTACAGGAGAGAACACGAGATGGGACAGGTTATCCCAGCTTTATCTACAAGCACAATCTCCCAGCTGCTTTGCAGGGAACATTTTACACCAACTCATTACGGTAAACACACACTTAATAGAAGATAAAGAGTTGTAAAACTACACGTGAATATACGCGGCATCTCGAGCCATAAACCAACGACTGCACCTCTCCCTTAAACGCACGGTAGCATCACTGCTAGAAACAGTAAATGTACACCATCCTCCCTTAGGTCATGAATTAACACAAATGTACTTTGTTTTTAAGACAATATTCACAATTCGTAACAAGCTTTGGCATTGCCTGGCCATTTAATAACCTATAAGACTTCTCCCTACCCTAATCACACCTTGGACTCTTGCTCTGAAATATGCTTCTCATCTTTGGTCGGTTGGATGGGAGAGTTTCTGTCATTCCTCGCACAGTTTTCGCATCTTTTGGTCGTTATTCCAATTGGCAACGCAACACATTAAAAATAACCCGTCATAACGGTTGAGCAACTTGTATCAGGACTTATCAATTTGCAAAAAAAAACAAAAAGTTTCCACATTTTAAGGCCCTAGAAAATAACATGAGTTGCATCTCACGAAGCAATGAGCATAAAAATTATAGTTTGATGTACACTTGCTCCTCCAGTGTTCCACAGAACGGAAGGCTGAATGAACTGTAATGGTGTGGGGCCTGATATCTCAGTGAGTCCCAAAACTCTTTCATCATATTACAGAAATTTGACCAACGTCATATCGGCCGCAGGATTCACTTCCCTCTTGAGCTATACTATCCTGATGAAAGTGCCCACTCTCTGACAGTGGATTGTAATTCCTTCTCAAAAACTCTGCTGACTCCTTCCTCTGGGATATGATGCTCTGAAACTGAGCAATGAACCATTCTCTGACCATTGTCTGTTTTTTTTTTATGATCGTGGAGATTCAATCAGTGCGGGGAGCAATTCACAATACAAGAGGGGTGTCCTACGACTTTTCGTAAGATTATGCAAATCATTACAAAATACTCCCAAATGAGTGGGAGAGACAGAGCTCATGTGGTGATTCAGTGGTGTCAGCAACCAAAGGCCTTTTGGATTAAACTAAATGGTTAATGAATGGCTCATCATTCCACCGATTCCATGCAGGTGCTGATGAGAAAACGACATTCAGTCTAACAGTTTGTATATTGTAGCATGTGATCCCACACCCCATCCCATTTGGCAGACAGTGCCTGCGCAGTCCCGGAAGAAGGCTCCCTCGAAGGTGCGACCTGAGCCTTTCCTTGCTGGTGAGCTAACGAGGGCATTGGTGGCACATTCCAATTTTTAAACATGGTTCTTTCCAAGTACAGTCAGTAGTTGGTGAAGGTTATCCCTTTTATTCAACTTTTTTTTTTAAATCCCCATTTTTCACTGTTGAAATTATTAGACTTTGTTTGGTCCTCTCATTATTACCTCCACCACCAAAGGTGGAGGTGGTTGTTTTCACCCCTTTCTGTCCGTTTGTGTGCAGGACATCTCAAAAAGTTGTGGACGGATCTGGTTGAAATTTGGTGGAGAGGTTGGGTGTGTGACAAGGACGAACTGATTAGATTTTGGTGAAGATCCGAATCCGAGAATTTTTTTAGTGATTCTTCACCATTGAGAGATAGGGCTAAACTATTATATAGCACGATATCTCAAAAAGTTGTGGACTGATTTGGATGAAACTTGGTGGACAGGTTGGGTGTGTGCCCACGACAAATTGATTCGATTTTGGTGAAGATCCGAATCCGGATCTGGATACGAGAGTTATTAACTTTTTAAGTGATTCTTCACCATTGAGAGATAGGGCCAAAAACAATATATAGCACAATATGTCAAAAATGGAATGGGCCCGATATGTTCTCATGGATTAGGCATTACGTGACGAAGCATGTGCTCTTCCGAGTGCCCTTATATTTCGACATAGAATCCCCTTTGAAACTTTATAAAGCACAGATTTGGAAGAGTTGACAGTTTTTAAAAGAGGTAACTGGTATGAAAACCAGGCAAAACATGAATCAGAATTGCAAAGGTTTTAACATTATTTGAACAGAGGAGGCATCCACCACCTTGCCCTTGCATGTAATATGTACCGTAATTGCAGTTTCCTCAAGTTACAATAATCAAAAGGCATATCTGGCTCACAATCAAACCTTTTCCAGAATCTTCCAAACTTTTTGGTAGAAACCAACAGGGACACGGTTCAGCGCACCGTCCAATCTACGACGCCGTAACCACTGACCTAAGAGACAACATGGCAGAAGAAGAAAGAGAAGGAGGATCGACAAAGCAGGTGCGAAATAAATTTATCAATTTCATATCACAAACAAGGTTTCCAAGTCCCACGTTAAAAAATAAAAAATAACAGAGCGCAAGTGAGCACAATATACGCCCGAACAAGAAGGTATATACGGAATTGTGCTACTACATGGAAAACAGCATCCTGGTTGCCATGGCAACCTTAGATGACCACGTATGTCGCGACACACCGTCTCCACAGTCTGTACCTATGTACCAAATATGAAACGTGAAAGTTGAAAACTTTGGGAGTTAGAGTGCGGACAGGAACGGACGGACGGACGGACGGACGGCCGACCGGTATCACATAATACGCCCCAAATATATATATATCGGGCGTATAAAAAAAAGATTACATTTTATGTTACAACAGAAAAAGCAAAATAAATAGCAAAGACACAGAACTTCCGGATCGGAGATTTTTCCAAGTGTTCGTCGAATCTGCATCTGCCCATTCCACCTCATTAAAGTTAAGTTTTCCGAACCGGGTTTGTCGTGTTTTTCTTGTTTTTTTCTGTTATATCTTTGTTCCGATGTTGCTGTTTGTGTTTCTTGTCAAATCGTACCTCGTTGTGCTGTATTGTCAAATTTGTTTCAGTGTTGTTCAGTTAGCCGCTGTGAAAATTCTGTGCCGCTGTGTTCCTCAAATTTGCTTCCTTCTTCCCAACGATTGTACTTCCTACCTCAACATTATCCTATTTCCCCTCCTCACTTCAAAAAAAATAAAATATATATATATTTACATTTTTTTTCACTCCACAACGATCTCATTCGACTTGAATTTCCTTCTGCCTGTACTTCTCGAACTCCATTATTTTTCTCTGTTATCTCAATATTTCGACACTGAATCTTCATTGAATATAAACACCTCTTTCTTCTTCCTGTAAAAGCATTTTAAATGCTTCACTTTCATTATTTCTCCATCAGGAGTACCCCCACGTGTTCTTCTTCTTCTTCACCAACATCTATTCCTCTTCTTCACAAAGACTCTTCCAAAACTGTCAGCGAAGCGTTTAGTCCACCATCCCTCCCCCGCACTTACAGCACCAACCTTCTCCGTGCCTTGAACAAAAATTCTTACCACCCATCTCATGAGATTTATCTCCATTTATCCAAGTTGAGAATTTAGAATCAGCATCCCTCCAGTTCATGTCCCCTCTTTCCACTTTCAACCTAACACACCCCCTCAAAGCTTCATATCCCCTCTTTCTGGATCCCTCTTCACTCCACCATCTCAATGCTTCCCCCTCACCTCACCCCCTCAAAGCTTACCCCTCACCTCTCACTGTGTACACCTCAAACATCCGAGGTCTCCGCTCAAACCTGAGAGACCTCTCAATCTAGGCCGCTGCTGATAAACCAGAAGTCCCTGATTCCTTCATGTCTTTCCCCGGCTATTGTCTCCTCCGATTTGATTGATCGGAGGAGTTGCACTTTGCATCAATAACTCAATTCCTCACTGCCCTTGTACTCATCTTACACCTCCCAACCACAGGAGTACCTTTGGTTGCGACTTCCCCTCTGCTGCCACCTCTTGTTTGTCTGTGTTGTCCCGCCTTTCCAAACAGTGACAACTCCATTTACATCTCTCTCACAGACGACATGGACCAACTTTTAACCACTCATCTCAACTCTCTCTTCCTCACATGTGATTATTTCAATTGTCACCATTACAATTGGCTGGGTGTTGGTAACTCTTCAACTAACCATGGCATTTTAGAAAAGGACTTCTGTCACTCCATGACACAATCTGTGAACTTTCCAACTCAGATTTATCCCAATGGCAAATCCTCCCTTTTGAGCTTGGTGATGACAAACTTCCCTGAAAATGTCTCCTGCTCTTTCTCGACTCCAATTGGTTCATCTGATCCTATACTTGTGAAAGTAAACAACTCTAGCTATTCTCAGAGAACTCCGTCATTGCCGTCAAATCTGGCAGTTAACTGAATCGTGTGGTGAGGCGGTTTCTCTGAAACAACTTGCCTTATCTTGTATTGCCTTCCTGGAAAGCAAACCCAGCCGAAGGCAATCTCAGCTAATTCCACAAAGCCCATAACAAACAAGTGTGTCCATTCTCAGGAGAGCCAGAGAACATTTGTCCAACCTCACCATTGAACTTTCAAACTCGTCTCCCTCCTCTAAAGCCTAGTGCCTTGGTGAACACCGCTCCTTCCCAATTCCATATCCAGGTGATGCATGACGTCATCGCCGTGAGTCGAAGGGAGTGCTCAGTTTTTACTCTGTTTGGTTTCTTGTTTGTTTGTTACTTACGAAATCTAAAGATTTCGTAAGTATATTGATGACTTCCGTCTCCTGTTTGTGGTGTTTGTTTGTTTGTGTGTGTTTGTTGTTTGTAGGCACGATAACTCGAGAACGAAAGAAGCTACCAATGTCAAATTACACCACATGATTCAGGAGGGTGATGGCTAGCGCTGATTAGATTTTGGTCAAAATCGGTCAAAGGTCAAGGTCACAGTGAGGTCAAACACAATTCCGTAAATTCATGTGGAGAAATGGAGTTTTTTGCTTCGGTCGACGTTACGAGTTCGTTTTAACTTCGATTTTAATTTGTCTTCGTTTTTGGCGATCGCTTAGGACGCTTAACACTCGGTTGTCGAAATTCTGGTAAAAATCGGATGTTTGGAGACGTTTCAAGATTGTATAAAAATATTTTCACTCCGCCGCGTCACGGCTCGTCACGTGGTGCAGCGCGCTCGAGCAGACGCGTCGTTGAGTCACGTAATGGTTTGCGTGTGCGCGCTGACGGTGTTTTCCATAAAGATGGTGTTTAAAAGTCATTTTTTTATCCCAATAAAGGTTATCGTCGCATGCCTGACTTGCTAAGCCGTCGGATTATGTAAAGATTGTTGGTGGATGACCGAATATTACGGTTTTGTGACTTTGATAAATAATATTAAATATTGCGTGGAGAAATGGAGATTTTTGCTTCGCTCGACATTACGATTTTGATGGTTTGGTACAGAATCATCATAGAACTTCTGTTTGCGTCGCTACCTTCTCTAGAGACAGCTTTTTAGACAAGGTCAGAGGTCAAGTTGACGATTTCGTAAGTACCAGTCTATGACTGCTTGTTTGTTTGTTTGGGCGATATCTGAGCCATCCTTTAAGCTAGGAAACTGAAATTTGGGGACAAAAGTGAAGATGTGCTTTGGAAAAAACTATATTTTTTACTTTTTGATTAATTAATTAATTAATTAATTATTATCGATTTATTAATTCTTTATTTATTTTCGTTCTCATCTGGGCAATATCTCGGGCACCCTTTGAGCTTGGAAACTGATATTTGGACTCGACAGTGAACAAGTGATTTGGCTATCAAGGGTATTTTTGATTTATTGATTAATCAATTATTCATTTTTCAATGAGTTACTTAATTTTCAAAAAGTTACAGATTCGGATGAAACAGTGGTGGTTAGGTATGCTATTAGCCAATTCATAAACAAATTAATTATTTTATGATTTTTATTTATTTTTTTTTATTATGGAATTAATCAATTACTCAATCAATTATTGTACACCGCTCCTTCGCAATTCCATCTCAATGTTCTGCACGGCGAGTGTCATTTGTACATATTCACCTCAGAAGTACACAGCTTCCAATTCCGTCTCCTTGTGCTGCACAGCAGCATCGCCGGGTGCTGAAGGCTCCCCAGCGATGTCGCACGCTGGAGGATGTTATTTATTTATTTGGCGGTGTACTTTGAATGCACCTCTACTTGTTAAGTCCGTCTCTGGTGCATGCTCCCCCTCCATCCCTTCCCTCTCTTCAAATGGCATCACAGCCGACTCTGCTCATGAGAAGGATGAATGCCTCAATTCTGTGTTTCCTTTCAAATATTGTGTCCGCAGCCCCTCGCTCTCTGTATCCAGTACTCATCCTAATAGGTCGTACACAACTGATCCTGAATTCTGTCTTTTGCACCTCAGGAGGTGGAGAAGTTTCTTTCAACCCTCGACTGATTTTGGAAATGGGCCGGAGGACATCAGCTCATATGTCCGAAAAACCTGCTCTGCTGCTATTGCACATCAAGTCCATGAGCTAGACCCCAAAATTTCATGGATTGGTACCACCTGGGGGGAGTAAAGGCCACTATGATTT
>CM068967.1:54344532-54362894 GCA_035128595.1 Eptatretus atami
TACTTTCAGAAAATCATAGTGGCGTTTACTCCCCCCAGGTGGTACCAATATCTTGTCTAGCTCATGGACTCATCCTCTTTCCGCTCTTTTCACCTGATCATTTGCCTTAGGTCATCTTCCATCTGCTTGGAAATTCACCAACATCACTGCAGCACATAAAAGGGTGCAAAAACTGATCCCCTTCACTGCAGACCAATTAGCTAGGTCATGGAATCAGTCATTGCAGTTGATATGAAATCCTTTCTTTTCTCCAATGGCCTCATCTCAGATCACCAATTTTGATTCAGACCAGGTCACTCCACCTTGGACATGTTGCTTCTACTCTCTCAACAATGGATGGAGGCCCTCAATGTCTGACATGAGATCAGGGCTGTCTCTCTGGACAAATCTTGAGCTTTTGATACAGTCTGACATTAGGGTGGTCCAAACTGTTACAGTAAAAAATGATGTTGGTCAAATTATTTCTCCACATACCTTATTTTTGTCCACTAGGGTTAACTTACACATGTGTGGAATTTGAGCTCGATTTGTGGATATTTAGAGGTCACCCCAAGCATGTCCCTATAATATATATACATTATATATGTATATATGGTTGCCAAATAGTTACACGTTTTGCCTCATGATCACAGGGAACTCTTTGAATCGCACTGTTAGGAAAACTAACCCTAACCCTAACAAAGGAAAAGATGGTCCAGAACCTACAGCGTCCACAGTTACCTGACTGTCCTCGGCGGTTACAGATCAAGGATAAAGGGGAACACCGAGTTTGAGGACCTTGTGACAAAAAGGACCAGTTCCTTCTTTGATGTTTTGATAGAAGGTGGAATAGCAACCTCTCCAAACATTCTGAAGAAACCTCCTGGCCAGTGGACAGATGATCCATTGTACAATGACCTACGGCTCGGTCCTTTCAGCTCAAAGTAGTAAATGACACTGCGGAACGGGGCATCAGCCTAATTCAAATATAATGAAACATTAACCAAGGATGAGGACAATTCCTGCTTAGATGGTATCAAACCACCATAAGATGATCCCGACTCACACTAAGGCAGCAGTACAATCATAAATTGTGACGTTACAAACATTTGTATCATATATGTGGGACCCCTGATTTCGGAATAAAATGGGGTGACCCTAAATATTGTTTTTTGAAAAAAAAATTTTGTGTGCTCTTTAGTTATATATGAAGGCATAAAAATAGCCTTGTGGAGAGAGGAAATGTGTTCATTCTTTTTTCTGGACCACCCTAGTCTGACATCCTGTCTTGATCTCTAAACTATCTTTCCTGATGGCATCCAAATTCAATTCCACACATGGCTAACTGACTTATTCTACTCTCGCAGCCAACATGTGGCCCTCAACAGAATCCTTTCATCTCCTCTCCATGTTAAGGCTGGAGTGCCACAAGGCAGTGTTCTGGGTGCAGTCCTATTTCTAATCCTAATCGACGATCTCTCTGAAAAATCCCCTTAATTTGCTGATGACTGTACCCTCTTTCCGTGACATCCCTCATCCTCTTCAGATCTTGACAAGCTAGTAAAACATTTGGAATATGTCTTTCAATCCAGACAAATCTCACTCTCTATCTCTATCTCTATCTCTCTCTCTCAGAAAGGACCATATGGCAAACCCTCAATTCTACTTTCACAACAATCTTCCTGAGGAAGTTCAGTCACTAAAACTCCTGGGTCACACTATCAGCTCTGATCTTTCTTGGGCAAACAACATTTCAAAGTTTGTCTCCAAAGTGAGTTGCTGACTGGGAATCCTGCAATGTTCAAAGTCCTTTGACACACATGAAATCCTATCCATCTGCAGTTTGATGGTGTACTGCTCTCCTATCTGGGCTGGTGCCCCTGCCTCACACCTTGCTCAGCTTGACACCATGGAAACCAAGGCCTTCAAGATTATTGGAATCTCCCAAGATGAAGATGAGTGTATGGGCTTATCACTTTGCCATAAAAGGCAGATCTCTATTCTCTCTGTCTTCTACCGCCTCCTTTCTGGTCTGGCACCGGCTGCTCTTTCCGTGCTTTGTACCGCCCAAGTTTCTGCAGGGTGCACGTGATCCACCATCAACTCCCTTCTGGTGAAACTCCCAACATCCAGAATCACTGCTCACCTCCACTCATTTAGTCCTCGTTGTACCCACCTATGGAACCAACTTAACATTATCTTCAATCTCATTCTTTCTTTCAGGTTCTTACCACCATCTCAGATCCCCCAATCGAAACCATGATCTTTTATACTGCCGTTAACTTCCCCTCCCACCCTCTCTCAAACACCAATCACAGAAAATAAAACAACAAAATCCAAATCTCCCTCTATTTGTTCTTCAACCCTTCTGTTGGTGGTCCCCCCCCCCTCCTCTCTGCTGTTCATTTTGTTCTGTTGCATCCTGATCCATTCAGTCTTCTCGCTCTTCCACGAGCCTCGACTCTGTATCCAATATTTTTTTTTTTAAATAATGATAATAAAAATAAAAATAAATCTCTCCAGAAATCTTTTGAAAGAAGAGGACCATCTCACCCTGTCGTTCAGATAGGGCTGGACCTCCGGCGTTCTCTGCTCCAAAGAGGGAGATGTCTCCTGTTGGGCTGCCTGGTCTACTGCGCTGGAGATGGCAAGGGGAAAAGAGTGGGTTAAACTGTTTAAGGAAATGAAACTACAAATTGGAGGTCAATATAAACAGCAAACAACAACAACAACAACAAAGAAGACTGCAGTTTGATGGTGTACTGCTCTCCTATCTGGGCTGGTGCCCCTGCTGGTGGAGAATGCAAAACAGAAGAGTTACAAGAGAGAATATAAATGGTGTTGATAAAGGGTTTTGTTTTTTGGTTTTTTTACCAAAGAACGAAGTGAAGACATCTCACTTGCCATCGACTAAGGGAGGAAGTGGATTCAAACAAAATTGACATGACCAAAACAAAATAAAAACAATTTGGTGGACTAAAACAAACAAAAAGAAAATTGCCAAACAAAGTGATGCACCAGGTATAGAAATGGAATGAAATGAGTTGTGAAGGTAAAACAAACAATTTTGAGGTTCATAACAATTTGTGCATTGTGCATCCGCATCCTCCAGGAGAACGTGAGCACCTGTCGCATTTGACTTCGCAGGCGGCTCAAGCCAGCTCTCTCGGTCTTGGTGGCTCCAGTGTGGTCCACCTCGTGAATGGATATCCCTGGACTGGTCAATGTGGAGTCAAGTGGTCGGACTGAATGAAAAAGTTACAACAAAAGTTCGAGTGAAATAAAATTGAAACCTAAACCAAGAAATGAAAAGGATCAAATAAAGTGGAAAGTACAAAACAATGCATGCCGAGAGTGACCATAAAAGAGCACATTCAATACACACCACTCCTCTCAACACCAAATTCTTTTCCACTAAGGATGTGATGAAGAAGAGACTTCATGTCTGATGGGCTCAAGTTCATGAGACTGTTCGAAGCCTCCTCACCTGCTCCAGAAAAAAGTGACAGCTCAACGTCTTTGTTTTGCTTCCGTAAGGATCAAGGAGGTACGAGGGAGCAACGGAAGAGCAAGAAAGCAAAGAATGCACTTCAAATACCATGAAACCAGATGATCTTTTTTTCATCCCTGTTAACCCTCCCCAAACCCACCTCTTTCCAAGTTTACTTTTGTATCTATCTTGTCCATCCTGTGTGTCATCCTCACATTCCTTATTTGTCAAAGTCTCCCTCTATTCTGTCCATCATCCACGCTGCTGGTGTGCTTCCCCTTCTTTCTACTGTTCCTTTTGTTCTGTTACGTCCTGATCTAATCTATGTTCCAGCTCCTCCATGAGCCTCAACTTTGTATACAAAAAGAAAATGTGTGTACAGAACATGTATCAAGGATGATGGTAATGTTGAAGTGAGGAGAGATGACAAGTCAGGTCATAAACACTGAAAATCTGGATGAGGGTGCACACGAACGGTTGTGGACATTCAGGGCGGAATCGTTTAGTCGCACAAACCTGAGCAGTTGAGGTTGCGAGCTAATTCAGTAGCCATGACTTGGATTATGAGGCCAATGCGCAGCCGGAGCATCTCAGCAAAGAGAGCTGGCTGGCTTCGTACGAACATTGCCAAATACATGATTATCTCCTGCGGCACAGAAATGAATGACAAGCATTCTCTTGAGATCAACCTCCCACAATTTAATAGCGTTGTACTAAATTGTTCGGTAAGTGTGTGGCATGTAGTGTGGCGACAGCAGTTCTGTTTAACCTATAATTAAGCTTCGTGCTTGATCATGCAAGCTGTAACCACACACAGACAGATGACAACATACCTGTGTGAGGACTGCGATGGCGATATCTTGGCCACTTGCCTCATAAATGAGGGTTGTAAGTTCCTCCAGAGGAAGAGGCCTGTTGAAGAAGAAAAATTGTGCATGCAAAGGCAAGAACAAGAATCTTCTACAGCACACCTGAAAAAAACTCAAACTGAAGATCCAGGTAAGCAAGATAATATACCCAAGCAAAAGGGTGGTTGTGTTTTCTATCAGGAAAGGGAGAGATTCAAAATGTTGTTCTTTTAAGATAAACAAAACGTGGAAGAGAAAAAGGTGAGCCAAGGGAGCCGGGTTGGGGGAAAGAGGGGTGGTGAAGAGGGAATGGATGGAGAATTTTACGCAGTGATAGTGCGCTCGCGTGGTTCTGGAGGTAGTCCAACAGTCAGCTGCTTCTGGTGAGAAAGGAGATCCGTGGCTGCCTGGACATGAGAGATGGTTTTCACACACCAGTACGAGGTATGTATGTATCAAACGGCAAATACATATGTGTAGAAATATATATATAAATAAATATATATAAATAAAAGCTCTCATATGAAGATCTCCATTCCACAGGAAGAAGGTGTGCTCACCTCTGCGAGGACCTGCACCTTTTTCCGGAGCAAGCCCGACAGGTGCCGTATGAGACCCCACTGCTGCTCAACACCAGCGCGGCTGTACAGTTCAGCGAGTAGGTGACGCACAGAGTGCCCCTCAAATGCGCTTCCCTCTTGCAGTACCCAGTCTCCTCCTCTGCAAAGGCCAGAAAAAAAACCAAAAACATCCTTTCATCGCTCTACTAAACACATATTTATGGAAAACTGGACCGACGGTGTAAAACATCAGGATCGGTCAGTTGGAAACATGCTTGCTGACACGCTGTCCAATCCTGGGTTCATCCCTGGCATCCAATGCCCAACTTGTATGCAGTAACTCATCAAGCAAATACGTTACTTTCAAAATGTCTTGGAAACGCAAATTATGTCTTTTGCACTTGTGGTGTGCATGCGCTTTCAGTCATTTCTGCTAATCGGGGAACTTTGAGCCTGCTGTCGTTGGGTTCAAAAACAAATAGTCTTTTAAACAAAATTTGGAGCATTAATACAAATTCCCTTACAAGGAATTTTGAAGCATAGGGAGGCCATTAGGCCCATCAAGGCCTGCACTGTTATTACCAATGGATGGTTGTTTGTCCTGCCTTTGTCCCTTTTAAATGCTGAGCATCAAGCAAGGAAGCAGAATGTAGCATTTTTGAAGTCTTTGGTATGACTCGGCTGGGTTTTGAACCACCGACCTCACGGACTCAGGGCGGACATTCGAACAATTACGCACAGAGGTTGGTGTGGATTCTTTTTTTCTTATTTTCTATGCAATGTCGAGACTCGTATAAGAGCTAACACACATAACGTACAACAAGGAGAGCAGGAGAAAAGAGTGGCAGGAGAGGGAAGGACAAAACAGTGTGGAACAGAGACATGAGATCTGTGGAAGGGTGAGGGATGGGGTGGGGTACACAGGGTAAATAAGATGAACACGACAGGGACTTTGAGGAAAGAAAGCTGGGAATTTGAAGGAGGCGGGTTTGGGGTGGATTAACGGGGGTAGAAAAGATCATTGTTTTGGATGGGGGGAGATAAGAGATGGTGGTGAACAGCTGTTTTGAAGACCTGGAGGGAAGAGTGGGCTTAAAGAGTGTGTGGGAGTTTGTTTTAAAGGCAGGGAAAAAGAGGAATGCAAGAGTGAAGGTGAGCAGCGATTCGTGATTTTGGTAGTTTTACTAGAAGGGGGTAGCCCGGTGTTGGCTTTGTGGTTAGGGTGGTGGCTTGGGATCCGAGGGTCCTGAGTTCAAGCCCCGTTGGCCGCTGAATTAAAATACACCAGGAGGTTGACTCAGCCTGTCATCCTTCCGAGGTCGGCAAAATGAGTACCAGTGTACTGGTAAGGGGGACACTGCATCAGCGGCATAGCCACGTCCCAACCAATGATGCAACCAGCAGCCACAGGCTGCACTCGATAGAGGGAGAGACAAGAAGGGGGTTGCTGGCAGACCTTGAGCGCCCTGATAAGGGGGGGAGGGGGTTGGAGGCAAGGCTGGAGGACGAGACGGTAGAAGACAGAAAGATCACCGACCTGCTTGCGGTGAGAGAGTGAGACACCCAAAGACTCCGCCTCAAGATACCAATGATCTTAAATGCCTTGGTTTCCACAGCGTGAAGCCGAGAAAGGTGAGAGGCGGGAAAACCAGCCCAGAAGGGAGAGCAGTACTCCATCAGGCTGCGGACGAAAGCTTTGTACATGGTCAGGAGCTCAGGTGTGCCAAGGAAGGACTTTGCATGACGGAGGATGCCCCCAATCGACGACGGGCTTTGGAGGACAACATGGAAATGTGGCTTTCCCAGGAAAGATCATGGCAGATAGTGAGACCCAGAAGCTTGAATGAAAGGACTTCAAGAGGATTGTTGAGAAAGTGGATGGGGGGTTTCCAAATGGTCCTTTTCGGAGAGACAAAGTGAGAGTGTGAGATTTGTCAGGATTGAAAGACATGTTCCACGTGTTGGACCAGTTTGTGATTTTATCCACATCTGCAGAGAGCGAAGAGGCTGTTGCTTGCCGATCTGAGGGATAACAGATGGTGCGGCAGAGGGTGGAGGATTCAGTAACTCATCAATGGAAGCAAAAACACGACTTTCAAAATGTCTCGGGAATGCAAATGTAAAGAGGCTGACGAGACTGCTGCTTGCCGATTCAATTGAAGGAGTCAAACTGAGGGCATTTCTGAGATGGTTAGCCATAATTGTTGTGTTCCTGGAAGCAAATCGGACTCATGAAAATATGGGAAAGATGAGAAATATCTGTGGATGCGAGGTTTCGTGTTCCTACGATTTCCTATTAATACCAACGAACAGCTGCAGTGGATAAAGAGAGTGCAATGACCTGATAACTGGCGGCCTGAACCACAACTCGAGGATGTGCAACTGTCACTTTGTTGCACTAGAGGCTAGACAAAGATGGAAGTGGGAAGCAAACTTGGAAGCACAGAAATCCTGAACCATTTGTGTGGTTCTTTCCCATCCACATTACTGTCGCTTGGGATTCATTATGTGGCCCTACTGATCAATTTCAATATTCCTCAACTTCCAGGTAAATTCCACCGTTTGTCCAAGTTTATCTTGGATCTTTTTGCTTCCCTTCAATGTGAAATGAATGGGTTGCTATGGTAGCATGGCGATGATAATACTTCGCTTCATCGCTTACAGTGTTGGCTCACGTTGATGCTCTGGACAGTTGCATATTCAACAATAAGAATTTTAACATCTTACGGCTCATTTCAAGTCCTCATCAGCCACCCCTCCACTTCTCTCCTCTCCACTTCCTTCCCTGCTTGGAAAGGGGGTTGTTGAGAAATTATTTCACAACTGCTGAGAAATTTCAGAAATTACCACCAAATTTTGACACGACTCGTTCACAAATAAGCTGAACCACTCTAGCTTGGACTTGCATGCTTCGGTTCACAGATAAGCCACGTCACTAACGAGCACATTCAAATCAATTATCTTTTCGTCTGAGTTGCAAGTTGACCGTTTCTGGCTCTGCTGATATCACTGCACAGAAACTGAATAAAAGTTTTTATCTACAAATACAAAAATGTTTAGAAAAGTCTGTAATTCATTCAAAATGAATGCATCAATACCTGGCCAGATTTTAAAAAATAAGATGAGGGGAGACAAATACTAGCAAATCAATTAGTATTGTACAAATGGATTTTTGTTTTGTTTTTCTTCCTCTACAAGATCTAGGCTCGTGGAAGAGCAAGATATTAAACAGCAGTACCTAACAAGGGATAGTGTGTACAATATATCCGCTTGTTCCTCGAGGTCAGGCTCCAGAACCAGGCGTTTGACAAGGGCATCGCAGTCCACAGAGCTCAAGTCAACTGAAGCCCGTTTTTCCGGCTGCTGCTGTGGTGGTGGCATCTCCACGAGATTGATGGAAGAACGAGGAGCCGTGGGCTGCAGAGTTTGCAACTGGGGATAAACTGCATACAAATCAGTGACAAAGAGAGGCAACTCATGAGTCTGGCAGGGATCTATAAAGCCTTTAGTATTGTGTTTGCAGGACTTGTACAAATCTTCTACTTTGGTTTAGATTATTGCATTGCATTTTGTTTTTAAGACAGAATAACTTTAGAGATAAACTGAGGTAACCTACAAGATGATTAGTGCTTTCTTTTTGTTCACAGGTTGGTAAGCATTGATTGCAAGCACCATGTATCACATCATACAATCAATCCTTCATCATTCAAATTCAATAATGTGAAAACAGCCTTGTATATTCTATTCTTGCCCATCTTCTTGTGTCGTAAGTGGCACAAGGCTGCAGAGTACTATCATTAGCTGAGGGCATGGCTGTGCCACTGATGCAATGCCATCTGCTGGTAAGGGCAGATTTTGGAATATGTTCATGGTGTCAGCGACAGCTCGCCTACTCTTTGTGAAAGTCACCTTGGGATCTTTAATGTCCACCAACTAATGCCAGCAGACTGAGAAGCCCAGTTTAACGTCCATCTGAAGCCTGGTGTTGGCTTAGCGGTTAGGGTGGCTGGCTTGGGATCTTAGGGTCCTGAGTTAGAGCCCCATTGGCTGCTGAATCAAAACCAGGTGGGGTTGATGCAATCTGTCATCCCATGAGTACCAGTGTACTGGTATATGGGGCACGGCATCAACGGCACAGCTACGCCCCAACAAAATTATAGCTATCCGGCAGCAAAGCTGCCATACGCAGGAAGAAGAAGACGACGACGACGACGTACATCCGAGTGACAGAACACACATTGAGGAATCAATCCCCCGACCTGTGAAACATCAAGAAGACAGTTTGTAGCTGGGTCAGGATTCAAACCCAGGCTAGTTGTCTCTCTCACAATTCACACACTAAATAGTATATACATATATATATATATATATATATATATATATATATATATATATATATTGTTGCGGTTCTTGGAACCGCATGCAAACAACAGATAGTTGTCCTGAGTCAGTTATTCCATTAATATACGTGTAGTTAGGTCCCTACCTTTTGCTTAGTGGGAAAGCAAGGGGGTGCGTTGCGATGGGCTATTAGTTAGGATTACTAAATCATTTTTCCCCTTTTATTTTATTCCCTCCTTTTACGATCCACGGTGCCATCATCTCGCTTGCTACCCTCGTTTCGCTGGCCACAGCGTACCACATCCCCCGGACTCTCGCTTTCTGAGTCAAAATCCGACGTTCGGCTAGACAACGCTGTAGCTGTACCACATCCACCTGCCAAAGGCCAGACATGCACGGCGTGGGCGGACCATACCGGAGTATGGCTGAAACCCAGCCCAGAAAGGCGGACCACGTGAAGGGGCGGTCCAATCGGGATGCTCGGATCGGACGATGACGTCGGTTTCGAAATGGCTCCTCCCCGAACTGCGGGCTCTATAAAGTACAGAGCAATCCTCAGAGAGTGTCGAAGTTGGTTGGTTGAAGTGGTTGCGTAGGTAGTTGGATTGGTTGGAAAGAGAATTGCAGATGAGAATTGGAGAATTGAAGAGTGAAGGAATTGAAAGGGGTTTGGAGTAGTTGTGAGTGAGTGTTCCTGCTACTTGTCTCCGCCGACATGACGTCGAACCGCCCTTGCTTCTCGCCAAGCCTCCTGTCTGGTCCGCTTTCTGTTCCTTATGTCCGACCTCACGACTCGACAAACGGCCTCTTGCCTGGTCTGCCCTGCTGCTCATCTCTCGCCCTCCTTTGGACTCCGCTCTTTCCCACTCGAGCCCTCCTGCAGACACGATCTCCACACGTACGGTTGTGGCCGACACCAATCAACCATTGTCGGGTGCGCCACCAGGAGCATCCCTCCCCGAAACGCTCAGGTACGAGAAACTGTAACCTCAACTCCCTCCCTCTCTGGCTGCAAAAGTCCCTTTCACAATTGGGTTTACTTTGTCTGAGTAGGGTGTCTGAGAGTGTTGGCGCCTGTCCGTTAAGTAAGCCTGTATAAGATCTTTTATTGTTGTGATTGTTGCTATATTAATCTTGCGTTAAGTCTGCACTGTTTCTGCTTTGTAAGTTGCTTGTAAAATTGCCACACCCCACACCTCTCTCATCTTTCCCTGCATTACACCCCAATAAACTTTGTTGTGCCACATGCTTTTTTCCCTCCTTATTGTAAATAAATAATTGTTGTATAAATGTTCCCAGCTCGCCTTTGTCTTTTCCTCATTGGTCCAGCATGGTTCGAATCCAGGTTTAGCCGGGTCTTTATTCCCAACGGTACGTTCCTTCTAGCCGGTACGTCTTGGCAGTGTCGCTCGGCTGCATCCGATCCGGAAAGGTGATCCGATCCGGTACAGTGATCCGGTTCGGACAAGGCGTACCGAGGGCGTGGTTCCCGGTGGTTAATTAGGTAACCCGATTCATAGGCGGGAGGACCCTAGGTCACGCGGTTGAGTTATTGGTGTCCACGGTCGGTTAAGCGACCCGCCGTGTCACAGAATTATCCATGAGCGACGACTACAATTCCGGGGAGTCTGGTGGGAATCGATGTAGCATTCCCCACCTAGTGGTCTTCTCACCGACCCGCCGGCCTGCAACAATATATACATAGATATATTGTTGCGGTTCTGGAAACAACATCCCTCCAACACCAATAGCAGCCAACATACAGTGGTCCCCAGACAGTTATTTCATCAATGTACGTTCAGATAGTCCATTCCTTCTTGTCCAGTGGGTCGAAGGGACAGTGCTTTTATAAATCTCATAGCTAGGTCTGATTAAATCTCTGAACTTCATTCCTACTCTGCCTTTTTCTCTATTCCTGAGTAAATCCAAGCAAGGGGTCCTCGTGTGAGCAGCAGGCGCTACGCCATCAGCCCCATCTGTAAAAACCACAGCCATGCCCTTCACGTAAGAATGCTCCTCACAGAAGACCGAGCAGCAGTAGAAGCCAACAATAAACGCCAGCGCTACATGGACACGTGCAGCGCAACGATGACCCCCCACTCAGGCAATCAGAGCATAACCACACACCAAATGCTGACAACATACAGTGATGCACGCAGCACGCTCTTCTTCAATTCAAATCTCCATTATAAATATATCTGTCTCCTTTCACTCCGAATCTTCATTTAATAATTATATAAATCCTTTCCCTCAATTCCTGACACAGAACAGGCTGGCACGGCACATGATCGCCTTTGATAAATGGTCACATGCTTAATGGCGAACCGCGCGCACTGTACGGGGCATGCACGATGGCGGGCAGACCCGTGCGCTGACCACGTGTACAATGGCGGACCTGCACGCACTGTACAGAGAAAGCACAATGGGGGCGGACCAGGGCGCTGACCACGTGTACAATGGCGACCTGCGCGCACTGTACGGGGCATGCACAATGGGGGTGGACCGTGCGCTGACCACGGTGTACAATGGCGACCTGCGCGCCATGTACGGGGCACGCTCGATGGCAGGCGACCCACGTGCTGACCACGTGTACAATGGCGGACCGCGCGCACTGTAACGGGGCATGCTCAATGGCGGGCAGACCTGCGCGCTGACCACGTGTACAATGGCGGACTCGCGCGCAGCCCGTGATACTTTATCATCGTACGAATGGGGCATGAATAACCACACATCTTTGTGGGTCTGCGCATGGGGTTACAATAATGTCTTACCGTCGGTCTTCGCTCAACAGGACGGTCACAAATGTGTCTCCCACGGACGGCAAGACATCCTCCCGCACCTCCGCCTCGATGCATGCTGCTAAAAGGCAGAGGCATGCTGTGCGGCCGGATCGCTTGGCTGCGTGGCCGCATCACAGAGCAGGCACATTGGACCAGCACCAACCGGCGGTCGCCGGGGCACGGCACGGAGTTCGGTGCAAGGCGATTCTTATCATGGAGTTCGGTGAAAGGCAATTCATATCACGGAGTTCGGTGAAGGCGATCTATCACGGAGTTCGGTGGCAAGCAATTCTATCACGGGAGTTTGTGCAAGGCATTCATAACACGGATTCGGTGCAGGGATTTCATATCACGGGTTCGGTGCAAAGGCGATTCATATACGGAGTTGGTGCAGGCGATTGCATATCACGGAGTTCGGTGCAAGGCAATCATAGTCAAACGGATGTTCGGTGCAAGCGATTCATATCACGGATTTCGGTGAAGCGATTCATATCACCGAGTCGGTGCAAGGCGATTCATATCAGAGTTCGGTGCAAGGCGTTGCATATCACGGAGTTCGGTGCAAGGCGATTCCGCAGCCTTGGAACAACTTGCCGGAATGGAGTGGAGCCGCTTCCGGCCATCACAGTCGGCGGCCGCACAGTGCCGGGGCAATTAAGAGCGCGATTCGGGTGACGACATCGCTTTGGGTCGTCGCCCCTGCTTGCACCATGGGATCATAAAGGACGGGTCGCGGAGCCCGCTAGTGTCGTTCCCTGCCCGTGTTCCTTGCGCACGCGCCCGTCTGCTCAATTCCTGTCTGCTCGTCCTGGCGGGATTGACAACCCAACACCATTCGCCTGCGGCCACTCTTCTTTACCAATTGCTACTTGCTGACTCCGCCTTCTCACCAAACTCGTTCATCCCTCTCCACCCACTCCTTTGTGACTCCACTCTCTCCTCCACCCACTGGCTTTTGACCCAGCTCTCTCCACCCACTGGCTTTTGGACTCCCGTCTTTCTCCACCCACTCGCTGCTGGGCTCCACCCAAGTCCCTCCCTTCACACATGAAAGGTCGCGTCTCATTCTAATGGGACCGTACGCTAGCTGCACAAAGTGCAACGAAGCAAGAGACGATGTGCCAGCTGGTCCCGGGAGGTATCGCCCAGCGGAGCATCCCCCCAAATCAACTGGTGACGTGTCGTGCAATCGTGCAAGGTATTGAGGACCGTTGCTCCCAATCCTCTCCTTTTTTCTCTCTTCATTACTCCTCTTCATCGGGACGTGTGTGTGTGTTGTGTGTGTGTGTGTGTGTGTGTGTGTGTGGTGGGTGTTGTGTGTGTGGTGTGTTCATGGCACCTGTGCTCACTTAAGTTAAGATTGTACAAGGAATTATATTGGGATAACTCTGATCTGTGTCCTGCTTTTGTAAGTTGCTGTATTATTGGCTGCACCTTTCACATTTATCTATCTCTGCTTAAACACCACAATAAAAGCTTATTCACTGTCCTACATTACATTTCCTCGCCTGCTGTTAATAAATCCCTTTGTTAGAAATGTTCCAGCTCGTTTTTTGTCCTTTTCTTGCATTGGATCCAGCATGGTCTGTATCCTAAGCTAGCCGGGACTTTTATTCCCAATGATCCGTGTCCTTTTAACCGGTACGTCCTTGGCTAGTGTCGCTCGGCTGCATTTCTGATCGGTATGAAGTGGATCCGGTTCAGACAAGGCGTAACCGAGGGTGTGTCCGCCCTGTAATTAAAGGTCACGTGGTTATTAGTAAACCCGGTTAACCCATATGACGGAGACCTAGGTCCGTGGTTAAGTTTAATTGGCGTCACGGTCGTTAGCGACCCGCCGCGTACGGAATTATCCTGTGTGACGCCCAGCTGCGTGCAAAAGTCTTCCCAGCAACCCCAAACGCAATCCAACACTTTTTCACGCCAGGAAGTCTCAATACATGAGGAAATGTCAAGGCTGTGACTTCGTCCCATTTCTCTGGTGAGTCCCTTTGAGGAGAAAGGTCGCTTGGAGAGGCGAGCAGTTGGTGATTGGCGTTAGACTGCTGTGGCTCATTCAGCTTGTCAAGGTAAGTCTAAAAGGTGATCTTCACCTGTCAAATAATTTAAAGAATAGGGACCAATTGGTTGAGAAGCAAATTTTCGCAAACAAACTTTCTTCCTTCACCTTGTGATCGCACGAGTGCGAACACTAAATTAATGTAATAAGGATAAGCACAAAGACAAAAGGAAATGGCAGAGGGACATATAAGTTAAATGGTAAAAGGAAGGAGGGCCGTGAAGATTAGTGTTCCAAGAAAAGATTGAAGAAGAAGGGAACCACTGAACTGATTGCAGGCTGCTTCTCACCCCTCATCCAGCCCGGGCATGCATGCCGAGACTGTTCTCCACATCGCTCGAACAAACGACCGCTCAGGGGTCTGCGTCCATGAAACTCAGACTGGTGTAGCATGAAGTGTGAGGAATTCAGACTAGCGTACCAGCGCCACTCTGCCGAGCGAGTATCACATTGTGGAAAACAAGTGCTCACAATCAGCATTCTTCTAGTGTACAGCATCACAGTTCATAACTTGAAACCTAACATCCACGTGATTTCCTCCAACACAGAAACCTCTCCCTACAATCTCACTGGCATTTCATTCCAAAATCACTCACTAGCTCCAGAAAATATCCATCCTGAAGTTTGCGTAGTGTGGCTAATAGAGGCTGGCGTCGACATCAGTTCCACCATCAACGTAAAAAAGCACAAAGTGATGTGGGGAAAAGTGTGTTGTATTATATATCTACACACACAACTTAACATAAGGAGCACACTAACCCTAATAGTGAATGACATGGCCGTCCTGTGTACATAATTATGCCCAACACATCACCTCCAAACTAGAATGGTGTCCATGTGGCATAATGGGGATTAGTTTGTGCATATCAATATCTTTCTATGTATATAATATATATATATATATATATATATATATATATATATATATATATATATATATATATATATATACACAACACACATACTGTGTGTGTGTGTGTTCTTTGGGTTGTTTATCTCTACATGTGGGTTTCAGAATGTGGAACAGAGGCCCCTCCCGGGTCTCAAAGTATCCACCTTTGTGTATACTATATATAGATGTGTGTGTGCGTGTGTGGTGTGTGCGTGCGTGATTGTAGTGTGTATTATTTACAAGAAGTTAGAGAATGACCTATAAACGCGTGGGAATGAAGCTAATCTATAAAGGTGGGATGTGTTGGCCGTACCGAGCATGGTACGGTGATGGGACGTAACTGTAGGTCGGCCTGTCATTGCCAAACGTGAGCGCAGGTATGCCAGTCAGTCTTCAGCACCTCCACAATCATCGGCGGTTATCAGTGCTAAGTAAAACGCTGCTTGATTCTATGAACTGCGACACACAACCAAGCATTTCGTTGTGCTACAGAGATCTCTAATAAGCAAATACCTTGCAGTTTATGTTTTGCCCTATCAATACAACACTCTCAAAGGTAAATCAGATTGCTCTCATGCTGCAGGCTCCATTTCTAAAATGTCTCAGTTAATGTGCAAATAGTCTGCTAATATTCATTCAAACAGACTCGGCCTACAAACCGAAGTGGAGTTTGATGGTATTTTAATCTCCATCAATATGTTCCAATAAATAAATGTTCACAACCAGAAGACTCCAGCTGATGTATGGTTGGCATTTCAATGGAAAAAATCCCAGTATGCTGAACAAAAGGACACAGGATTATCTACATGTGTGTATATGAGCCCGTTTTTGATTGAGAGCAAAAGGAACCTAAAAATGCCTACGGTACGTTATTAGCCGAGTAATCAGCGGACTTACAGAAAGTCTACACAATATGGAATATAAACTGAGAAATGAAAAAAAATTTTCTCAAGCAAATGATCACATGCAAATTTTTGGGACATTTCATGTTGTTTCCCCTTCCATCCTCTCCTCACCTAAAATGGCCGCACTCCTGAGCACCGCACATGAAAAGGCTGAACGCAATAACTCGGGTTTGCGTCTAATTTGTGTCAACCCATACTTTCTGTACCCACCTTATCGTCGCACCGCACTGTCCCTGGGACTCTGTGTCTTTCCTTCTGCAGGTGGAGAGCTTGCTGTCAAACCTCGCTCAGATTTCTGACACCGGTCCAGACAGCATCCAGCCCACGTGTCCTCAAACTGCTCCTCTGTTTTTGCTCACCCTCTCTCTGTTCTAGTCACCTCCTCATTGTTTGCTCAGTCCATCTGCCATCTGCGTGGACAATCAGCAAACATTACTGCCCTGCAATAAATAAGATAACAAAAAGAGATCCTGCACCTACAGACTGCAATCAGCCTTCCTCCCAATCATTAGGCAGGTTATTGAATCCATCATCGCTTCAGACATTAATCCTTCCTCTTCTCAATGGCCTGATTCCGATCATCATTTGGTTTCAGACCAGGTCACTTCTACTCTGGAATATGCTGCTTCTACTCTCCCAAATGAATGGATGGAGGTCCTCAATGACGGACATCGAATCAAGAGCCATAATCGTGGTGCTTTTGACATGGTCTGGCACCCTGCCTGCCTCACACAATCTTCCCATGGTATCCAAGGCCATCTCACTCTGGCTTGCAGACTTCCTCTCCTGTCGCTGCGCAACGTGTGGCCCCTAAATGGAGTTCTCTCATCTCCTCTTCCTGTCAGGTGGAGTTCCTCAAGCGATTCTGGGCCCTGTTCCTTTTTCTGGTTTTCATAAATGATGATGAAAACTCTCAGTAAAATCCTTTTTATCTTTTTTGGCTGATGATTCTACCCTCTGCCTTACCAATCTGTCAATACTCAAGACGGCAAAGCAGTAGCTTCTTCACTCTCATGCCAGATCCTGATAAATCACAAAGCTGGTTCCAACATCATGGAACATGTCTTTCAACCACGACAATTCGTTGCGGGGCCGGGTATCAGTGGCGAGCCACGACCGCGAGGGGGGGCAGTAGTGTGGCTTCCACTGAACACACCGGATTAGGTCGTGACTCTAGATAGTTCGTCGAAAGGCACTGGTCCCTTACTGACATACGAATCGCCAATAAGATTTGACGCGTGGGTAAGGGGTCAATTGTCAAACTTCAATAAATACTAATTACCTCACGCGGCATAGCTACCGGGGACAATTCACATACCCTCCGAGGACCTCGATGCGGATCGAGCCGTTCAGTGCCCGAACCATGTGTAACCCGAGCGGTAGGTTACCAAGGCCGTCGTCCAATGGAACAATTTACTGGCCTCGCTATTTCTCAACACACAACGTGGCCAAGCCAATGAAAGAAACGAGCTGGAAACATTTAACAAAAGGGATATTTAATTTAATAATAGGGCAGGAGCACGGCAAGTCGGCAGAGTTAACGGAATAAAGGAATGCAATTTACACACACGGACTTAAACGTTTCTACTTAAAAGACAGGCCCACAACTACAGACACCCCCCCCCCCCCAAAAAAAAAAAAAGAAATAGTGGCCGCCGGCCTTTATTGATACTCCCATTCGGGGGAAGGTGAGCTGGAGGTAAGAATCTTGGCTTGGACCTTCGCTTCGTGCGGTTCCCGCACGAATCTGGCCCGGCGGCGACTCGAACCCGCAACACAAATCCGCTCCAAGCACCCAGGTGGCCAGAGGGTAGCGTCAGGCCGCTGGCCGGCTCACCGGCAAGAAACAGGCCGACGAGGCAGCAAAGCAAGTCAGGCAGGCAGGCAAAGCGATTCTCCTCGCGGCTCGGCAGGCAGGTGATTCAATGGCGGGAAGACTGTCTAGCAGGTGCCCCCAACACAATTCTGCCTCTTTCTTGACAGGTGGGAGGGATCAATCTCACGTATTCCGACCTCATTGGGACAGGCGTGTTGGGCGATCGCCCAGCCGTCCGAGATTGTTCGGGGGGGTGGGGGGGCTCATGTCTCCCACCCCTCGACCGGAAGTCGAGCAGCAATATGTTGCTGTTGGCTCCCCATTGGCCGGAGGGCGCAGACCGTGTCGCACCCCTCCGATTAGCTGAGAGGGGTGCCATGCCCGTATTGGAGCGAAATTTCCAAGACGCCCAGTCCGAAAGAAACCCGCCTGGCACTATTGGAACTCCGCCCATGTAATGTGCTGACAGCAGCGTGCAATGGCCGATGGGTGAGGAAGCGAAGATGGGCGTCGGTTGTTGTTTGAAGTTGTTGTAAAAAGCTAGCTAAAAAATACCGTAGTGCCACACATGTAATTCCCATTAGACAGTAAGGGGATGGATTCTAACTTACACATACTTTTCAAAATACTAAGCTTAGGGACTCTGACTGTCTGGTGTGCAGATGGCTTCCAAATCCATAACAAATAAATAT